>OY744517.1:8909785-9014785 GCA_963556195.1 Sepiola atlantica | reverse complement strand
ACCGTTTTTAAATGACGCTAAACTTTAATTCCGTAGTGTAAATCATCTTGAATCTTGACGTTATACCAATTAATTGTTTAATATGTTCTAATCTAAACCGAAATCTTCGTCCCACATTTTCGTCTTTTAATTTTTAATCGTAAATAATTAAGCGTAGTTTTTAATCGTGAACGCTCGAATCTTTCATCATATATTTTTACCCATAAAGCTCACATTCGAAATTTTAAATGAGATTATTTATTTATTTAAATAGTAAAAACGAATTCTCTTATATATATTTTTATATTCCTGCATAAAAAAAAAATATAGTCAAATTAATCTTTTACTTCTGTCACCCTTCCTCGATTATTTTAACATTTACCTCTTTTTTACATCGACCAAGCAAAAAAAGTGAATTTATCTTTTTAAGACGATGATCAATTTCTCTCATTATTTGATTTTTTGACGTGGTTGTTTATACATCTGAGGAGACCTAATTAAGGGGTGGAAATAAGTTATAATGTATACAACCTTAATGTGTGTATAGTTTTTTCTTTTTTATAATTCTGTTTTGCTCTGTTTAAATTACATTGAACTCTGTTATTCAGATTCTCAACACAAAATTGAAATCTACACACTATATATATATATATATATATATATATATATATATATATATATAATTTGTTTTAATAACTCAGATATAACGTTTCTGAAACAAGTATAAATATATATTTGTGTGTCTGCCTATGCGCACGATATGTGTCTTTAAAATACCGACCTCATGTCACAAACATTGTAATTCAATTTCAAACGAGAAACTATGTGAGTTTTCTTTTCAAAGCAACATCCCTCGAGTCTAACTCGTCTGTGCTACGCGTCGTCGTTTCAGCACTTCTGATCGCCTCCACAATTTGAAAACAGATCTCCGTGATTATTACTTTGAGCCTGGGGAAAATGCAGACACGATTTTTCGATTTCGTTTATTGGTTGCTTTGTCTACATCGGTCGTTCCTCCGTGCTCATATTTGAACGACCTTGAAAGCAAGTATAAAATAAAACATTAACCAAATACAATTGTTACACAGAGATTAGATCACATATAAATAGTGTTGATATATCATGATAAATTATCATACTACTCGCTCAGCACTAGTTTACCCATAGCTGACGCCTAACATAGTACACCAAGTTCTCTTAGATTTGAGATAAACTTCGTCTATAGTATGCCGTCCATTTCTTTTCTCACAAAAATGCATTTGCATACATGTTATTGAAGCGAGCTGGACACACGTAGTCCAGTTGTATTATTTTAAATTGATGTTTAAAATATTTCGAGTAGCAAATATAGCGTAGTGATAGCACGCTAACAGAGGCAGCTAATATATATATATATATATATATATATATATATATAAATATATATATATATAAATATATATATAAATATATATATATATATGTGTGTGTCTGTGTGTGTGCGCGTGGGTGTGTATGAATATATATTTGTGCGTGTAAGATATACGGTTGTGTGTTTGCACTTCTATTCTTAAACTCTGAAACGATTTTCGTCTGAATAAAGTATTCACAATAACAACGCGACACGAGGATCGTTTATTGTGAATAGGCTGAGAAATCTCAGTGGGCACTCACAAACGATACCAAAAGGACGCCAAGTCTATAATACATTACTCGTTTATAATAAAAAGCGTACGTGGAAATACCGCGCGAGAATGTGTCTTCACATGAGAGACAGAGATCAAAGATGTTTAATTTAAAATGTGACCGTAAAGAAAGGAAAAGATGACATGAATTTGTCTTTTAACCTGTTGTTGTTATGAATCAAGTTCGACCCTTTACCAAAACGCACATTTGAACACAAATGTTTGTATTTATCAAGGAAATAAAACCATATTGTTGTAAAGAATTATCTTTGATATCAAAACAAAAAAACACATTGATTGAAAAACAAATAAAAAATAATATTTAACTAATAAAATATTCTTTTTCAAAGGAAAAATGACATTTAGCAAAACTTGCGATAAATATAAATATGCATAATTATTATATAAACACTCTTTTGTATAAAGTTGAATAACCTTGCAATATCATGTTTTGACCGAAACAGTAGTTCGAGAAAAAAGCTCAATGTTTGCATTTATATATATATATATATATATATATATATATATATATATATATATATATATATATATATATATATATATATATATATATTTGAATGAGATAATAATGATACAAATCAAATATATATAGTTCAGGTCCATTCGCAGATTCCAAAAGCAAATAACAAGGTGGATGCTTAGTAATATTACATCGAGATTCTGAATGTATTTATTTATACACGTTTATAATGTAGTCTCATTGGAATTCACACAAAATCAACTCATAAGAATATATATATATATATATATATATATATATATATATATATTAAGTAAAATTTAAATATAAATTATAAATACTCTACGCGAATCAACTGACGTGTCGACGCGCTCACGTCTCGTTCAGGAATCTCAAGTCATTTAAGAAGTTAAAACTGTAGTTGAAATTATCCAAAAAGAACACAGAGAGAAAAAACGACAGTGTTCACCTAAGTAGGTATGTCATTTATTTTTCCTACGAACAGACATCTTCTCCCATCGACCCAACCACATAATTTGGGGCAATATATAATTTGACTTTAACGAGAGACCCCATCATGCCATCCCCAGCCCACCCTTCAATCGCCCAGCCAGTACGCATACTTTGTTCTACCGTAATCAATTTAAGATTTATGCACATTCATGTTCCAGAAACAATTCAAATTACCTCTGACACACTATCTATTTAGTATTAACATACACATATCATAAGGGGGTCATTTTTAGTAAATGTTATCTACTAAATCATTTCATTAACCGTCTCTCTCTCTCTCTCTCTCTCTCTCTCTCTCTCTCTCTATATATATATATATATATATATATATATATATATATATATATATATTGATTATCTGTTTCAAAAATGTTTAGATAAGGATTAATAATTTGTATTATTCTGACAATTCGGACTACTATTCTTATCTTAGTTGTAATATTCAAAATGTTTTAGCTAAGTAACCCTTGACATTTTTTAGGTGTAAATATTTTAATGATAACCTAATTGGCCAACTAGAGAACTTATACGGGCTAACGAACAGAATCCGTATTGGTTTCCGAATCCGAATAGTAACATTTAAAAACAAAAACAGAAAATGAACTTTCAATTAAAGTAAAGGCTACTTGTGGTAATTTCAGAATCTTAAAAAAAAAACCCTATGTCTTACAAGTTCTTCTTCATATCGTGAAGTATTGGACCTACAAATGACTCCGTGATCGAGCAAATTCCGCTCGAATGTCTACTTTAATTTGTCTGGCATTGTTTCAAGTTTCCATGCTTAATACGGTGTGTTTTATCTGTATTAAAAATGTGTTTCATGTTTTTCGTCAGTATCTTAAATGTGCATGTTTTACTCTAGTGCTCTTATCAATCCTGTTTGCATATTAAACTTAGTGAATTGTACCAGTTATAACAATACAGTAATATATTTAATCGCCGGAAGACATTCGATTAAATTTTTTTAAAAAGAATAACAAGATCTACTAAAATTAACAGATTAAATCCCAAGGTACCTTTCAACCGACACATTGGCAAGGAAAACGTCGGCGAATATCGCTTAAAAACAGGGAAAAGAGTAACGTGGAGAGAAAAACAACCCCCAAAACAGGGACATTGAATATCGCCATTATAAAGCAAAAAGGAATATATATATATATATATATATATATATATATATATATATATATATATATATATATATATATATATATATATATATAATTATTTAGTTATAACTGTTAATTATTATCAACATAAGTATACGTTTAATCGTTGCGGAATCTGCAGTGTGAATATTTAGTTTATCTCCTCAAACAGTTGAGAACTCTCACAAGAATTTATTTCACCACTAAAAAATAATATGGAAATATTAACTTAGAAACATCACTTAAGAATATCCCAACACCTAGCAAACATGGATACATTATTAACTTAATTAAAAAACGGATAAACTAATACGCCGAATGCGATGGCGAGCACACTTCTTCATTAACACTAAAGATAAACACGTAGATACAAAAGAATCCTATGGATTCAAAAGCCTAAAAAAGGCTAAACCAATAGATCTCATGACTAGCTTACAAAATGACCTCTAAATGTTATTAAACACTTAGAATTTCACAAACAGAATAATTTCCAAAAACAATTACACACCATCGTTAAAAACATAAACAACTCTAACAAAATATTCGTAAAAGCGGACAAAACTAGAAATTTTTACAAAAGAGTGTAATAAACTACTAACAGAAAATATAACAAAAAACTACAAAAAACGAGATACAAGCGAACATAACTACATAGATATAATAAATACTGAAAGTAAACAAGTCACAGATAAACTAAAAATTAGCAACAAAGTTAGTAAGTTAAAACCTAAGGAAGCCTATATCTTATTTAAAGACCACAAAAGTAACTTTAACAATAACCCTAGCACTCGCTTAATTAATCCAACCAAACCAAAATAAGAAGAATCAGCCAAACAATTCTATCTAGAATTAACAAACAAATAAAAAAAAGACCTATAATTAAACAAATAGGTGAATACTGCCGACGCAATCACTTGGTTTAACAGTATAGAAAATAAAAACAATTGTACCTTCTTACAATTCGACATCGTGGACTTCTACCCATCCATATTAGAAGAACTCTTCAATATCGCCCTAGAATTCGCCGAGATATATACCGATATATCCAAGGATGAAATTCACATCATTAAAAAATGTAGGAGATCAGTTTTAATCAACAACGAGGACCAATGGATTAAAACGAATATGAAAAACTCCTTTGATTTGGCAATGGGTGCCCTAGACTCTGCGGAGGCATCTGATCTTGTATGGTTATTCATTTTATATACACTCACAAATATATTCGATAATACGGATATCGGCCTTTATAGAGATGATGGATTAGCGATAATAAGAGACTCCAACAAAGTCAAGGGAGAAAACTTAAAGAAAATTATACATATGGAAATGAAAAAAACTAGGCCTCAAAATAGAAGTAATGGCTAACATAAAAATTACGAACTTTCTAGACGTCACATTAAACTTAAGTAAAAATACCTACGAACCATATATAAAAGATAACGCCAACCAAATATACGTACACCCAACGTCTAATCACCCCCCATCAATCATAAAACATATCCCGAATTCGATCGAAAGTAGGCGTATCAACAATTCTAGCAACGAAAGCGTTTTTAAAAAATCAATCAACATTTACAATAAAGCTATAAAAAATAGTGGTTACCATAATACCGAAATTAACTATAAAAAACAGGACACCAATAATTACAACAAAATTAAAAATAAAAACAAAAGAAAAAGAAATATAATCTATTATACCCTTTCCTATAACCAGGTGCTAAAAACTAAACTAGGCAAAAAATTCCTAAATCTGATTGAAAAACACTTCCCCGTAACCAACCCTCTACATAAAATATTCAATAAAAATTATCTAAAACTATCCTACAGCTGCTGTGAAAACCTAGAAATGATAATTAAGGCACACAACAACAAAATACTAAAAGACAACAACAGAGAAGAAAAATATAAACAAAGTGGAAAATATAGCAAAAATAACACTACGAAGAACAAACATATAAACAATACTAATAGAAATAAACAAAACACTTATAATAACCACCCGAATAGAAACGAAAAAGTTAGCAATGAAGAGAAAAGATGTAACTGCATAAATCGTAAACTTTGTCCACCACAAAATAAATGCCTAACTAAAAGTGCTGTATACCAAGCAACGATATTTGCCAACGAAAGACCAAATAGCAAGAAATACTACGTAGGTATGACATCCCTAGACTTTAAGACCAGATACTATGACCACAAAAGCACATTTAAAAACTAAGAACGTCGAACAAAAACAGCGCTAGCTAACCATTATTGGGAACTCAAAAAACATGGACAGTTACCAATAATTGAATAAAAAATAGTAAGATAGGCCAGTACATGTAGAAACTTAGACGACCAGTGTAGATTATGCCTGAATGAAAAATATGAAATCCTAAATTTTAAAGATCCCGAAACCTATTAAACTCTAGAAGTAAAATAGCAAACAGCTGTTTACACAGAAATAAATTTACCTTAGGATGATATATAATAAATGAAAAAAAAATTTTTTTGAATTAAAAAACAAATAAAAAACTGAACAAGTTAAAATTTAAAACCTAAAATAGAAATACAAGAAACCACGGGTTAAAATGAATCCGCCCACTGTGTTGACAAAACAAAGGAAACAGGATATAGGAAAACACATTGTTAACAAAAAATAGGATAGGCATAGGAGCGTCACCAACAAAGCCTTTGTTCGCAGGAAGCCCAACGATTGGCTGAAGGAACAACAAAGAATCTGATTGGTTAACTAGCAAGCCATGTATATAAAAAAACCTGACAAAAATAACTCTATGCATCTGGCCTGACGATTCCGTTCGGGGATGAAACACGGGAGCCTATGTGTAGCTTGATTGCCGTATATATTTCCATTGCTTACTATATATATATATATATATATATATATATATATATATATATATATATATATATATATATATATATATAATGAATATTGGCCGCGCGGTTAGCGACGTGGGATGTAGGTGTAAAAATACTGTAAATCCAGTTGTCCGAAACGTGCGACCGGTAGTTAATAGTCATATCTATATGCTGATGAGTCTCGATTGAAAAGGGACGAAACGTATACGTACATAGATAATAAACAATAACAAATATGTTATATTTGTCGCTCCTCGTAAAGAAAGTAGAGCACTCTAATGGTAATACAAACACTACATGACGTCACTTGCTTCATAATGCATCATTCCTTCTCTAATGGAAGTAGAATGCCTGGACATCAAGCCGCTTTAAAATGTGTTAAATTATCATCGTTTATCAGCTTTTCTAATATTGGCCGCGCGGTTAGCAACGTTGGATTTAAGTTGACAAATACTTGTAATCCAGGGTTTCGAATCGTGCGACCGATAGTTAATAGTCATATCTCAATGCTGATGAGTCTCGATTGAAAAGGGACGAACCGTATACGTACATAGATAATAAACACTAACAAGTATTTTATTTTTATATATATATATATATATATATATATATATATATATATATATATTTATTAGTACCATAATATCCTGGCGAACCCGTATCAAAAAATGCATATATTTGTTACAGGCCACAGACTGGTTGTAGTGGATCGTTTTATTTATCTGAGTAGCATTATTCTGAGAAGCGGGTTGTTGGATGCTGAGATAAGTAGACATATTGAAAAGGATGTTATTTTAAATTTTTGTCATCTGGAACTAAAATATCTGTGTATGAGGCCTATGTTTTATAAACTATGTTATATGCTTATGAGACATGGATAACTTACAGAGCTCACATTCGCTTGCTAGAATGTTCCCAGCAGAATTGCCTTAGGTACTTTATTAACATCCGTTTGGATAGCTTTACCCTGACCGCGAAATGTTGGATCGAGCTGCTGCTTCAAACATCGAGTCTCGTATAAGTAAACGGGGACTTAGTTGGGCTTGTCACCTAATCCTAACTTACTGATGACAGAGTGTCCAAGCAGGTGATTAATGGGGAACAAACTGATAATACTCTCAACAGCTTAAACCTCGTAAGCGATTCAAAGATGGTCTCATTGAAGATTTGAAGTGCTTTTGAGTTTATATTGGAAGATGAGAGGAATGTAGATAAGTCAATGTGGAGGAAAGCGATTTTTGAAGGCAGTAAGCATTTTGAAAAGAACAACAGCGGGGAAGAGACGGGGCGTGACAACTCTAGCACATAGACGAAAATATAGAACACCTAAAATGGCAAGCTTGCAATTTGGTAACTATGTCACGTGCATGTGTGTTGAGCAACGAACGAGTGCATGTTTTGCAAGATCAAGGGCGGACAAGAGGTGGGTTAATTTATGAAATCCCCTCAGATCATCACAACACCTGCCACTTCTGTGGTATGGTCTGTAAAAGTTTGTCAGTCTGAAATGATCAATAGCCGCGCTTCTAACTAACGAAATCGAATATATATATATATATATATATATATATATATATGTATATATATATATATATATATATATATATATATATATATATATATATATATATATATATTACCCGTATGGTTATTATTTTCTTAAATGTTTATCCAAAGAAACTTACATGTTTAAAATATAGTTCTCAATAAAAAGTACGATTGTATTATTGTACACATTTAATATTAGTAAATACATTATTAGCTACATATGTGCATACATTTTTCAGCTGTGACTTCATTCAAATTCAAGAATGTTACTGCAATATTAACCGAACTACGAGGAATAGATTGATTACATTCTTGCATATCGTTAAGAATAGTAAAATCAAAAATAGAAATACACATGTGCAGGCATTTTCGACGACCCTTATCCTCGCTTTTTCTACTCTGTCACTTATTACTCACCATTCAAGAGCGATGTTTTTGACAAAGTGAGAAGGAATACTGTTCTTTGAGTTATGGAGCTGACTTTAGTACACTTTCTTTTCTATATCTTTGTTGACATGCAAACGTTTTATCTAGGTGTATTTTTTCCGCCTGATTGTTTAAAGACCCGAACTTTTGTGTGAATCCCAAAGAGGATGTTCCATCAGCAGGTACAAACTACCTGGGCGCTTGTATTGCAATTTGGTGAATGGAGTCTGGATCAAGCAGCAGTTTCTCGTGGAGCCTCTAGATGCAATATTGGTCGGTATTGCTACGGCTTTACTTTCTATTAATGGTTTACAAACATAATCTGCTTACTTATTCTCTCTGCGTTTCGTCTCACAATCATTCCATAGATCTCTTCAACATATTTGACAAATTCTCACACGAAAGTTTCTTAAACATTAAAAAATTAAAAATAGCTTAAACCCAATTTCTAATTTTTTTTAACGTAAATCCCTACTATGAGGTCTTATTTCCCAATATTATTGGTATACGTCCTAACTATCCAGAGGCTGAACTCCACTTACAAGAGACCAATCCAGACTTATTCTTTCTGTGTGAAACTTGCCCGTCATCTTCTACTGATCTTTTCATGACTAAATGTTACTTCAACATGACATCAAAATCCGTCACTTATGGATATGGTATTTGTGTCTATATTGAGGATGGTTTTTCATGTGATAGGGGAATCTCCAAAGAAGACAGTAAATTGCTCTATACCTGTGGCTGTGTAGAACTTACAGCACTGCATTCAACTTTGCCTTCTATCATCCTCAGCATGTCGGAGTTACTATCCGTGAGAGTATATCCGAGAAAATGTTTTGGTTTGTTTTATGTATTTTTATGTGATCGTTTGTAAATAATTTTTATATATATTTTTTTATATATATGTTTTATAGATTTGTCTATATAGAATTTTTATATATATATTTCTTGTGGTGTGTGTGAATGTATGCATATGTATACATATATGTGTTCATATATATATATATATATATATATATATACATATGTATGTATGAGCGTATGTTAGTATGTGTATGAGTTTATTTATACATGTGAGCATTGTTTTACTTCTATTTTTTACACTTTCTTTTCTTTCTGTGTTTGCTGGGGATGGGGCACCCTGCCGGCTGCTAGACATTTCAGAGACTCCACCCTAGAGATTTTTTAAAGATTCTAACCGTCCCTTTCAGTTCAATTGTTTATATTTCTCGTGCACTAGGTTCCCCGGGTATACTCGCCAGATAGCTTTTGAAATTCATTTTCATTAGTCCTGCTGTACCTATAATTACTCAGATTATTGAGATTTTCCTAACATTCCAGTTTCTTTTCATGTCATACATAATTTGGTATTTCGTAACTCTTTCCCCTTCAGCTGTGTTTAATAATGCATCATTAAGGGCACTGACGTCAACTAGGGATGCAAGTTTCTCCCGTTTGTCCCATATAATGATGTCAAGTTTAACAACTCCGTTTTTTATGTGTGTAGCTGTAGGGATTTTATAGTCATAGTGGATACTGTATACATTATTCGTATACGAGACACAACATCTGAAAAGTGTATTGATTATTCATATACGAACTAATGTGTGTAGTCTAACTAGTGACTAAACGATGAAACTCGACAGAACATCTGAAATACCCACTTGAATACGTCCCATAAAGAGAACACTCTATCACAAATTGATGTGATTTAGTGTGTGCATGTGGGTATGTAAGTATATACGCACAGGTATATGTATATACGCACATTTGAATGTGGATATAAAGTTGTGTGCTAATATATAGTAGGATAAATGTGTGTGTGCGAATATATACCTTCCCTAATAAACTGTTTATTCCCCTATTCGCTCTAATAAAAACGACATGCTTCAATGTGATTTATCAAATCCTTTCAATTTAATTAATATGGCCGAAGATCCTGGCCTCTAGAAAACAATCTCAGCCGAAATGTGTGAGTACATATTTCGGCCAAGAGTGTGTGCGCAAATAAAAAAGTGTACTATAATATATACATATTAATACAGATGTATATATATATATATATATATATGTGTTTGTGTGTATATACATATACATATATATATATATGTGTGTCTATATGCATATATATACATATATATATATATATATATATGTGTGTATATACGTATATATATATATATACATATATATATGCATATATACATATATATACATATATATCATATATATGTATATATACGTATATATACATATACATATACATACATATATATTTCTATATACCATATATATATATACATATATATAAATATGCATATACACACATATATATATGCATATATATATACGTATATATACATATATATATATGTATATATAGTATATATATACATATATATATGTATATATACATATATATATATATAAATATATATATATTCATATACACACATATATATATATATACATATGCCTATGTACATATATATATGTGCATATAAGGTATATAAATACATATATATATACCTATATATGCACCTATATATACACCTATATATATGTGTATACATACACCTATATATACACCTATATATATATATACATATATACCTATATATATACACCAATATATGTATATATACATATATACCTATATATACACATATATACACATATACCTATATATAACCACGTATATACCGATATACTAATATATATATATATATATATATATATATACATATATATATATATATATATATACATACACACATATATACGTATATACCTATATGTACACACACACATATATGTCTATATATACATATATATATGTATATATATATATATTTATATATCTGTGTGTATATATATTATTTAATGTATTCACATAAAATGTTATAAGGCGATATAACATTTTGTGTATCGGTTTTCAGTAGTTACTTAAACATTTTAGCCTGCCAATTCACTACGGGAATGAAACCTGAAAGTTTATTCATAACTTAACTGGCATAACTATATTTTAATAAGTAACTATATATATATATATATATATATATATATATATATATATATATAAACGCCGATTTGAAACACTGAGAAAGGAAAACAATCGACAGTTGTGAACGCAGATAAGAAAAACTGTAAGTGAACAAGGAAGATTAATATTTAATTTAGGTTGACGACAACGGGGAGTTGGACAACAAAGGAGGAGGAATAGGGAGAGAAGGAGGGACTAACGGTATATAAATGTATGTATGTGTGTATATATATTTATATATATATACATATACATATTTATTTATTTATTTTTTATGTTTTGATGTGTTGATATTTTTTATATTTATAATATAAAACTAAAAATAATACATTAATCACCTAAATAATAGTGTAATGGATTCATCCAAACACTTTAAAATGCAGCAACATTTTTGTAAGAAACGGATAAATTTTATTAGACAGACGAACAGCACAGGTAAAGAATTTTTTTTTTAAATAAGTAATATAAGTTAACAAAACATTTATATGGAACACAACGTAGATTTAGTATAAGGAACGTTTATGTTTTTGTCTTTTAAGGCAAGTGGGATCTGACCAACTCTGCTGGGAAGCCATGAAACTAAATACTGTCTTGTTTTTAAATTCCCGAAACAGTTTTTCATGGTAAACAACTGATGATCCCTTAAAATAGTGTTAGAAACAAACTAATATAATAACTGTAAAAAATAAATTGACTTACATGAGTAGTTTTCCACTGAAAAACTTGGGACTATAAGTGTTTTTGTTTTTTTTAATATAGTTTTAATGGTTGAGAAACTTCCGAGACAGTATATATATATATATATATATATATATATATATATATATATATATATATATATATATATATATATATGTGGGGGTGTTAGTAAATTTTCAGTATAACAAAATTGTAAGATAATTTTCAGAGAACACATTATGTTTTATCAATTAAACGCGGCGGGTGGAAAAAATGCTAAAATGTTCCTTAAGGCCGTATCGTCTAACTTTCTAAAAATAAAACGTCAGAATGATACATTTAAAAGTAAGACCATCGTATAAGTAATGAGAGGAGACTAGTTTCTGTTGGAGAAATACATTTTGAATAATATATATATATATATATATATATATATATATATATATATATATATATATATGTGTATATATACCTTTACATAACACATAAATTTAGTCAACAAAATCGTATAAAATGTATATTCAAATTAATATAACCAAAAGCCATCCAAAAATTTAAAACAACATTACACATTTCAGATCAACGTTTAGACAAATGCAAAGGTCCTAAGAAAAAAACGGTTACAACCCTAGTACTTTTTTCATTTTGTATTTTGTTTTCATCGCCAAAAATTATTAAACAAACAATGAAAAACGCAAAGTTGAAAAATATTTACATATGTTACGATGAATATACCACACCACTAAAAAGTATTTAAATACCGCAAATATTTAATAAACAAAACCGTAAGTTACACTGATGGGTAATTAATTTGTTTTCGTTATTAATCTTTACTTAAAACAGAAGTGTTCGTGGACAGTCATAACAATATATATATATATATATATATATATATATATATATATATATATATATAGAGAGAGAGAGAGAGAGAGAGAGAGAGAGAGAGAAAGAGAGACAGACAGACAGACAGACAGACAGAGTGAGAGAAAGGGAGAGAGAATAACATTAGAGAATAAAATTATTTTAAATAATTCTTTCCCTAGAATGAATTTTAATTACATAAATTTTTCAAGATAATTTTGAAAATATTAATTTTAACCCTTGACTTCTAAAACGCGGACGGCTAAACAAGCACTCATTCTCATCAAATTCACTTCATTAATTGTTAATCTACTCCCAGTCTTATTCACCGCGGCAAAATAAAAACAATTCCATTTCACACAACCATGAATACCTAAGCTTCCATCACCCATATTCTAACCCTCCTTCCTTAAGCTACATGAAAAGAAATTGTAAGAAGATATGTTAATATAGAGGTATATATGTGTATATTTAATATATGTATATATAAGTATGTATATGTGTGTATATAAGTATATATATATATATATATATATTTTTTTTTTTTATCTAAGTATGTATGCATACCAGTCCACCTCAATGTTACTCCCTACGCCCCTGATGAATCTGTTGCCCAGAACCATCACTAGCAACAGCTTATATTTCTATCCCAGTAGACACAAATACCCAGTTTCACTATCTTCTACAAGCAATACTTTCGATTCACACCGCCTTGAATAAATCGGCTCTAAATCTATGTTTGTAACTTATCGAAACATTGATCAACCAGGGAGTTAGATGTGTTCGTAATCACCGCTGACTTTGATATACATCGAACTCTGACTGACAGACTTCATTTCGAACCCTGTAAAACGGATAATTCTACTATCGGACTACTGCACGGACAGAATGCATAGGACTTTACTAAAAGGCGTCTAAAATCAGCTTCTTAACAACAACATTTTTAATCCTAAACAATTTGAGTATTTATTTTCAAATATTCATTTCCAATAAAACAGCCATTTTATTTTTGACGTGTTTTTTGCGGCGTCTACCCTAACTCTACGTTCTCATCTCAACAAAATACTCTTGATCTTTTGGTTTGTATTTTGTGTATGAATTTTTTCAAAGTTAAATGTTGCCAATACTATTTACAATTATATTGTCGTTTTTTTCTATCCTCTGATGAAAAACGTTTATCTTTGAAAATCCATGGATTAAGGACATGAAACTCCTTGATTTGAACTTCTGATGTTCTCATAAATATTGTGTCTTTACAATTTTCATTCTCATCTTTCATCCCTAAAAATGTATTACTCTATTCAATATATTGAGCTTTATATTATCTCGATTGATTATCATGAAACGATAATTAAATTATCTTTCATGTAATTAAGCATTTATATATATATATATATATATATATATATATATATATATATATATATATATATATATAAACAGTTAATGAATCAAAGCATTAATTTTATTGTTCCAAGAATTACAATATCAAGTCTATTATGGCGTGCGATCGTTTCCAAAACAGTTTGGAAATACTTTATTTTTATTTTATAATTTTATGAAGTTGGTCCAAAACGTCACTTCATGAGCGCCTGTAGCAACACGTCTTACAGAGAATCAAAAAACTTAGTTCAAGAGAAACTTTCGTTGACAGAAAGAATCACGCTGAATATGTTGGAAGCATAGGAAAGAGAAATAACACAATGATACTTATAAACAAATCACGGGTTCATATAAAAAATATAACATAACATTTTCCGAAGAGTGTTCCTCTTAAAAATTCCACAAAAATGAGAGAATGAAAAAAATATTTTCATCAGAATAATCAATAATACATATTACAAAAATCAATAAAATTACAAGAATCATTTCGAAGGTACCATTTTCTAAATATTCTATAAAAATCAGAAATTAACAACACTTTAAAACGAGATTAGAGAGTTTAATAAGATAAAACAAAATGAAATAAAATCAAATAACACAAAATAAAATTAAAATAAAAATGAAAATACAAAATAAAATAAAAACTGTGAAAAAATAAAAAATATAAACATAAAGAATAAAAATAAATATTAAAATGAAATAAGAACAAAAATGAAAATAAAAATAAAATTAAAATACAAATAAAATAAAATTAGAAAGTAAAAGTTCAAGAGAATTAAGAGTTTTTCTACAAAAGTTTAAAAACATTATTTTTAAAGACGATATAAAGAGTAAGAGGGTAGAAAGAAGATGATAGAGGAAGATAAGGACAAGGAAAATTTAGGGAGAATCAAATATCCTTATAAAATGTCGTCGTTCGGGTGTTCACTCATTCTAGTCATACTGATGTGGCTTCAGTAGACAAAACACGTGTTTGTGGATAACAATGTTATATATATATATACATATATATATATATATATATATATATATATATATATGCATATACATATATATATACATATATATATATGCATATATGTATATATATATATATACATAAATATATATACATATATATATGCATATATATATATATACATAAATATATATACATATATATATATATATATATATATATATATATATATATATATATATATATAACGTAAAATATAATAACACGAAATTACATGATTGTCGATGCAATAATTTATTTCAACCTTGCGGTTTTATTCAAGCATCCAACTTAACAATTACATTTTTGATACTGATAGAAAATTGAATTTATCCTCGGCACTTCAAACACAATCAGAGGGAGTGGTGGTAGCAGCCGGTTTGAACACCCAACATAGAGCGAGTAGGAATTAACATCTTATATTTAACTAAATTAATCTAAGGGGATCTTATGGTTTTTTTTGTTTATTTTTATTAAATAATAATGTCTGGGTTAAGCGCACATATTCTTTCTACATATCCGACCTGGTGACATACGCCTCCATACATACGCACACATATACCTATTCTTAACATCACACACACACAATTTTTGGCTAGCCCGAAATTCAGCTTACCAAGGCCACCGAGGTTTTTATACCCGGCAAACGAAACGAGAGAGTCTCGTGTCATCGGCCGGTTGACACTTCTCGTGCCCTAATTTTCTCTAGATTCGAATTAGAATTAATTTGAAAATTAAAAATACTCTGATTTTCACAAATTCATCTTACATTAGTTTATAATCTATGGAAGCCTATAATTAATTATAATCTAATATTGTCTAGTGATAATATTATACACTTAATTTAATTCGCTATCTTATTTTAAGTAAATAACATCTGCATACATCCCTATATATATACACATCTATCTCTACACGCACACACATGTATACATACATATACACACACATACATATATACTTACATCTACACACACATATATATATACACACATACACACATATACATATATATATATACACATACATACATACGCACCCACACATACATACATATATACCCCCGTACCTACTACCTTGAATTAAAATTTTTTTAAGACATCGAAGATAAATGTGTTTCGTCTTTAAGTATTCATTAAAGAACATCCCTACTAAATGAATGCATACCTACACACACACACACAAACATATGCACATACACACACATACACACATATACCTATACATACCTATATACGCACATGCACACATAGCCACAGATGTGCAAAATAGAGATACATATATATGTATACATAGACATACACAAATGCACACCTGTACACATACCTATATACATACTCAGTCATACGCATACGTACACACATACCTATACTCATATCCTCGCACATGCCCATACATGCACACATACACCTGCACCCATGTATACACATATATACCTATATACACATATATATATATACAAAATAATATATACGGCCTGGAAAGTTTTAAATTGCATATACATACCCATAAGTAAAATAATACATACGGCCTGGAAAGTTTTAATAACCGGGGTAAGAGTTTAATTAAATATACGCACACATTGATAAGGCAAATATGCAGTACATACATACACACACACACATACACACACCCACATACATGCTAGCACATACACAGACACAAGCATGCATGTACACATATATATACATACAAAAACAAATGTACTTATGCATTCATTTAGTAGGGATGTTCTTTAATGAATACTTAAAGACGAAACACATTTATCTTCGATGTCTTAAAAAATTTTTAATTCAAGGTAGTAGGTACGGGGGTATATATGTATGTATGTGTGGGTGCGTATGTATGTATGTGTATATATATATATGTATATGTGTGTATGTGTGTATATATATATATATGTGTGTAGATGTAAGTATATATGTATGTGTGTGTATATGTATGTATACATGTGTGTGCGTGTAGAGATAGATGTGTATATATATAGGGATGTATGCAGATGTTATTTACTTAAAATAAGATAGCGAATTAAATTAAGTGTATAATATTATCACTAGACAATATTAGATTATAATTAATTATAGGCTTCCATAGATTATAAACTAATGTAAGATGAATTTGTGAAAATCAGAGTATTTTTAATTTTCAAATTAATTCTAATTCGAATCTAGAGAAAATTAGGGCACGAGAAGTGTCAACCGGCCGATGACACGAGACTCTCTCGTTTCGTTTGCCGGGTATAAAAACCTCGGTGGCCTTAGTAAGCTGAATTTCGGGCTAGCCAAAAATTGTGTGTGTGTGATGTTAAGAATAGGTATATGTGTGCGTATGTATGGAGGCGTATGTCACCAGGTCGGATATGTAGAAAGAATATGTGCGCTTAACCCAGACGTTATTATTTAATAAAAATAAACAAAAAAAACCATAAGATCCCCTTAGATTAATTTAGTTAAATATAAGATGTTAATTCCTACTCGCTCTATGTTGGGTGTTCAAACCGGCTGCTACCACCACTCCCTCTGATTGTGTTTGAAGTGCCGAGGATAAATTCAATTTTCTATCAGTATCAAAAATGTAATTGTTAAGTTGGATGCTTGAATAAAACCGCAAGGTTGAAATAAATTATTGCATCGACAATCATGTAATTTCGTGTTATTATATTTTACGTTATTATTGCTCTGTTTACCACATTGAGCTCTCTTACCCGGATTTCTTTCTGGAATTATTCCATTATAACACTATATATATATATATATATATATATATATATATATATATATATATATATATATAATGTTAATAATCCAGGTAAAAAATATCCACCGGGTGGTCATCCAGAGAATTTCCACCGGGTTTATAAAAACTGCTCAATATAAAAATAGAGCTTTATATATGATAATTTTTGGTTTTATTTACATAGATATGTACAAAATCTGCGACACTAGCATGTCGATGTTATCGATCAACAGTTACTCTGAACTGAAATCTCATCACGTAGAGTTAGAATCCGATCTTAACCTCAGATCATATTTGGAGAGAATGAAATGGAGAGATAAAAAAGGGAAGAAGAAGAAAAGAAATTTAACATTTCAAAAATTGGAGGGGTAACGTGATTTAGGGCCGCTAAAAATAAAAAATTAAAAAATTAAAAAAATCTAAAATCTAAAATCTGAAACAAACAGGACAAATAAATAAATAATTAAATAACGACATATAATGAAGGGAGTAGGGTAAAGTAGTAGGAAGGTAGACAAATAAAAGAAAAAGAAGGGAAAAAAAGGAAAAAAAAACGTCTGTTGATGCAGACCGAGAGAGAAGAGATAAGAAATAGAAAATAGAAAATAGAAAATGAAAATTGAAAAAATAAAAAAATATAAACATAAAGAATTAAAATAAATATGAAAATGATTTTGTACATGTCTGTGTAAATAAAAAAAAATATCATATATACATATATATATATATATATATATATATATATATATATATATATATATATATATACATATATATATATATATACATTACATATACATATACATATATATATACACAAATATATATATATATATATATATATATATATATATATATATATATATATATATATATATATATACTGTTGTGTCTTCAATAGACACACCACGTGTATGTGGATAAAAATATTATACTATATATGTATATATATATAATATTTTATCCACATAAACGTGTTTTATCTATTGAAGCCGCATCAGTTTGACTAGAATGAGTGAGCGCCTGAACATCGAGGTTCGTACCATAGAAGTTAATCACCGCTGCCCTTGAAAGTTCAAGGTGTTGTCCGTCTTTCTGAACTTCTTGTTGCGTTAACCTAAAATATTATATATCTTATTGAAACAATTTTTTATTTACGTTTTCTTTGATGTCGGTTACCTTTGAGCATCGAAAACTTTTCAGGATATATATATATATATATATATATATATATATAATGCACATATGCAAATTACGTCGATGTGTGTAATTCGTTAGTTTACGAATATCTGTTATTAAAAGAGGAAATTCGGATCCTTCAAACGATTTTCATGCGGAACAAAAGCCATCACGTGACTTCAAATTCCTGTTATTTTTGTCGATCTGCGTGATGTATTGTTCTTTGCTTATTTATGACATTTTAAAATAATTTCCATTTCTAGAACATTTTCTTTCCATTGGGTTAGTAATTTGCTATCGATCTCAGAAATGAATAATCTCATTACTTTATTTTTATCTTTGTAATCAATAACGAGTAATTTATCTTGCAGGCAAGCATTTACATACCCCCCACACACACATTATATATATATATATATATATATATATATATATATATATATAGAGAGAGAGAGAGAGAGAGGTTTATATATACTAGCAGAACCTGTAGCCGGCGCCTCCCGAGATGAATATGAAAAAATAATTAAACAGCCGAGAGAAAGCAAATAGGTTACATCTGATAGGTGTTTAAATATAAATTTACTTCACAAAACATCAAGTGTTAGCCCTAGTAGGGTGTTTCTTGAACTCTTAGAACTCACAGTACTGAAATAAAAACATAAGCACATACACACACACATTAGTATATCAATATTGAATTTACTCTCCTTGAGGTCACTTGAAATTAAAAAAAAAAAAGATATTGGTTTAAAAAAAAAATATGCACCGTAGTGTGACATGAGAGATAAACGTTAAAAAATCAATCGTGAACTCACATTCGCCTTTCGGAATTTCTACATCATGTGCGGCAGTCCGCTACTTTTAAACCTCAATTCAGAGTCAGCACAAATTCGCGCACACTTTCTCCAACAACTATTATTTTAGTCTTATTTTTCTATTTTAGCTATGCGATAATTGTTGTTTATCCATAAAATACATAAACTAACTTGAAAATTATTCTCATTGCATAATATATGTGATTAATAGTGTGGGTATCCACTTACTTCATTTGAATACGTAACAACATGCAGAGTTAATGCGAATATGTATTCCATTTGACTGGGATATTTTTTTCTTATTGCCTTATATCACAGTTGGTTTAAATACTATAATAGTTCCTATTTAAGATAAATAATATTTTCAGACTTTTAGGTAAAATTCCTTATATAATTTGCCGTATTCACAACGGGGTAACATTTTAAAATATCAGGATACTAAAATCACGAATGTCAGCTAAAGTTGTTTTAAGTTTTATGATATCAATAAAACAATATTTTAGATGGTTTTCCTGTCGAATGCCGTTACTTACTAATGGGTAAAGTTTAAACGTTGGGGGAATAGATTTTTATGAAGAATATTTATTTTATCACTTCTAAAAGCTACGCAGACTTCTAGTCACAACAAATACAAACTGCAAGATATACTATCTTGACAAAATACGGCATTATTTCCCCATATAGATCATTTAAACTAATTGCCCAGAAAATGTATGACAGCCACATACTATTTGTTTTTTTTCGATTACATTTTGGTTCCCCATGTTATTCTAAATATCAAACATTCACGTTTCATTTAGCTGTAATCAATATTACGTGTATATAAGTATTAATTTTCTGTATTCATAATTATCGCCGCATATTAGTTTTTATATTCATGTTGTAGTCTTCTGTTAAATTCTATGGTTGATGATATATGTAAAATAACTCACACATGCTTCTTAATGTGAGGTCAATTATTGTTGCATTTATTACTATTGAGGAAATGATTCGGGCTATATTAAGTTAGAATATCTAGGTAGTTTATGAACTGAAAAATATTTAAATAAAGATCCAACCCCAGCCCTACTTACACTATTGGACCCCAAACACTGTAAATTATTCTACTATCATGTATTCACATATACCATTACTTTAGTTAGCGTTTTATTCTTAACTTATAAATATTCATATATTTACATGCCATTTTTAACTGATCAAAATAAATATGTATAAGTTCAGGAATCACGGTAGATAACGCGTAAGCGAGGAAATAACTGAGGACCTCGAGATAACTGTCAATTGGGATCTGCAAATGCCTGCACCTTCAGCCAAATTTAAGAGTAAAGTTGAACAGTGTTTCACTTGTAAAGGTCAATGTAACACAAAAAAAAACAGTTAGATTATGTCGACGCTATCCAGGCATACCAACTCGTGGTAGATTCAGTACAAAACCACATATTAACATGTTACGAAAAACAACTAGAAAATGTAAAACGAAAGTAATAATTTCCCTCTGCGAAACCAAGAAATTGAGAAATTTGAAAATGATTTCCAGAATACTTTCGAGCAACTCAGTCATCGCTAAATGATATTCTAAATTTATCGAGATCGATATTGCAGAACGTGCATATTAACGTGGCAGATAAGCATGGCAGACTGGGATTATAAAATAACACCAGCATTAGATCAATAAAATCGTGGATTATTTTGTCATTTCATGTCTTTCAGTTGCCATAGTACTTGTTTTGCTGATATCTCGCCGCTATAACTGTTCTGTATATGAACATCACAGTCTTCAGAATTGGGTCAATAGATTCTCCATATATTTCTTTTTATTTTCTACAGTTATCTTTAGTTTAGGCGCAAAGTTATTTTCCTCCTTCAGTCAAAAAAGACATCAAGTACCTTTTTAAAACATGACTGTGGTTTTTAAAGATACACAATTTGCGTAAAATTTAAACTTTACTTTTTCTTTATCCGTCAAATGGGGGGTTAGGCAGCATATGGAGCATACCTTGTACACACGTCGGGCATGCACTCATTGGACAGTTTTAAATTGCGCTTGCTGCCTTGCAAACATATTCCAATTAATGTGTGCAACATGATCTTCTCTGCCAGCCACACATTCTTCCTATGCGTACTCGACACACCACTGATCCTTCTAGATATATTAATTGTGAGAGTGAATATCCTGCGTTATAAGCCAGCCCCAACGCTCGTCTGCACTTGCGTAAACTAGAGTGTCCTACGAAAACAGAAGATGACTTTTTTTCGCGAACAAGACTCACACTTCTAAACCCTTTGCATGTTTTAAACAGAACTTCACGTAGCATCTGATCTGGAATTGGACGGCTTATGATTGCTTTCCCCCTCCCTGTCCCTGCATCTGCGGAGATTCTATGGCCAGACCCAAATGGAAGTTCTGCATCGATATCCGGCATCTAAGTTCAACGTGCTACATGAGCAGTTATATAACCTCCCTCTGGATTACCAACACAAGCCTAAACATAAATAATTGTGACTGTTTTTGCAGTAACAAGTATACGCTCAGGATACCCCAAATGATTGAGCCTATCCACAACTCACAAGTTCTCTTACAAATCATTGCTTAAGTCCCGTGGGGCAACATTCCAAGACGAAAGGATGCAATGCTGAATGACTAGTGTTATCTTACACTACTTGACCGTGTTTTGAAGTGTTTCGTCTGCTTTACTAAAAAATAGGTAAAGGTCGCATAGCCTGGACGCGCACGAGTGTCGTTGCCGACATCGCACATTGCCCATGGTCGTAGCGGCGGTGATTCGTTAAGAATTACCGTGTCTAGGGCACAGCATATGGAAGGCGGAACCTATCCCTCTCCTTCCGCTGCCTTTAACCTTCGCTGAGTTTTAGTCAGGTACCCATTTACTGCTGGGTGGACAGTGGGAGTTTTCGGACCCGAAAAGTCGCATGCCGTGAGTGGGATCGAACCCGGGTCGTCCACAGGCCCTCCCTATACTATTACATTCATAATGTTAGGAGATAAGATGAGTCCATACATTTTCTAAGCCTTTAAACATAACAATAAATCAGTCCAACTAGAAATATAGTTGTGACAATATGTAGAAACACTTTCTGTAAGAATTTAACATCATTTGTCATTGGAATATATACGACGAGACTCGAAAAATGCTACCCATGGAATTGCAAATAAAAGTAATCTTTTTTTTTACAACCCAAAATATTATATACAAATAAGCTGTCAGTCTATATTTGATTCTCTACTGACTATCTTACAGTTGTATCGTCATCAAGCATTTAGGTGATCGTTTAAACAATAGAACGTGTGATCATGAATGAGATTCACATTCACTTGATCTTAACCTCCATATTTTTGTTATTCTTTGTGGTTTCTTCAAATGAAATAACTTTTAAAACAATCCTCAGATTTTCTTGAACTCAGGAGGGCTGTCCCACACCAAATCAGTCGTATCAAGGTGTTCTTTAAACGCAGAAGTTGCCGATGTTAACATCAAATTGAAAGCTGATGAAACAAAAACTGTTCGACATGCATTGCTGAAACTTGGTGGAAATATCAGGCTTAAAGAAGATTTATTTGTATAAAATAATGCAAGATTGCAGTAAGGATTGTGTATTCTATTAAACATACCATTAGTTGCATTTTTGTGGGTGCACTTTGTAGGAGAGAAAAATGTAAAAGATTTGAAGTATCAGAGAGTTTAAATAACGAGGAATTTCCGACGTTGATCAAGCCCCATTAGAGGGTGTCCAAATGATATTTTGTTTATATGGTATTAGTGTGAATGCAATATTGTATATATTGCAATTATCACGTGTATGAATTACATATACATACTTTTATATTATATTAAATAGGAAAAAGAGGGCAAGAAATAAATGGAGAAAATAAAGGGATAAAACGCAAACCCAGCTTTATCAGGGAGTGAAAAGATTCAGATCCGACTGATAACTGAGAATGACATAGCCGATAGAACGTAGAATAAGTTTTACCGTATTTTATAATGCTAATCAGTATAAGTAGAAGTTTCATTTCCGTTGTAGAAAGAATTTGCTCAGGTAGAAACCATATTTTTCTTACATCAGAATGCTCTACGTGAATATAAATTTTATAAATATTAACATTCACAGAATTGATTGAAAACAGACAATAACATGTATTTATTTGGATTTTTTAAAACTATTTATTGAAATTTCTTCACCTAAACAAGGCATATTGGCACTTAGACGTAAATGCTACTATGATTAGAAAGACAGATTTATAGGGGATATCTTGGATATAGAGTTGTGTAGCAAGATATTTGTTCACATTATATTTAAGTTTCTGCATGTTGGTAAAGTCGAAGAAGTAAGCAATAGGAAAGTCATTCCAAAGGATGAAAGACGCTATTAGAGAACAAAGTTTTACAGCATCTGAAGAGCCACCAGCGAAGGGAAACTCTAGCTAAATGCTCTCGAGCAATACTAACCTATATACGGTGCTGATATCGACCCTGAACCAGTTTTCGTGAGGTTCGATTCGGAAGCGTTCGGCTGTCTTACGCAAACGCTCGAGAGTTGACGAGCCGATTTGTACCAGACGACATTTTGATACGGTGCTGCGTCCTATGATAATAATTTTTTGCTTGTTTTGTTGTTGTTGTTGTTGTTGTTAGGGTTTCGGGTTGGGGTTAGAGTTAGGGTTTAGGGTTAGGGTTAGGGTTAAAAATATATATTTGATGACAGTAATTTCGCTCTGTTTTACTTGTTTTATTTGTCTTGTTGTTTAAAACATTTCTTGAAAATATAAGTAAACATTACAGGACGCAGCAACGTATCAAAATTAAAAAAAAAAATTTGATAACAGTAACTTCGCTATGTTTTGCTTGTTTTGTTTTTTTTGTTGTTTCTTTTAGAACATTTCTTGAAAATATAACTTACAATCACAGGACGCAGCACCGTATCAAAATTGTCGTCGTGTACCATTCGGCTCGTCAACACTCGGGCGTTTGCGTAGGACAGCCGAACGCTTCCGAATCGAACCTCACGAAAACTGGTTCAGGATCGATATCAGTACCCTATATACTAATTGCGACGTGGTTTAAGAGACAGTTTTATCAGACCAAGTATTAAAAATAATTATTTTAAAAATATATCTAAAATACTTCTAAACGCTGCAGAGAAAAATCATTAACATCATTAAAAAGAAGTGAAATCAAGAAAGAAAATTAAAATTACAATTGAAAATATGATATTACTTTCTTTAGTCATTATTCTTTTTTCTTTGTCTTATTCTTTCAGTAGACAGGATGTAATTAGTTGCTTGGTTTTAATCATATTACAAGTTGATAGTTATTTCATTAAAACAAAACACAACCAACGCCATTCTCAATAGTAATGGAAAGAGAAGAAAATATGAATTGAACATTGTGCGAAAATCTGTTTTTGAAACCGACGAAGAAGAGTGGCGGCCATTGTTTTGATATGAATGGCGGGGGTGGCAATGTCTGCGTCAGCGCGGTCGACATTAAGCAGCCATTGAAGCAATCGCCTGCGGTAACTTTCCTTCAAATGGCTTTTTTATTCAGTTACGTTCCACCTTGTTTAAGCTCAGTATGCAAGTCTGTCCGTGCACAAAGATGGCTTCGCAGTTAAATATCTTGAACCGCGCCGGTTTTATTTCCACCTTGCGAAAATACACAATAAAATGTAAATAATTTTCGATTCTGTTCTGCATTTAGCTAAAGCCACCGCAACTTGCATCATTCAATTTTGATCATTTAAAAGTGACAATAAAAATAAATGGTTCGACGTGAACTGCATACGTCTCCCCTTTTTGATACAAGGTCACACAATCAGAATTAATTATAAAAAGTGCCCTCAACTTTTCTCATATCTATATAATAAAAGTAGGCGTGTGTGTTTCAAGCTCGTTGCAATGATCACGTATGCAAATTTAGTTGTTAATTTATTTGTTAATTTATTTGTTATGACCATAGAAGATAGACTTAATCTTCATAATAAGTCTTAAAAATAAAAACGAAAGGAAGTAATACTCACGTATGCAGATTTAACTTCATGAACAGAGATGGGGAGACGGGGAGACTTAATCTTGATAATATCTGATAATAATAAAAAATAGAGGAAATAATTTTTTCACTTTTAATGCAGACACTTTCCCTTATTATTATTAATAGTAGTAGTAATAGGAGGAGGAGGAATAGGAGTAGTCGTCGTCGTAGTAGTAGTAGTAGTAGTATTACTATTATTATTATTTCTACTCAGTAGGACTTATCACACAAGCCATCGCCAATGATTACTTCATTATTTTTATGATTATTATTACTATAAAAACAGAAAGAGAGAGAGAGAGAGGGTGAGAGAAAGTGAGTTCCTCTTTTTCTAATTCATTAGTGTTGTCTTCTTATCGATTAGTTGTATATTCTTTTCTTATCGCCAGAGAAAGGGGGAGTGAAAGAGGAAGACATATGTTGTTTTGTCTACTTGTTCTTCTAGATAACTTTAATTGCGAAGCGACAGCGAGCGGGCGAAACGTGCAAGTATACAATATTCGCGAATTGTCATACCAGCTGAAGTTCGCCTAAGCATGGTTAAGGCACTCATAACGACTGACTTTAATAATCAGATCCTTCTATGTTGAAATAATGTACTGTTTGACTTGGTCGTAGGAGGTTGTGTGATGTATTACAGCAGTGGGAGTAAATACAATTGGCGTACTTTTTTCAAGTTTTCTTTTTATTTTAAGTAATTGATTCATATTTAATGTGTCTCGTGTAATAAACAGGAATACTGTTTTGTAGTGAAACTATCTACGCATGCAAGAAAATGTTTCTCATCTCTTAGAAACGTCGAGCGCTTAATGAATTGATGCTTAAGGTCTACAAATAAGACGACTGATGTTGAACACTTCGACGTGATAAGTTGGCACAACGAGCACTCTACAACCCAGCTTTCTTATGTTAAAGCGTCTCATAGGAAATCGAGGACTATCTGAATATACGATCCAGTCTCAGAAAACATACAGCGCGTACCGATCCGTAGGCTTCATAACATTGATATCAGAGGCATAGTGGCCATTTGTAGCAGGAAATTTACATCGCAAAGACCTATAAAACCTTAGAAACATTAAAAAACAAAATTATCCGGACTATGACGACAACCTAAATAAAATATGTCTTAAGAGTTAAGGAAAAAGTAATGCATTCATTAGAAAGACCGTATTAGCATGCAATTCAAAATACTCGCATACATTATGCTCTACGGAAAACAGACTTCGTAAATCAAATATAAAAACACATTCGGTAAATGTCTTCAAAAATTAACCGAAGCTGACGAACATTATCTAATCGGCATCTGGAAGGTCGGTGTTACTGAGAGAAACATACAGCTCCCCCAAAACGGGCATCCTGTCTGGCACAAACATTAAAATCGCTTCAGTCTAGAAGAACCCTTTTCGAACGAGAAGAGGACAGATAAACTACATTGACCTCAGCTGGAAATACAGAACGTTAAAACTGATGTCACATCTATCTAGAAACAGATATTAGACAGGCAGGGATTTTTCCCAATGGAGCGTCATAAAAAGTCTTAACATCCTCCAAGAATTGTGCAATGATCATTGCATCAGTATGGGAAATATGCCAGAATATCTTTCGAAATATGTCGAAAAATCAAACCAAACATAAACGGCCTTCACATAACAGGAGATAGCAATTCTGGAAAAATCCTATTGCCGATAAAAGATGAGAAGCTTATTACTGAGTAGAAAGGTTCAACAAAACCAGTGATGGACACTTTGAAAGCCACGCTGTTATCTAAGGACTTAAGTTCAGAAAATGTCTTCTATGCAAATTTAATTTTTCTCTGCATTCGAGGACGAAATAATTCTTAAGATTTGGAATGAGAGATGTGTGACTAAATATAATTTTATAGATATATGAATACTACAAGCTGATGAGTGTCAACTCTAACCATAAAACGTTACAGACCTAAATGAAATATCCACGTGACTTACACACACACACACACACATATATATATATATATATAAACATATATATATATATATATATATATATATAATTATACAATTATTATTGTTTCTAATTAACACAATTACTCATTTTGTTTTTAAGTAATATTGATATTTTACAGTTTCTATCCGATTCCCTATTTTACTAATTCAAATCGCGTATAGTTAAACAGAATTTGTGAAAATTATACAAAGAGGTGGAAAAGGGTATGTTTGTCTGTTCTTTTAAACCATTTGATGATTAGATCTACGGAGATCTAATTCGTTAGAATCTTTGGAAATGGCTCATATACAGTCAAATTAATATGTTCCATTGCACGTGGTTCGCTACAAAGCGTAATAACATCGGTTCCAATTTGTTTGTTTTTATGTTAATGAGATTCGAACTGTAGTTATATGAAATTAAATAGATTATTAAAATGAGGGGAACTTTTTAACATTTTAGGATCCTATTATTAGGAGTTTCACCGTACACAATTAAGATTTTCGAACCCTATAACTTTAATTGTGTGACATCAATTTTCACACATGTTTGGCAGTAGAATTATGCATTCGATACCATGAAACTAGTTGGCAGGCTGATCAATATTTCGTTATAGAGAAATCCTTGGGGTGGTTTAGAACTCTTCCCTTTGCATTTTAATCTTTGATTTTAATAAGATTTAAATATTAAGTAAATATTTGCTTCATGTAGATTATTCGGACTACTATACTAATCTTAGTTATTTTCACAAGGTTTTGCCCGTTGTAACCGTCTACCGCTTTCAGGTGCATCTTTTCGAACTTTGGTAATTTTGCGTCGAACTCGAGCACCTGCACAGAATTTCAAACTTAACCATTTCTATTAAAGTTTCAGCCGCTGTAACCTCCGGTCTTCGCTAGGTGTATCTCTTCGAACTCGGGAATATTTATGTTGTCATGACTAGAACAAGAGCGTGCTATCCCCGTGGATTAAATAAAAGGTTCCATTAGAAATTCCGTCCAGATTCCCGAGTCAACAGAAATATTCTGAGTTCGAACATATACACCTGAAGAATGCCGGAGGTTACAACGGCCCAAACGTTGTGATGATAACACTCAAGATGAGAAATGTAGTCCGAATAACCAAAACTAACCAGTTCTTTAATCCACAGTGGCATACAGTTCTCGTTCTGACAGACATGACCCGGTAGACATTCTAATTAATATCTTTATATTATTCGCAGTTATTATAGCCTGCAGTAAAGATTGAACATATAACATCTAAAAGACGGTAAAGTAGAATTGGTTGTTAATCTACGCCATTAACAATTACATCACAAGTTTGACTATAAGTTTCTAAGGTTCAAAAAGATGTGGATGTTACATCGACCGAATATTTGGGAAATTAACAACTCGAATGAGAATTGTAGTCTATATAATAATAATTTCCAATCCTCATCTAAAGAGTTCCGAAACATTACCTAAACAGACATAAACTGGTGTTGGTTAAAAATGTCTTTTTTTAATTTGGTTATTAAACTCTCAATAATATACGCTTCATCATGACAATAAATAACGTTTTAATTCCATAACTTCAATTGTGTGTTCTCAATTTTATTACACAATTTATCTTATCAATAGGCGTTTGATTTATTTAAAGTATTTTCTTGAACTTATTAAAGTTTTAAAATATCTCTCCTCATGCTGAACCCGGCTAAAGACAAGTATTACAGCTACTATCTAATAATGCGGTTCAGTCAGCGAACGCCACACAACATAAACTCGTGCCGTTTTTAGTTTGGAATTCGGTCATAAGGTAACGGTGGGAACGTAGCGCCTCCACTGAGAGGGTAAACACGTACTTCATCCGATCTCTCAACCGATGAAGAAATGGATCGTTTTGCATGAGATATAACGCGCGTTTATGTAATTTTTGGAGAACATTTGTGGTGATGTCTATATCCCCCCGATGCCAAAGGTGGCAAATGTAAACACAGCTAAACATTTCTTAGTTGTGAAGTCAGGGCGGGCGTCGTATGCGCTGGTAGCTTTGTGAGGTTTCTTTTTGGTTGCACGCGGAAGGAAATACGAAGCTGTAAATTGTACGAATCTGAGAAATCTCTACTCGCTACTGCTTCTCAGAATCTCTCTGGCTTAAACACGGCACGCTCTGCTGTATTTATAAACAAAAACCAGACTTATAGAATAGATTTGACATTTTGACGTGAGTGAAAATGAGTAAAATTTCAGAAAATGTGTGAACTATGAACAATTATTTATTATTTTTTTAAATTTAGAGATTAGAAATATTTATTCTATTTTGTCAAAACAAATGGTGCTTATTTAAGGTAGTTTTGCATAACATCCAATTAGATAGGTATTGTTTTAATGAGCACCATTTACCAAGACTATACGACTATTATAACATTGCAGAGATTGACAGCTTCAAAACGATAGGCCCGGACATCAAAGTCAACTCATTCAATAGCAGCGTATACCCTTAAGCCCAACCCTTTCTCGCCGTATAGGAGCTGTGGAAACGTGGTAGTGTGAGAACTATGACGTCTGAAAGTCCACTTCCTGCCACCATTAATAATGAGGAAGACAGTTTGCACTAAGCGGTATATAAGTGCAACTCGGTTAATACGTTTCTGTGAAAATCCAGAAGAAGTCGGCATCAGGTTCCGTCGTTTTCTCATTGTATATGTTACTGCTTGTGACAAGCACACACGTGTGAAGTGCGCAACCACAAACCAATGGAGTGAGACTGACAAAGTTGCTTCTCTATTATACTTTTATGTGTTCGTGACCAAACCTTCGCTGACTTCGTATGTAACTACTAAGCCTTTCTGCTCTTGATGTCGTGCGTAAGAACTTGTAATATTGCAGGTTAACGAATGGCTGGCACCAAAGATGAGGACTTTATGTAAACCAAATAATGCTGAAGCACGATCTTACTGAGCTCTATGAAGTTGTCAGACTCATTCAAAAACAATAACAACAACAACAACGACCACAACAACAATAATAGCAGCAACATCGGCGTAGTGATGACTATGCTCTACAACAACTACCTGGCGGGCATCCATTGGACCGAACGTATAAGCAATTAGCACTCGTCTGGCGGCGACCTTGCTGGCTGATAGATGCGAACGGAAGACGAATCGCTAGGATCTATATCAAGCGCAAAGTTGGCTGACAAGTATCAAGCTTTCGTGATTCACTACAAAGAGCTCTGGGGCGGAGTTGAATAAAGATGACGCAGTCGTAAAAGATCATGATGAAAGCTATAGGACCTATGGCTTTCATCATGATCTAGTACGACTGGGTAGCAGTGACATATCGAATAAATAAATAATAAAATAAAATGAGCCCACTTTTGTTAGTTCTTACTTGTTTAGTAAAAATAGAAATAAGACGGAAACAATGTCTGCAATTATGGGTTGATTAGTTTTATGGCATGTCAATACTGTTAGGGTTATTTAAAGCAATATCCAATCATATTGGAAGTACATGTCATGCTTTTAATCCTCAATATTTTCCCATATATATCATACTGTATATTTGTAGTAGATTAATTTGCTTTGCAAGCGTATATTTTGTAACATGTACGGCTGTGCCTTGAATTATACTTCTCAAAAATGTCTTATATTTTACATTTGCGGAGGATACACATACACGATCAGAAGGGCTGAAGTTTCATCTCAAGTATAAATATATTAGTGGCGCGCATAAAACCACTGTAAATTGTTCGCTCATCTAAAATAAAACCGAAATAATAACATACCTGTATGAATAATGGTCTAATTGACAAGTATTTATATACTAGCCAATACTGTGTCTAATTAACTTGTCTAATAAACAATTATCTATTTACCAGCAAATATATGTTCCCTCCGGTCGCATATTTGTGCAAGCCTGTGAAGATCACATCATGCTAGCCGTACATATTCTACACTGACCACAAAAGGAGGAGGAGGTAATGAGTGAGATACTAGTATAACGACGACCCCCACACGGAAAAATAGGAGTTTATGCCTTGAAGGGTGATATCATGACAATAGAACAGATACCTATCTGAACGAAAACGATGATCATTGAAAGATGGTATCATGAGAAACGAACATATACGACACTGCATAAATAAAATAAAAGGAGGTAATACATGGGAAGATCGCTAACCTAGAAGTAGATGGTAATGCCTGTGAGTATGGTACCATGGAAACATAATAGATACTACACTACCTCCACTCCATCCTAAAAAAAGAAGTTAGTCCCTGTGAAGATGATCTCATGCCACCACCAATATATATTATATTACTCCCTCCACGAAACAAGGGTGTTATACCTGTCGGGATTAGCCCACCTTCTTAAAAAGGCGGAGGTAATACCTGCGAGACGGTCTCATGGCAACAGATATGCTACTGCCTTATCCACCCAATTAAAAATGATACGATACTAAATAAGCTTTTATGTTCATTCATTTAAAAATACGTAGCCAAAAAAACATATTATATGGTTACTTAGCCTTTTAGCTGAGATCAAAGTGTAGTATACAATATCTATTATCAGCATCAGGCGACCTCCGACGTTTTATTATCGACAGAAAATATTGCGTATATATTAAGAAAATATGAAAATGCAAAATTACAACTCTATATTAGAGAATGTTCATTTATTAGAAGGTGTTTTTTATAATAAATAAGCAAATTAAAAATAGGTAAATGTGTTTGAGGGTATTTCCCGTTACTTATATATACGGTATTTTAGAAGTGTATACTGCATCATAGAATTCAATTAGCACACCCTGTTTTGATATCTAATATAGTTAAGATAAATGGAAAAATCTTTTGCATTTATTGATTTAGATGAGATAATGTAATCGTAATAAGATTATTTATCTACGATATTATTTATGTAATTTATATATGTACAGAAAAGGTTGGTTTCTAATAATAGATGCATTATCCTGAATGTAATGCCAAATTGAGTCAGGCGAAGAGAGTCAATCACATAAATCTTGTATTATAAAACAGTACTGTCGAACCATGAAGTAATAAACACGACAAGATTCATAAAAAAATGAAAGCATTTTATATTCTGTCTTCTCTTTGGTCGTCATCGACTGCTATGGAAAGATCAGAATAGGTTGGCGAGTTTGTGTCCAGTAGATGGTGTGCACACACCACGCATCTTAGCAAACGTGATAAGAAACCGTTCTTATGTTCCTAGTGTTTCGCCACCGGTCCTGATTTCACAGTCGTTCATTTACGTCGCTATATTAAAAGTTGTCGGATTGTGATCAACATTTGAGTGGAAGCATTTTAATTAAGAGTGGTGAAGATGTTTATGAACTTGGCGAGTGTCTTAAACGTTATATTAAAAAACAATGATGTGTAAATTCGTGGTACGTTGAAATCTTGTCCCACTAAACAAGAATTATCTTCAAAAATAGGTTATTAGCATTTGGTTCCTGGTTTAATGCTGATAGTCTAGAAAAACCGACCCCCGCTCATTTAACATAAGTCCAGGCTTACGTGGAAACGGAGAAGTATGTAATGTCCCATCTTACCGTTGCATATATAAGGTACTTAAGCTTTTCTTATGCATTATTTATTCCTTGTAATGTTATATGCAAACTACAATATCGCAGAGTGGTTCTTGGGTGTAGTGTTTTGATATTAGTATTATGATTATTATTATTATTATTATTAGTAGTAGTAGTAGTAGTAGTAGTAGTAGTAGTAGTATTTAAGATGCAAATTACCATATCACTCTGTAGTCTTAAAGGTATCATTATTATTATTATTATTTAATTATTTACTTATATATGTTGGTGAAATTAAAACTGAATAGTTTCTACATTTGGTTATTGTGGAAGTTGTCATCTCATCAGTACCACTGGATAGCAATGCATTTTATAACTGCCATGTTTTTAAATCTCCGAAAGAGTTACATGGTAAACAGCTGATGATACCCGTTTAATATTTTACAATTCAAGTTTAGATCCCCGGTTTTTGTTTACCCTGTTATATAGTCGAATCAAGTTTTTGTGTTTGTAAGTTTATCAGCGGTAAGTCGGCTTATGCAAGTGCTAAGACTTCGAAATTTTGGATTTAGTTTGTATCCGTGGGAATTTGAACAACATTTTCTTTATTTGAAAGAATCAAAATGACCTAAACCTTCTTTAGACTATATATATATATATATATATATATATATAGCTATGAATTTAAGAATCTTAGAGAAATTCAATATATTTGCAGTTGTTGTAATATAATAATATAGAACCACACAACATATTACTGTCTAGTTTTAATCTGAACAATTTGGCGTCCATCTGTTATTAACACACACACACACACACACACACATATATATATATATATATATATATATATATATATATATATATGTGTGTGTGTGTGTATAATATTTTTAAAATAATATTTATAGTTGGTGCTAAATCGAGTGTACCGTAAATATGTAATATGCGCACCTGATTTTCACCAATGCCTTTATTAAAAATCATTCCCACTAAATATTTAAGAATTGCAAGGGGGATATTATTGGCTTTCATTTTAGTTGTGTTTAGTATAATTTCACTTAATTACGAATGTACGATTACGATTTCTATTCATTCAGTAAATTAAAGATACATTCAATTTTGTGAGATACATTTCAATATATTCTTAAAATGTATGGCACCGGATGTAGGGTTTAAGTGTGCCAGTAATATAGACACCACATCACCTCCACAAGGTGTTTGTTAGAAATTAACATAAAAGCGATATTCTTTGTAATCTTCTAAGAGATAACATAGAAAAAAGGGGGCACTTTTCTGTCAGTTTTTCTTATTTATTTTCTCTTTGCAATATTTTTCATTTTTTAAATAAGTTACTTATTATTTTTTATTTATTTATTTACTACAAAGGGTCATTGTCGTCTATGTTAAATTGTTTATGAACAATTAAAACAACATTTGTACAACTAATGCATATCGGACTTGTTTTAAAACAGAAAAAAAACTTTACTTGACTTTCTCAATAAATCACTTTACTTCACTCACTAAATAAATTACGCAGAAAATATTTAAGAAAACTAATTAGAAAGATCTACTCGTGTAATGTACGCTCACTCAAATTTATGGTTATTTTTGTGAAAATCGTGCTCATATATAACTAACAAAATATTAAGGAATTAAAGAGGAATCGGAATATGGAATTTAGCACAGTATCGTTAATTTTACATGAATCAGGAAAGATATTGGAATCGTCTCATCACTACAAACAATATATATATATATATATATATATATATATATATATATATATATGTGTGTGTGTGTGTGTGTGGAGGGATTAATTTACGCGTATTAATGGGTAATCAGTTGGTATATATCGTTTCTAATACAGCTATATACTAATGTATGTTTGGAAATTAATAGTAGATCCTGTTCAGATATATATTTTGTTTTACTTACATCAAGTAAATAGTTTTCTCTATGCGACTTCATCAGGATCACTACTCTATTAAACTCGTGTTGAAACCTGAGTGGCTCTGAGGACGTTACATAAACCGGCGCCTTCAGTTGTCCATGTTAACAATAACGCACACGCACACAGAAAAATATGCATATAATTTGTTTCTATTTCATCCCGCTATTTCACAAAAGTTTGTCAATGTGTTCCTTGATAACTCCCTCCGCCAAGAGCCGTCTGTCATCGTGCAAGCATAAAGAGAGCGTTATGGTGAAGGGTAATGGGGACTAATATACCGTTGCAAAGAAGCAGGAATGCGAAAATAAAATCTGCCATTTATGATAAATATTGCGAGGTACCCTGGGGATGCCGCCAGATAGCAACATATCGTTCATCGAGGCGGGAGTGGATTCGGTTCAGCTTTCAGAATCAACGTTAATCAAGAAAAAACACACAAGGTTTAACGTCTCACATAACATTAAGCAAATGTATATTCAACATCGTTTTTTAAAAGCCTAGCAATTGTAATAGTAATAATAACAGTAGTATACTCTGCTATAATAGACACATGAAAACACACGCATAGTTCTGAAACTTCATTTGTGTATACATGTTCAAGTAGGGGGAACTCATTTCCTCTCTATATGCATAGAGTGGCACCCTTTCCGGAGCTTGGACTAATTAGAAACATACGGGGTTTTAGAGCAAACAAAACAGTTTAGCTTTATCATACGTAAAATAATAGACATTTGGTATTTGAAACAACAAATATCAAAATTACTATAATATATTGATGCGGTTAACGTTAAGTGTTCAGCTGCCAGTGCTGGTCGTCGCCAAAAGTAGCAGACACCTGTATTTATATTTTCCTGAAGTGTATTTTTACTTAATATATATATATATATATATATATATATATATATATATATATATATATATATATATATATATATATATATATATATATACATATGAGGAATAAAAGAAACAATGTTTCAGAAAAAATGTAAAAATAAAAATGGAATAAAGGGTAAGCTAATCAACAACTAGTAAAAATAAACTCAAAACACATATTGAAAAGTTCTACCAAAATATTTCGATTGTTAAAATACAATCATCATCGATTGGTAGCAGAACATTAATTAAAAACAGAAAAGTTTTCAAATTTATACAAAGAACGCAATTTGGGGAAAAAATAGCCATTTTTAAGACATATCTCAACGTACATTTTCGCACCACAAAACTTCCAATCGAACTGCTTCTTCTTTCTGTCTCTCTCTTTTCGGGCCATTTGAAGTCACGTCCACTTCTATCAATTTCTACAGTGGATCGAGCTAAAATTCAGGCAAACTAAGCTTACAGCGGCCGAAACCCATTTGCTGTTATTCTCAACTAAAAAAAATGTTACTGCTCAATAGTAAACAATCATCCGCAAACGGGAACAATGACTGTTATTTCCTAGTGAGATTTATTATAAAAGTGTGTAGGTTTGATAGTAAGGGATGAATAGTATCTTAATATTCACGATAAAAGAGACACTGATGCTTATATTCAGTTGAAATTTCTCTGAAATGTTAGAGAAGTGTAGACAGAAATATTGATTTTAATTCCAAATAACGTCCTTCATATTCCTTTCTTCTCATCGTGTTGTTTACATGCAATTATTAAACGATTATTTTCCCATGTCTGTCAACACCTTCATAACGGTACTCTGGTCGATCTCGTTGAGATTCTTGAAAAGAGAATTCTCACACAGAGTGAGATCAAGTGAATAAGAAGATTATTGCAGTACGGTGATATTATTTGTCTTCGTTGATTATTGTTCAGCGTTCAGCGTTCATTCGTCGGTTCTCGTAGCTGAACGATATAAAAAGTAAAGTGTAAGCTAAATACAATGGTTGCAGACAGCAATTAACAATTGTATACATCCTAAGGAGCACTCCCTTCCTGAAATGAACATTGCACAAAGTTAACCCCACACCCCTAGCAAACTGACCAATTTAAACCTACTTCTATAACAACTAAAACCTATTCAGTTGAACCGCGCTCTCAATATTCTAACAAATGCAAAGAGATGAGTAAGAGCGAAGCAGAAGCAAGTACGTGCCCCCCCCCCCCTCCTCCGGCAGAAAGTTCCCCTTTCTACTAGGAGATACGATATGTGAAGCAGATCTTCTGCACGCAATGGCAGAACTAACACTGTGTCAGAGAAAGGCGTATTGACTGCTGCAGCTCCTTACGCAAATCCAATAGAAATACGTGATAAGCCAATTGTATCTCGCTAGATTATATCCCAATCCGGATGTGCGTGTGTTGTGCTTAGAGCAAATGGCATTCATAATTTACATATTCATTAAAAAATCAATTAATATGTGTATTTCTTTCTACTTCTTAGATTGATTTTTGTATATATTGAAGATAATATAATTGGAAGCTCTGAGATGAAAACAATAAAAATATAGAAATTAAATATAGACGATAATTCTCCTGTCCCGTTGCCGTGAATAGCTTTAATCACAAAAGTTATATACTTAAGAATGTTCAGTCAGTAAATTTTGTGTTTTGAAAACTGAGAAAACATTTTCGAATCCAATTTTCTGAATTTCATAATTAATCTAATCAAAAGTTTTTTTTTTATTACAAATTTCATAGCAGAAGAGCGAGGACCGTTCACCGTCAGTCACAAGTCTTCTTCCTTAAACCAGTGATCCTTTGAAGAACTCTGAAAGCAATCTAATTGAACTAACTTTGTCCGCTCAGTTTCAGACAACTTTTTGGAGGAGTGATTCATCTAAAGAAGTAAATGAGTTATCACATATAATTTAGAGCGGGTGTGTGCGAAGAATCAGGTTTCACCTTGAAAAAGAGAGCTATGACAACAACTGAGATAAAGAAACTAATCTGGGATTTTTAAGTAAATACGTAATTATGTAAGGCACATCTAAACACCCGACTCAACATGAAAAAATAATAGGTTTAGGTCATCGCCTATGCTAGTCTACATATCTGTCACTTTTCCAGCATTTGAACCCACAGAATTAACCTTACACAATTAATATACAACTGTAAGTAGCTCTTTAAGTTTACACTGAGAAAAGCAGACATTATACTAGGTATGTACACTCCACATAGCTACATTCGACGTTTATCTGAGACTTCAAATGAATATCAAAAGACACATTAGAGGCGTAATTGACAAACTAGTGATCGCAGTTTGTTGATCAAATATCGAGGGTGTCATAGCTTATTAGTCAATGTCACTGAGGGAAGAGATCAAACGAAACCAATTCTTCTGTTTCATGCGAAAGAATTCGAATTCAAAGTCACACGATTGCTTCTCGGACAATGCAAACTCATCTTATCAAAGATCAATGAGATTTTGTTTCAGTTTTATCGCCCAACATATACTAGCCAAAATGGACGCTATTTCTATTTTTAGCAGGATTTTCACCGGACTTTCATGAGATATCGACGTTCTATTCAGTAGATAATCACATGAATGGATCAGCACGTTTGTATCATAAAGAATAGAATATTTGGGATATAAATTGTCAATAGTAATGCTCATAACGCGTGTTATTAACGATAACAAAACCTCTAGCAAAAATAAAAATGGTTAGTTGAAGGTTATCTTAATATGAAACGACAAAAAAACGAATTGCATCTCTGTATAGTAGAGACCAGAACTTTTGTCCATTCTACCGCGTTTATTGGCAGGTCATACTGAAAATATGTGCAGTTTCAGTTCTCTTGGGTTCTATTTTTGTTTGATTTCTATTGCAACTTCCAAGTGTTTGGTTGGCATTCACAGTTTATGTCAGTTGGTTTCCGCATTCGAGGATTTTCCTTAAGATCCCAATTGTTTTCATCATTGCCGTTAATTGTATTGTCTCAGTCTTCCCTTTGATTCCAATTTCTCCCAGTCTTTTTTCAAGGTTTTTCGGGATTGTTTTTAGTGCTTCTACGATTATTGGTGTTATCCCTTCCACGTCACCCTGCAATCTGCTGCAATGGTAAAGACATCTTCGGGGATGTATTGGTTTTGGTTTTGCACACGGGTTTCTTCGTTCTCTCACATACAGCGCTTGATATTCCCGAATGGTAACCCATCTGATACTGGCCAGACTCAACGTTGCTTAAGTTCAGAGATCTAACAAGAGCCGGGGTGTAAACGTGGTCATGCTGAATTTTTTAATTATCTTATTTATAAATAGATATACGTCTTTAAAATCTCTTATTTTACTCAATAGGTTCGTTCTAACTTTTAATAGAGAATATTATTAAACACACATACGTAATGTGATATAGATAAATAACAGTGTAGTTTCCAATACTCACGCTGCCAGACTATTATAATACAGTCTATATCTTAGGCAAACAACATACCCGGCTCCCCCATTAATTCACACGTTCGCACGTGTCGTCGCCATCTTTCAAGATCGAGGATGATTCGTCAAAGTAATTTTTGATAAACAACTTTAGTTATGTCTATTAAAATAGCGAAAACATTCTAATTGATTAACACAGTTTATCTCACTACGTTACTCTTTAAGTTATAAAGCAGCAAGAGAGTGGCAATGAGAGGACGACAGAAAGAACATTTAACTGTGTATCCCTGCTCTGATTTCTCCATCCAAACTGCCGAACATCGCGTTCTCAAACCCTAATCCACCATCGTTTTCGTTAAGCTTCCTTCACTTGCTTATCGTACCAAAAGCTGGCTGAACTCTCCCAATCCGTGGTTACAATATATCCTGTTTCTACGTAAATCGCGCTAAATCTCTCTACAACCATAAGTACACCAAACCACTTTTAATTGGCGTACCCAATCAATTATACACCAACATTTCTACATGTATACATATATAAATATATATGTATACGCATATAGATTACCTACAATTACACGATATATATAATATCAATATATGGATTAAATTATATACAAACATGTTCATCAGATAGTAGAAAATGTTTTCATATAATTCAGTTTTTACATTATTCATGAATTTGTACAGTGTATTCTTAACATGGTCTACGTTAAATATATGTGTAACTTAAACAGACAACGTGTTCTAACATTGTATTACTGTATTAGGAAACACCTATACTTAGTTCATAAAATAGTAGCAGGACTACCCAGCGTTGCCCGGGACCATACAAAGAATATACAAAAAGTCACATCTTTATATAAAGACTCCTATATCTCCACTTTTTTCAATCAGTCTCTCTAACCTTCTCTATCTCCCATTTCCCGTATAATCCACATCTCTTTTCCCTTCCCCGCTTTAACCCATGTTCAGATCATTCCTCTCTTTTGTCTTAATGTATTGGAAATAATAATTATGTAAGTTATTCACCTGATTTTTCAGTTTTGAACTTATTGCTCCTGTAATATACCGAGTTTAATCCCAACTTTTTAGTAAAAAATATAATGAAATCTATATCTGTTTTAATTTATTCTCGGGTAACACCGAGTTTTGTATCTCCCCCTCCTCCTTAATAATATGATGAAACCTATATTTGTTTTAGTGTATTCCTGGGCAACAACATGCATTGAAAATCTATCTCCCGGGCAACACGACGTTTTAAAACACCTGCTCTATCAAAGATATTTATAATTATCGGGCAACCCTGAGTAAACTATTTGGCTTAACTAATACCACTTACAAAATATAATACGGTATTAGTACTATTATGGCTCCCGGGCAACACCGAGTCAACAAAAAGACTGATAAATTATTTCTCCCGAGCATCGCTGCGTTTCAACATACCTGTTCTATCCATGATGATGAGAACTTTTGGACTACTATACACCACTTACCAAATGTAATATTGTAATATTACATGTATTGTTCCTCGTTTAAGGCGCTACTGAAAATAGACAAATAACATTTAAGATGGCCCCAGAGCAGTGCTAAATTGCTCCTTTATGGGTTATAGTCCCTTCCATACGTCGAAGAAAATTATAGGAACCGTTAAATAATTTTAAAAGAAAATGCCGAGTCATTTCCGGAAGAAATAAATTGACATTATAATGTTTTCTTCCCAAAGTATGGCTGAAAAACCCGACCCCCTTGACAAAATCTGCTACATAGTCTCCTTAGAGATTCGAGAACACTTCCATGATCTTCTCTTGTTAATTTTACGTAAGGATGCTCTTTTAGATTTTATGTAGATTCTCTAACTTTTCTTTTTACAGGGAACACACAGACAAATACACGCACATACTCACAGACATTGAGTTATATATATATATATATATATATATATATATATATATATATATATATATATATATATATTTCTTAGAATTCATCTAATTTTGCAGAATTTTAAATGAAATTTATTAAAAGCTAGTTAGGCATCTTGCGGTTGCCCGAGGTAGTAATCATTTATTTGTATCATTAATAATTGTTTTTTACTGTTGTCAGACGTGAGGTAAATCTTATAGTGTGCACTGAAATTACTATTCGAAATAAAACTTTCAAAAAACAACAATACGCGAGTTGAACTTTCCTAGCATTTGCCAATTTCTTATCACCTCTTTTATAAAAGAAACAGAAAAGCCATCAACAATAATGAGAATGATATTTCTTTCATGGGCTGAAACGACACTCACGTTTATCACAGCGGTACTGAGATCATATTGATATCCGAGCATCATCCATTTCTTCATTTACACGACCAAAGCAATCCCAGAGGACAAATGAGCAAGATAATGTTGGAATGGAGTTAATAGAATTACACTTTATTCTAGTAGCCGTGGGTCGCCTACCAATAATTCTAGCAACTAGGGACTGCCTCGCTGGTTAGCAGACCATTCTGTTGTCGAAATGAGGTGCAATTTCAATCGGTCTTAGGTGATGATCCCTCTTTTTGAAGGAAGGTTGACTGATTTGCCAGCGATTTTGTTCTGGACAATTTTAATATCCGACCAGAGCGTTTCACCAACCTTCCGACTTTGTGCATCACTTTGCTGTCGTAGGAAGCAATTAAATCTCTAGAAGCGCTGTCGAATACCTTCTAGTAAAATCAATATAAAAGCAGATATACTCTCTCTAATTTTGATAGAACACATAGAAAATATATATCCGGCTAAATCCTTGGACTAATCGATTATTATTAAACCAAACTTTCTAAGTCTTTACTCATATGTAATGCCTTTGTTATACAACAAGTCCAACATCTTGTCAGTAGTATTCACTCATGTGTAAAATCTTTAGTTCATTCGGAGAACATTGTATCAATACCGCTGTAATTCTAGTGGGAAATGTATGAAATTCCATTTAATATCATTGCACAAGTATGAACTCCCCCTGCAATATAATTGGAAATGTATGAACACTCCTGTAATAACCTTTGATATATGTGTGAACACCACGGTAATAAAATTAGGAAATGCATTAACATCACAGAGAAATGCATCAAATTCTTCGGGATGTCATGGAAAATGTATCAAGGCCCCTGTAATTATTATGAGGAATGTATGTACATCGGTTTGATACCATAGATAAATGTATAAAAACTCCTGTAATACTATTGGGAAATGTAGTACAACACTGATTTCGTTGGAAAATGTGTGAACACGCTTTTAACACGATAGAGAAATCTATAAACTCCCCTGTAATATGATTGGAAATGTATGAACACTCCTGTAATAACCTTTGATATATGTGTGAACACCACGGTAATAAAATTAGGAAATGCATTAACATCACAGAGAAATGCATCAAATTCTTCGGGATGTCATGGAAAATGTATCAAGGCCCCTGTAATTATTATGAGGAATGTATGTACATCGGTTTGATACCATAGATAAATGTATAAAAACTCCTGTAATACTATTGGGAAATGTAGTACAACACTGATTTCGTTGGAAAATGTGTGAACACGCTTTTAACACGATAGAGAAATCTATAAACTCCCCTGTAATATGATTGGAAATGTATGAACACTCCTGTAATAACCTTTGATATATGTGTGAACACCACGGTAATAACATTAGGAAATGCATTAACATCACGGGGAAATGCATCAAATTCTTCGGAATGTCATGGAAAATGTATCAAGGCCCCTGTAATTATTATGAGGAATGTATGTACATCGGTTTGATACCATAGATAAATGTATAAAAACTCCTGTAATACTATTGGGAAATGTAGTACAACACTGATTTCGTTGGAAAATGTGTGAACACGCTTTTAACACCATAGAGAAATCTATAAACTCCCCTGTAATATGATTGGAAATGTATGAACACTCCTGTAATAACCTTTTATATGTGTGTGAACACCACGGTAATAACATTAGGAAATGCATTAACATCACAGGGAAATGCATCAAATTCTTCGGGATGTCATGGAAAATGTATCAAGGCCCCTGTAATTATTATGGGGAATGTATGTACATCGGTTTGATACCATAGATAAATGTATACAAACTCCTGTAATACTATTGGGAAATGTAGTACAACACTGATTTCGTTGGAAAATGTATAGACACCCTTTTAACACCATAGAGCAATCTATAAACTCCCCTGTAATATGATTGGAAATGTATGAACACACATGTAATGTCATTATAAAAATTAATGATCACCACAGGAATACCATGTGAAAATGTATGAACACCACATGAATTCTATTAGGAAATGTACTAAACCCCTTGTAATGCCATGATAAATTATGAATACCACTGTTATATCATTAAGAAATATGTTAACACCTTTTTAATAGTATTGCGAAATGTATGTACACACTTGTAACACCATAAAGAAATGTATGTACACCCATGTTCATCATTGGGACATTTATGAACGCCCCTGGAATACTATTAGTAAATGTATGAACACCATGGTAATATTATTGGAATGTTTTGTTTTGTTTTTGCATTAAATAAATTCAATAACGACGGTAACTCCGATATTGTGGTTCGGCATTGAATAACATACACATAGAAGATGTAGGCATTTTTATTGTGTTTAGTTATGAAATAATTCATAAATTGTTTAAATGCATAAAAAAGACAAAAACAAGTATTTCTATTTAGTATAACGGATGAAGTATCGATGGAAAACACTGGTATACGTGATAAAAACGTTACAACAAATTTAGTAAATAATAACTTTATTGTAAAAATGTTTGCAGCATTTGAAAGAAATAAAATTGAAGAAATTATGTTTGAAACAATGTTTCAGTTGAACTTTGATCGCTTCAAAAGGAGAAATAAAAACTAAAATGAAAATATAAAATGTTCCAGCTAAGTCTGATTATTTTTAATGCATCTAAAATCAGGTAAGCATTTAATTGTTATTAAATTCACAGAACGTTTTTATACCACATTTTTTATGATTTGTTTTTGTTATCAATTAGACGAAACAATTTTGTTGAATTAATATTTTCTTTTTCGTTTAATTTATTTTGCGGAGTTTTTTGTACGCAAGTAGTAGTCAGAGTCATGATTTGTCGGCGGTTTCCAACGATACAGACACAAAACAACAGACACCTCTTCTTCTTTGCCTTCGGTACATTGACGCAGTATTTTGTGTATACCATGTATTGTAGCGAAATCCCTCGGATAATAACCACAGAAGTAAAGAGGGAATGAGGCTGACCGTAAAATATAAAGTTACTACCAAACTAAAAAATAACACTTGGCAGAAAGAGAGAGAGAGAGAGAGAGAGAGAGAGAGAGAGAGAGAGAGAGAGAGAGAGAGAGAGAGAACACCTTGTCTCTTGTATCGGGATTGTCAGAAATTGATTTTGCAAAATATTACCGGTTTTGCGACCTTGGTTTGGTGATATCAATGCTAAGATCTGATGAATAAATTGTAGAAGATCAAACGTCGATATGTTATAGTAACTGGCGTGACATAAGGAGGAATCGAAAAAAAAACATGGAAAGAACTACATCAACGTGACTCGTTGACGGTCAGAACATTAGGCAATGACAGCAAAAGCAAGCCTTTTTTTTATTTTAGCTGAAAAAGCGTCATGTGACCATTCATGCAAACATAATGTAAATAAAAAGTAATCCAAACACGGCAGGTGCTTTTTCATCAGTCGCTTGAAGGTAAGTCTCCAACTGTTCCTGACAGTATAACATGTGTGGCACCAAGTTATGTCCTGATCACCAAGTTTAATACGAAAATATCGATGACAGGAATTTTTACAGATTTTCTGACTAGTTACTTGTTATGAACAATGGTTTATTCGCCGTATATATAGGGTGGGCAAAAATAAGGGTCCTATTTTTAAAAATTCATAACTTTTTTATTTATTGATTTTTTAAAATTTTTTTTTTAGAATAAGTAAAGGACCCCTTCCGAAGCAAGCATGAGCCGTATTAGCCCTAAGGAACGTACCCTCATTTAGAAAACATTATTTTTGCTTAAAAAACTCAAAACAGTGTAAAAAACAATACTTTAGTTTTTGTAAGTTTTAAGAAGTGTTTTTCGGCTAAAATTTGTTTTGTTTATTTCAAAAAATCTCGGAAGGGTCTGTCTACACACACATAATATATTGGTGAGTTTAACTTTTATTTTGTTGAAGTTATTCAAATTCAAGTTATTCAAATTTAAAGATAGGACCCTTATTTTGGCCCACCCTGTATATAGCAGAACATGCCGATCGCAATTTTGCAAGTTGTTCTTGTCAGATATATATTTATTTATATCTTACATAAAATATAAAAACAGTAAAACTTATCATTTAGCATATGCAAATTCTTTAGATTTTGTTTATTTAAAAGGAAAATTGTCATATAAATTGAAGATGTCAAAAACCAAGCAGCTTATTTCAAAATGTAGACTTGATTAAGTTTGGGATTCAGCTAATATAAATTGTCCTAAAGCAGTTTAAAGCATAAATGTGTTATTGACCAGTGAAATTTATATGTTTATCTGCTTTTCACATTTTTTCTGTTTCCCGGAACTTTCTATAAGATGTGTCATTCAGAAATACGCCGGTTTATCATGCGAAAATACGCAACAAATACAGCCAGGGGTATTCGTGTGCTACGTAAACACCGTTAGTGTACTTTTAATCGCCTCTATATCTTAAAAAAATGTTAATATAATTTTTTCGACAAATATAATTAAATTTAATATTTTCTACTTCGAAATACTCATTCGTGCATTAGTTTAATTAAATTTTGATTGATACGGTATATCTGGAAAACATGACTCTTATTAAATTATTTTACCAAGTAGTGTTGATACAGATGCGACAAAAGGTGTAAAATCCACCAAACTTCTCTAAATAGGATAAATAAATTAAACTAAACTAAGTATTAAAATCTTTGAATGTAAATACAATAGTTTTTTTTGCATTATGAACACGAGCTAATGATTTGACAAAATCGCTGACGAAACTATTTTAATCTACCTATTGCAATTGAATCTATTCTTGTCAACCATGTAGGGGAAAATAAGACATTACCTTATATATAATATAATAATAATAACAATAATAACATTAATAATAATGATAATAACAACAACAACAACAACAACAAAAACACCACCATTACCACCACCACTACCACCACCACCACCACCACCACCACCACTAACAACAACAACAACAACAATAATAATAATAATAATAATAATAATAATAATAATAATAATAATAATAATAATAATAATAATAATAATAATTACTACGACTACTACAAGAAAGCCTACGACAGAATCCCTATATCATGGATAATTGAATGCTTAAAATGTACAAGATACACGACAGGATTATTAATCTCATCAAGAAAGCAATGCTAATATGGAGATTAGAACTGGACGCTGGAAGGCAACTCTTGCTGGAGATCAAAATAAAGAGAGGCATTTTCCAAGGAGACTCCGTATCACCACTAGTGTTTATCATAGCCACTCAACTACATACTCAGGAAATGTAATGCCGGATACAAATTCACAATCACTAAACAAAGTATAAACCACCTCATGTAAATGGACGAATAAAGCTATTTGCAAAAAGCTAATAGAAACTGGAAAAGCTGATGAATACGACAGTAATCTTAGCCATGATATTCAAATTGAAATTCGGAATGGAAAAGTGGGGACTTCTAGAAATAAAAAAGCGAAAGCTGGAGACGATTGAGAGAATGGAACTAGCAAATACAAAGCAGCTGAGTGCTAGGCCTACAAGACAGCTATAAATATTTTGGTGTTCTGGAAGCAGACACAATCAAATCAACAGAAATGAATTAGAAGATTGGTAAAGAATATCTGAGAAGAACAAGTACGCTCTTAGAAACCAAATTATGTAGCAGAAACCTAATAAAAGAAATACATACCTGCGCAGTATCACTAATAAGATACTCTGGACCATTCATATACTGGGCAAAAGAAATAACTCTGACATTTTGACCAGATGACTAGAAAATGTATAACCATGCACAACGCACTACATCCAAAAGACGATACATACATACTCTACGTGAAGAGAAACAAGGGAGAAGAGAACTGGTGAGTATAGAAGACTGTGTGGATAGCACTAAAATAGAGCTGGAGGAATACGTAAACCAGAACTCAGACATGCTGATCAGTACAGTAGAGCCGCCGTCCCAACGAACACCTCAGGGAGCACCGAAACCGGAAACAAACATACAAGAATGACAAGAAACGGGATGCACGAAAATAGTTGTGCATGGCTGAGAAAAAGACACCTGAGCAAAGAAACACAATCCCTACTGACAGTTACACAAATTAATGAGATTAAAACCAACTACATTAAAGCTTACATAGATAAAACCCAGGAAAACAGAAAATGCAGATAGTGCGGGCCAAGAGGCAAAACAGTAAATCTCATAATAAGTGAATGGCCAAAACTGTCCCCAAAACAATACAAAAATAGGCATGACTGTGTAGTGAAATCAGTACACTGGGAGCTATGCAAACAAATACATTTCGACCGCTCGGACAAATGGTAAAAACATAAACTAGAGACACTGCTTGAAAACGAAAAACACAAAATCCTCTGGGTTATGGAGGAACACACAGATACACTCATACAAGTATACATACCGGATGTCATAATAGTCAACAAATGAGAAAAATCCTGCTAAATCGCATAGTTTACCGTCCTAGTCGACCACAGAATAAAGATCAAGGAGACAGAAAAATTAAGCAAATACACTTAACTTGCCAGAGAATTGAAAAAAAGTAAATATAATACCAATAATTGTAGGAACACTAGCAACAGTTCCGAATAACATGGAAAAAAGATTGGGAGAAATTAGAATGAAAGGGAAGACTGGCACCATACAAAGGACGGCAATGATAAAAACAGCTGACATCTGTAAGGAAACTCCTTGAATGCGTAAGTCTTTCCACATTAGCTACGAAGACTAACAAATCACATGCAATAGGAAGAACACAAAATCATATTAAGAGAACCACACAAATACAATAAACCGAAACTGAAAGAAATTTACCTCCCCCCCCCGCGAAAAATGTGATGGCACCAGCCCCGGCTGATACCACACAAAACGTTCATGAAGGGTCAAGGTCGGATGGAAACACCTAGGCGAGATAGCACTAACCATACCTTCGCTGGAAGAGCACATATAGCATTGGCACCTTGGGGAGTCTTATTATCATGTAAATCCCAAAGAAGACCAGTGGTCGTTGCCAACGAGAAATCGATGGTAAGCGTCTGTTGTGATAAAGGAAACTGATTGACAGTAGCTATCAAAGATCACCGAAAACTTGGGGACCCTTGTTGTCACTCAGACTCCAGTGAACACCACTTGTGATTATCAGTGAGCAATCAATTATGACGGCCTGTGTGAAGACTCCTAGTGAGTAAACATAATAATAATAACAACAACAATAGAATTAGTAGTAGTAGTAGTAGTAGTAGTAGTAGTAGTAGTTATGGTCCGAAATTTTATATCAATGATCCTTGATTGTAAATTTGTGGAATTTTTACCCAATTGTGTCAAACTTAAATGTGTGCATTATGATTAGTAGTAGTAGTAGTAGTAGTAGTAGTAGTAGTAGTAGTAGTAGTAGTAGTATACCACTTACACATCGTGCGTGACAATCTTGCTTCATGCTACGATTTGTTGGGTTTTGTAAAATATTTTTCTCAGCTCAGATGTTTTTATTATTTTAGTATTAGCATAATAGTAGTTATCAAGCAATATTCATGTAAAAAATGTTGCAATTCTGTCGAATAATTGTTGGTCCTATGGATTACGAAAAGAAAGTCCGAAGCGGCTAAATTGTAATATAAATGTAACCCTGTCATCCGCTGCAAACAGCCATTTCAACTAGTATAGTTTTATGTATGGACTTTTTATTTTATTTTTGTAGCCCGTATATGAGCAATCACGGAGTCTATTACCTGATCCATCGAATAATAAGAAAAACGCTGAACTTAAGGGCACAGCTGAGATATACATAAATGGTAATCCATGTCACTATACAACAGAATGTCAGCCTTTATTGACAAAACCTGCTTTTTAGCTCGTGGATATTTAGCAAATGGTCACTTAATGCTTTTATTCGATAATCGTTAAACTCAATTAAGAATATTCAATACAGTCTTTCTGCCAAAATCTGTGCATTACCAATTCCAAATACGATATTTCCGAATTGTTTTCTCTCCTTTGGAAAAAGGTATGTTTTCACTACACAATGATTTATCTGATTGATTATATTGTTCGCTTAATCGATGCGGGGCGTGATCTGATTCTTAACTCATTTAACTGAAATCCATCTGTTTGACAACACCTCTATTTTATTGTGATGGAAATCACTCCGCAGAAAGTAGGCCATCCCGTGCGACCACGTTAATTATGATTGAACCCGAGATTGCTAAACACAGATGTGAATAATAGATTTCAATATACCTTTAACTATATCTAAATCAGGGGTCTCAAGCATACAGCTAGCGGGCCACATGCGTCCCGATGACTGTCTTTCTTAAAACAAAGGAAAACCCTTTTCCGGGACAAATATTTGAGTCAGTTTAATAAATGTGTCTCTTACCTCTTTTATAATTTTGCATTAGTAATATTATACTCGGTTGAGCAACCAAGTGGAAACAGGCAATAGCCCCGATGTCAAGGTAAAACATGTATCTTCTAGTTCATTCGTAACAGTGATCAAATGTGGAATCTATTTTCTATGGTCGAGAGTAGCTCAACAAAGGTTGTTTGGCCACACGATGACCAATCAGATTAAACGGTGTAGCCATTTCTACTGGACACTTTTAGGAGTCAATCCTGAGAGCGCAAGGGGTCGCAGTCAATCAAAAAGCTTGCAGAAAACAAAAAAGTAAGACGTACACACTCTCTCTTGTCGACTATCGACTAGACAAGCACCTTTATGATCACTCGACCATTATACAGCTCCAACAAACAAGAAATAACTATAAACAGCCAACCCATAGCAAATGTATTTCATTCCTTTCAACAGAAATACAAATTCAAAGTTACAACTTCGGACCGCATACACTCGACTGTGTATGCAATATAAAATAAATCAATTCATATAAATTCTTTAGTTATAGACAACCTTGTCCTTCCGTTCTTTTTTAACAATAATTGTCTTAAAGTATTCTGCGAAATATTTTTGTTAAAGACCTCTGAGATAAAAAAATAATGACTATTTCGCTCGGCGTTAGTGAAAAATAGGTATAATTAGTTTGGTAATATCTAGTGTGTGTCGTTCTAGATTTCATTTCTATGTTATTCTCATAATGTTACGTGTATTTAAACTATGAGAGCCTATAAATTCCGTTAATTGGTAAAGCTTTATTTAGTTTTACATTATTTTCATGACAGTATCAACGAAACATATACTCCGTATATTAGGCTCACTTCGATCCTCAAGTCTATAAAAAGACCAGTGTGTATTTATCTGTGTATAAATAAATATAAATATGTCTGGTCATATAGATGTAAGCGGTCAAAGACGCACCTTTACTAGACCCGATCGAAACCATTTCAAGAGGTTAGAAAAAATACTAAATCCGATTGCAAGTCAGACAACCCCACCGCCTGAAACGAATTTGGTAATAAATCATTCACTCTAAATAAAACGTTAATAGTTGGTGATTTTTTTTCTTTAGGTTATCGGATATTATAATAATAATTTATATATGAAAAGTTAAATTACTTATTTTTTATATGAATATTAGTGCAAATCAATATTGTGTTCGTCGTTATTAATGGGGAGTGTACACTAGGCGTATTAGAAACCATCTGACTCAACTGATCATTTGTGTTTTATTCATTTATTAACTTGTTATTCACATTTTTAGTACAAATGAAATTACTATGAACAATTAAACACTTAGTCGAAATGAACATTTAGAAAACAATTATTGTTAAAAAGAATTTATCATTAGCCGAAAAAATGTTATTTATAAACGTTTGAAAATAAGTTTTATTAGCTAAGAACGAAACGCGTAAACCAAAACACAAACGTAAGATGAATACTTCGTTTTCGAAAAGGTTAGGAAAAGAGAAAAAGATAGAAGTATTTTGTTTGTTGATTGTTTTAGTTTACAGTATATCAACCCTTTTCGGGTTATTTAATGCCGAACGGTCATTTTGGTAAACAAATTTAGGCTTCAGGTTCTATATATCTTCAAATACTTATCTATGCTGTTTAGTTTGGTTGTTTCGTAGCAGCAAATTGTTGGTTTGGTTTTGGGAGTTGCAAAACATGATTGAGTTTTGCAAAGGGAAAGGAAAAAACAATAACATTAATGTTTGGTTAATTTTTCGTCAAGAAGACAGTATCTTACGATAGCTTTATCTGGTAGTACCAGGGGATATTTTTTTATTATATTTACTAAACTTCTGATAAACATTATCATAATAAAACATGATTTTGTATGTGTAGGTTAAGTTTAAGGTGTTTATCAAATAAGGATATTCAAGTTAAACTCGAATATTCAGACGTGTGGCTGCCGTCAGATAGTATAGGGTTCAGACAACTGACAGCGAACTCCGGAAAGGAAAAGGAGACGAGAGGAAAATTGTCGATAATTATTTTGTTTTCTTGCATTTTCGCGCGCGGCTATATGAAGAACACTACATGAAGAGTTCAAATGTAAAACGCGATGAATGCCATTTTGCAAATTGTTAAATTACCTCTACGAAAACAGTTGCATTTCATCACATAAACACAGTCCCACTCATTGTCTTAATGTAATGTAATATGTCTTGTTTTTAATTGAAATAAGTTTTTACAGTCGAATTTTATATTCGTCTTTGTAAAGTCTAATATCTCAGTTTTAAGAAATTAAATTCATCGCATGTTGAATCAGAACTCTTCAAATAAACAATTTGTATTGGACTACGTGCCATCGTTTATATTTCGTTAACAGAAATACACAATTTTCGTATATCTTGAGAAAAAGATGGAATCATGGAGCAGCAAAGGATTCAACAATGGAATTTAAGCTCGACATACCGATCCCACAGTCCACATCTGGTACTATATGTATATATGTATGTTTTAAACATTTAACGATCAATTATAACGAAGGAATTATAATTATGAGTTCTTTAAATATTCGCCATGATTTTGATTAACAAATCAGATCAATAAGGAAAACAAAAAGATTTATTAAAAATGAAAATGAAAAGTCGATGTAAATTTTACTGTAATCATAGAATGCTAAACATTAAAAGCGCCGACAATTTTATAATTTTAAATAAACATCTCTAATTACGTTTTGCCTGTTGTTTTTACGAATTTTTGTTAGTTTTATTGTTAGGCGTTCTCAAAAGTCGTCTATTATCATTTCTTTATTTTGTGTTGTTCTTTTTACAATAAATCAATAAAAGGCGGTATGTTGACCTTATTGAGTATCATGTTCAGACCTGCCCACGCCATCAGAGACTAGAAGTATTTTTTTTAGTTTTCAGCCTGGTTACGTGAATGCCGCTCTATTGACGAATATACGATTAGACTAACTCAGTCCATCAGACTGCCGGCTTTTCTTCTTTTCATTTCTTTCGTTGTTTTAAGAATTTCCATGTTAATTGAATGTTGGGTTTATGTTTCGACCACTTTATTATTTTATTAAACGAACACGACAATTATTTTAGGAAGATGAAAAAAAGAAACTTATTTGAGTTGTTTAATTGTCTCCCTTTGTATTTTCTTCCCCACAAAAACAGAGTTAAACAAAAGGTCGTCGGGAAAATTCACCTCACGAAAATGAGACTTTCTGGATTCGGAAAAAAAAATCGACTCAGTCTGAAATGATTTCTCCTTCACTGACACAAACGCAGACATGTCAAATGTAGTATAACACAGATACTACTCTTTCATCAATGGATTGTAATGTTGATTCAATGTTTCTATCGCTGTTTTTATTTTATAAAATTAAAATTAAATTATGTCAAACTAATCGAAAGAAAGTATACAAACAGACATTTAAAAAGAATTATCTTTTTTAGTTATCTGAAATCACAATTGAAAGTATGTTTTAACATACGTAGTAATGTCAGAGTTGTCGAAGAAGAATGAGAGCGCTCGTCCGTTGATCCGAAATAAGGCGATGTGTCGTTTCTAGATTCGGCGAATTCCAACAGCCCGGGAACTATTCGTACTGCCTTGTGCGTTCCTTCTCGACGTCATTTGTCGCCGCCTGCAGCTATTTGTACTAACCTTAATTCGTTGCGGCAGCTTCGTTGTCGCGATTATTCGTACTACCTTGTTGTCTGTAGCTTGATACTGTGTCGCCTGCTATCCTCTATCGCTGCCACTGTTAGGCTTCGCCGCCGTCATAATCTTCGTTTCTTCTCACGATCCTGTCGGTTTCTTCGTGGGTTGAAATCAATCTTTTTCTTCAATAAAGTACAACAAAGCTTTTACTGTTTTTTTTTAATTCGAGCCATTTTTTTGTTTACTAGCTAATAGAAGACAATGAGCGATCGTTGTTTAAGAGAGAGAGAGAGAGAAAGAGAGAGAGAGAGAGAGGTTACGCTAGTAATTTCTTAACTATTTAGTCGCTTGTACAAGGAGGACAATTGGAGATTCATTCTGTAGCTCTTATGTTGGGATTCAAAATCCCTTAAGCTTGTAACAGCTACATTTTATCGTTCGATGTTTCTTCGTTGGCTTCCAGGAAAGAACTCATCAAATCTCAATTTAGCTTTCTCACAGCGAAAAACTCTGACGTCATGAAATCTCGTGATCACGCCAGATGTGACCTAACCTCTGAACTCAATGTTCCGTCACTGTATCCGCAACCCGTGAGAAACACATCGCCCAGCTTTGCACGAGATGACTCCGCCACAACGAGATTTCATGACGTCAGAGTTTTTTGGAGATGCTCCCGCTCCTGCTCCATCTCTCAAAATTGGAGCTGGCTCATCTCACACTCCTCCTTTTCAGAAAGGAGCCGCCTCTGCTCCAACTCCTCTAAAAAGGAAGTGGCTCTTTTTTTAGCGCTCCATAATGAAAATATACCTTCTTTCATAAACGTTCTATTCTGCCAATGAGTGGTCGAAAGACAGGGGTTGGCGCCAAAGGATCTCGTCAACATGGGTGGAGATATCACCTTAAGTGTAAAACCGTCAGATAATATCTGACAAAACATCGCTACTTTTTTTAGAATTATAGGAGAACATCTCGGACGAAGTATAGGATTATACGTAAATATTCGTTTTCTGGGGTATAAAATAGAAATAGACAAATCCCTGATGTGTTTTAAAACAATTTTAATTGTCATTACATAAAGAACCTATTTTTTCAGGAAAGTAAAATTTTACCCGATATTTTTCTATTTATTTGGAAGGGAATTTAGATTTGTTTTATGTAAATACAGGTTTACGTTTAAACATCATTAGTGATTATTTTATTTTTAAAGAAAACATTTCTCTGGGAGAGCAAAGACAGCATGGGCAACATTAATCGTTGTGTTGTTTTTTAATATGTGTTTGTTTTTTTTAACGTAACTATATTATATAATGTATATTAGTATTTACAACATGAACACGCGCAAGTACTTTTAAACAAAACGATTTATCCATTGTATTTCAATAGTACAATTTGGGGCGAAAAAAAACAACATAGTTTATTTTTTAAAGATTTAATAAAAAATTTTTTTTTCATAAGTTGGCCAAAAATATCAATTAATTGCCAATAATCAATTCAGAGATCCATTTAATGTCTTAACATTTCATACAAAATATCTGGCCTAGACCGGGAGTTGAAAACATCTCGGTCAAATTTTCCTCCCCCGAAAAATTAACTGGAGAATGTTTTCCTAGGTCGGGCAAAAACATTTATTAGAATTTAAAAAATTGAATAAACAAGGTTAACACGTCTATATTTAAAATCTCTAACAAAAAAACCTGTTTACAATTATAATATTCGATAATAGATATTTTAAGATAAAGAAAGATATCTAATATACTTTCGGTTCTAAAAAGACAACAAATTAGTCAGAAAGTCTAATTATTTGCTTTTTTAAATAAAAAAAATGAGATATTTTCTTTAATTTAATTAAGAGTAAACATCGGTTTAATTGTAGAATAGGGACCGCCGTTTTCTTTCGCTCATTTCGCTTGGTATTCGCCCGAATTTTGGATGAAACTGATTTTTAGTGTTAGTTATATTTTTGGTTCTGAAATAAAATTTTCATTTACTTTTTAAAGTGTTGATAATATAACTTTAATTCCAGGTTTTAATCGTGGCGGCCATATTTGTTTTTATTGTTTTATTCTTTGGACTAAAGATATTTTTTCCTTGGACTAAATATATGTTTTCCTTGGACTAAAGATATTTTTTCTGCTTTAACATTTTATTACACACACACACACACACACACAAAAAAAAAACTTTGAGCATTATATTTACACAAGCAAGTTTTAACGGAATTTAACGAATTTAAAAGCAAACATGAAAAGGTTAAAACATACTAGTCGTGAATTTAAGAATAACAAAATTTCGCAGAAAAGACGACAGGTAAAAATGTGGCATAAAAGTTAAATAATATATGCTAAAAAATAAATTTGAGTTTTTGTCAGAACAATATGTACCATCTCACCCCAAAAATCGATTTTATCGAACATTTGGGTGAATACCGAGCGAAATGGGCGAGAATATCCAACGGCTCTTATAGTATAATTTAACCTAAAATTCTTTATTTAAAAACACGAAATAAAAGAAAAATTGGCTTATTTATTCAATCAGCAATAAACATCCCTGTCATAAAAACAAAAAAAGTTCAAATATGTGAGAAAATAACTTAAAAGACATCTATAGACTCACTGGCGACATTTGTTGCCCAAATTGTCTCCTGCCTTAAGAAAAATGTCCCAGCAAAAATGTAACATGTACATGTGAAACTGTTCTGTTTTCAAGTTTAACTTTTTCGTTCTTTATCCCTCTCTCTCCCTTCCTATCGCCTCTCTCTCTCTCTCATCTCTCTCTCTCTCTCTCTCATATACATTAACCAGATATCTAACTCAGAGTAAACTCTGAGACTTTCTTTTCTTTTTCTTTTTATTGTTGAATGAAAAACTAATGTTTAAACGAAAAAAAAGCAAATAATTTTAGAGCGAGGAGCGCTGGGCGATAAAACCACCGCTCTTTAGTCCCAAATGGAGTTGCTCCTGCTCCACTCCCGCTGAATATAAAATGAGCCTTCCTCTCCTTCGCTCCAGCAAAAAGGAGCGTGCTACTGGAGCGCGCTCTTTTTTGGAGGGGTCCGGAAAGCCCTGGGTGTGTCATCATATAGACTATATTCCACTGCACTGTTTTCACCAAGGCATTATAGCTTGTGCTACTAGTTACGTCAGGGAGCTTGAAATTATCGTTAATCTCTACGTAGAAAAAATAAGTAATAGAAATTTAGATTTCAGATACAACATCTGATGTGTTGTTTAATTTGGTTATAGCTTGGCTTCTGTTTATTAATTTCTTCATAAACAACTTGTGGCCAAATATGGGGTACGATTTAATTCGTACAGGTTATTTGAAGATCTACTTGGCATCATTCATGTTTAGAGAAAAACATAACATAAATAACATATGAATAACATGTATTAAATATCTGCTAAATTTCTACTGGCTATGACTTTTACCAATATTATTGCATTTGGTATTACACGACCCACAAAAGATTAATGTGTACAGACAAACAAAACAATTAATTCAACAAATAAATAAATAATATGTATTTTTTATGTTTAATTACTAGTAGATATTAATCGAATCTAGTAGTTACTAGTCAATGTACGATGCGCATTGGCGTTTAATAGTCGTGTACACACTCAATTGGTTGGTTTGTCTGCTATAGGGTAACTTAATGAATAAACCCAATACTTATGATATACAATGCATTGGACGAAGATAAAGAGAAGTATACAGAATCGTATTACAGTATAAATGGGCGGAATAAATGTCTATTCCGTACATTGTTTCATATTCCCATTGTCGCTGAGAAAACAACACATACAAATATGTATTTATACAAATAGAATCATTCCGGCAATGGTTGTTAGACGAGTATCTTAACAAAGTTCATTCACAAGTTTTTTGTATTTCTTGTTGGAATTCTGTTGCGTGTCGACTATGTAGTGGACGAGTGGCTGACTCAGGTGGCCCTTTATAAAAACAAGCTTTGTATAATTTAGTGTCTGATGCCAGCGCTTCAATCTCTGAATGAATTAATTGATCAGTACTTAGGCAGCCACGAAACATGTATTTTCTCACATTTGCGAAAATAAAAGTCATACGTGACCTGCGTGACCTCAAACTTCCTACGATACATTTATTTCAGGGAATACCATTGATTCAATTAAACTAGCTTGACTCGTAATAATGAAACACCCTCGATTCATTATTTCTAATCTGTTATCATCCAACTGGACTATGAGTAATTCTGTGTTTTCCCTATTTGAAAAAAGCCCTTCATGTAAAATAAATCATCACATATTAGTTAGTTTTCTTCTGTAAGTATATTGGATTTTCCTAACTCGTTGACCCTTTATTTTTCGGAACAGTGATATTGAACATATTAAAAGTAAATACTTGAATTAGTGTTAATCAATCTCTGATTCGAAGATTCTATGGCACTACAAGGCTATTTTAGTTGTATCACAAATGCTGGGTAATTTGTGTGTATCTATTATTATACTGAAGCTGATTTAATCAACTTTTGTAACCTTAAGATATGGTTCCTATATATTTATTCATACAAAATATATGTTAAATTATTCTTCGATTTTGGGATAGAGATATATATGATTTCTTTGATTTTATTTGTTCAAATAAGCCGAAATGTAAAAATTAGCCAGCAAGTCAACCGTCCCTCACAACTGATGTGGCTTATTCTTGCTAGTGTATATTGTTACACCCCGCTTTCAATAATTACAGTGTATTTTACTCTGATTTATGCTTCTGTATCTCTCTCTTTCTGTGTGTTTATTAACAGTCAAAGCAAATAAAAAAGAGAGGAAAAGAGAGCAAGAGAGGGAGAGCGAGATAGAGAAAGCGAGAGATATCAAGTGGGTGATATATCGAACAGTAAGAGAAAAGTTTAGGATTTTCTTTGTTATTTCTTTAAATTTAACTAGCTTGTACAATAGATGCTCAAATGGGTAACATTTTATATATATATATATATATATATATATATATATATATTACATAGTTAACCCCCAAACAAGGTAGGCCGCCACTGTAGACGTAAGGGGCTACTGATAAAAGGGTAAAAGTTTGGCGGGAGTCAACCCAAATTGGGAGCTGCGCAGCGAGATGTCAGTTTACATAAGTTTTAAATTTATGCATATCAGTACCGTCAGGAAAGCAGAGAACCGGGAGGGAATTCAAGAGTTCAGCAGCACAAGGAAAGAAGCTTTTGGAGTAGAAAGCTCTTCGGCATCTGGGGACCTCTACAGTGAATTGATGGGATTTAGCAGATTGTCGGGTTGCTCTAGTGAATTTACGTCGTGAGGGCACCAGAGCAGCAAGTTCATCAGAACACAACTTATCGAAGTACTTCAAAAAACAAGCCCAAGGAAGCAAAATTGCGACGATGGGACATGGGGCTCTAGCTTGGTGGATAGCGGGGGACTTATTAAGTTGGCGACTCATTTTTGTGACATTGTCTAAGAAGAAAAGACTAGTGGATGATGCCCCAGCCCAGATGTGGCAACAATACTCCATGCATAGGCGGATGGTGTCTTTGTAGAGATATAGGATAATGTCAGGTGTGAGAAGTGTATCAGCACGGTAGAGGGAGCCCACCTGCTTTGCAGCAGACCTGGCAATGTCTTCCATGTATTTATTCCAATTTATGTTATCTGTGAAAGTTAGGCCGTCGAGTGTGAATGATGAACTCTTTGGTAAGGTGTGATTTGCCATGACAATCGGTGGTTGAAGAGGTTTCTTGTAGTTATTGAAGGAAAGTAGCTTTGTCTTTGCGCCATTAAAAGTTATCATCCATTTTTGACTCCATTCCACTACAGACTGGAGGTCATTTTTAAAGATATCATCCATTGCCTCAGATATTATATATATATATATATATATATATATATATGTATATATATATATGTATATATATATATATTTATATATAGATATATACATATACATATATATATATATATACACATACATGTATCCATATATACATATATATGTAAATATATATATATATATACGCATATATTCAGATATATATATATATATATATACATGTGTATGTACATATATATATATATATATAATTTTTGTTATTGTTATTATGTATATCTATAATGTGGCTTATTCATCTAATGTATATCTTGTGTTTTGAAACGTAAAAATAAATTACATAATAGTAATAATGTATATATACACTCAATAGCGACTACTTAGACATATAACACACAGGCACACACTCAGATGCACACACGTATATACATATATAAATATATATATATATATATATATATATATATATATATATATATATATGTGTATATATACAGAGAGTGAGAGAGAGATTAAGAGAATGATTGCTCATTTAATTTACTTATTGAATTAACAGCATTTCGAATATAATTACAAGTAGAAGGTGAATTTAACACATACGGATTGCGTATTAATAATTAATTAGGCAAACAAGATTCCATGTTTTCCTAATTTTTAGAGTGTAGACTGACGAAAATGAAGGCGCTCATTTGCCGGGATTTCTATAGCGATACTTAGTGTTAATTAATCATGCCATTAAAATATTTTATGGATAGCATTTATGAATTCGTGAGCTTCATATACATGAAATGATGCTATAATTATGTGAATTCTCTCCCAAACGTAGCAAGAGTTTTTATATTTTCAGAATATATTGTAAACACTAAATTTGAAATGTGTTCCGCGCGTAATAAGGTGGTGTGTCTATTCGTTTCTCAAGTGTATTACAGGTACAAGAATCCTATATTTTGACAAATGTTGATATTATAAATAAACTAAAATTTCCGCAATACATATAACATTAGCTTTTAATTTTAATATGTGTTCTTTCTTTGGGAAGTATGGTAAGGTTTCGTTGGAACGCCTTTGAATAGTAAAGTTTAGATCAAACCAATATGCACACGTTACTCACTTTGTTGTCTAGAATACGTATTCCATAATTAATCATAATAAGTTCAATAGTTAAGTATTTTACGAAGCACATACAGATTATTGACGCTCACGCACATGTATCAGTCATTTTAACATGTATTATTTATATAACTAAAACATTGATATAGAGCAATTCTTTAGTGGATTACTTTTTTGGTATCTGACTGAATTAAAAAAAATTTGTGGTCGCGCTACTTTGAGTGGGCGGATTTCTTAGATGGTAAAGTGTACAAAATATAATGTGCACATGTTATTCACTATGTTTCTTAGTATATATATATATATATATATATATATATATATATATATATATACATTTAATTTGAACATTTAATTTGAATAAATAGTATTTGTGAGAAAAAATATATTTAATGGTGATCATTGGTGTCTTGAAAGGAATGCTTTGGTAAACCTTCATAAAATCACATATATATATATATATTCCAAAATGTATAATGATCTGTTCATTAGTTTAACAGATTACCCTGGACACCCACCCACATTTATATATATATATATATATATATATATATATATATATATATATATATATATATATATATATATATATATACTACGTGGATATGACATCCCTAGACTTTAAGACCAGATACTATGACCACAAAAGCACATTTAAAAACCACGAACGTCGAACTAAAACATCACTAGTTAGCCATTATTGGAAGCTCAAAGAAAATGGACACTCACCAATAATTGAATGGAAAATAGTGAGACAGGCCAGTACATGTAGAAACTTAGACGATCCGTGTAGATTATTCCTGAATGAAAAATATGAAATCCTAAATTTTAAAGATCGCCGAAACCTATTAAACTCTAGAAGTGAAATAGCAAACAGCTGTTTACACAAAAATAAACTTACCTTAGGATTATATATAATAAATAAAAATAAAAAATAAAAATAAATAAATAAATAATTAAATAAATCAATAAAAAAATGAACAAGTTAAAATTTAAAACCTAAAATAGAAATACAAAAACCACGTGTTAAAATAAATTCGCACACTGCATTGACAAAACAAAGGAAACAGGATATAGGAAAATCCATTGTTAACAAAAAATAGGATAGGCATGGGAGCGCTACCAACAAAGCCTTTGTTCGCGGGAAGCCAAACGATTGGCTGAGGGAACAACAAAGAATCTGATTGGTTAACTAGCAAGCCATGTACATAAAAACACCTGACAAAATAACTACATACATTTAGCCTGACGATTCCCCCGGGGATGGAACACGGGAGCCTCTGTGTAGCTTGATTGCCATACATATTTTCATTGCTTATTATATTTATATATACATATATATATATATAAAGAATGAGAGAGAGAGGCAGAGAGAGACACACATATACACATACCTAACTTAATATATATAAATTTACATGTCAATGGCGGACAGTTGCGGAAACTAGTAGGGGCCGGCAGCCACTGTCGGGCAGTGTCCACTAAAATATAAAATCTAAAAAAATGCTGACTCATTTTCTGTTTTGAAGTATGAGTTGGCTACTTTGTTATAGGGCTGGAAATGGCGGACAATAGCAAAGGCTAGCATGTAAAGAAATCGCCAACTCATAATTACAAACATGGAAATGAATCTGTATTATTATTTTAGATTTTAGTTCAAGATACCAACTGTGAAACAGTGATTGTAACCGACAGAGTCTGGCCCTTTAGGGCACACTGGAGTGCATCTTCGGCAGGGCCCTATGTAGAAACAAGTGGAGATCTAAGAACTAGTACATATTTTCGACTGTCCAAACATTGGCCAGAGGGGCGCAGGGCTGGCTGGAAAAAGTGTGTAAGTTGTCAGTTATAATTATCCATACACAATGGGAGAACAAAGCCAGAAAGAGCTGGATGTTGATAACGGGTGTACAATTTTTGTCAAGAGTCTTTTGGTCACTCCCCTCCCCCCATGGTAGAGAGAAAAAAGTCTTTTAGGATAACAGGAAAGAAAACAACCCAACCAGAGAAAGAGGGGAGAGGGAGAGGGAGAGGGTGAGGGAGAGTATGTCAGTATGCCCCACCCTGGCCCCGAGAGAGAGGGAAGGAAAGGGGAAAGGGGCTGGAGAAAGAAAGGATGTAATGATATGCCTTTCTGGGAACGAGAGCACCTTTGTTGTTGAAACGAGAAGACAGTTACGGCCAGTTAGAAATTGGAATCCGACCAAGCGAGAGCGTGCGCGAACACGGCTCTCGTTCGGGACGGTAGGGGCATGTGATCCCCCTGCGCCGTTTTCAGTAGACCAGATACAACTTAATTAACAACTTGGAAAGCATAAATAGAGTTTCATGCACAGAGAGACGAGATAGTTAGTAAACAAAGCCATTACCGAAAAGCAGACTTTAATTCGCCGTTTTAAAAATAGTTGTTATCTCGTTAATAATTAATGAATACAAAAGGAAACCGATGTTGTGTAATCATTCCTTTTGTTGTCAGTTTGTTGTTTGAGTAACCTTGCATTCACAGCGGACCAATCAAGCTATCATCGTCATCCGACCGAGAGGAGTTTCGAGCCATCTTTCTTTTTCTGCCGCTACGACATCACGAGCCCAAGGAGGGTGCCCACATTCTAAAAGGATTCATGCGCCGAAGACCAGACGTGTGAGTACCGAGATAGAGACACGAGTGGATCACCTATGTTACAGTGGTTCAGTGACACCGGATCGGAGTGAGGTATCTGTATTACTCGGCACTGCGACCTATGTTTACATTTGATGCCGTCAACAAGAAACGTGTGGGGTCCCCGTTATAAATGGTGCCGTGACCTAGGATCAGGGTACTTTGAAAAGTGCCTGGTAACATCGGCAAAAAAATAGACAGACAGACAGAAAAACCCACGGCACAACAAACAATGTTTTTTACCGGCAGAGAATACTTTAAAGTTTGACGGACATCGACACTCGTGTTTGAAAAAAAAAGAAAACTATAAAAAGGAAAAGAAATGGGAGAAACAGTTTAATGGCATGTACACCCGTGTTTTAAAAAGAGAATAGAAAAAGGAAAAGAAAAGAAAGAAAGGGTTTAACGGACATCAACACCCGTGTTTGAAAAAAAGAAAAATAGTAAAAGAGATAGACTAAAAAAAAACGTTTTTAAGACTTTGAGATCTGTCTGGGATCGCGAACTTTTAGTCAACTGATTGGAAGGCCTAGACGAGATCGAAAAAGAAAACAAACAAGGAAAGAATAAACCACCACCCAAAAACGGAAGACGCAAAAGGAGCGGACGGTAAGTGACTCTTGATTTCCCTTTTTCGTTTGCTCAGTTTTGTACCATGTAAGTGTATCGATTGTTGTTCAGACTTTGCACGCAGGAGTAGTTCTGTTGTTGGTGTGGTAAACTAGAACGCAAAGAGAATGGGTTCGGAAGAAGACCTAGTAAGTAGTGTAACATATATAGGGAGAGCAGAGACACAGAGAGACGTACTAAGGGGTCACCCGCTCACACCAGCGGAGGCCTAGGGATTAGCGAGAAATAGCATAAGACTAGGGGCACGTGTAGATAGAGGCAATGGCGAGGAAAGGCCCGGTAGAATGATGACGGTGGGGGGTAGGGCGAGTCCGGGGCCACGAATTGAGAGAGGGGGCGTAGAGGATTGGGAGGCAGACTCCGATCCTAGAAGGAAGGCAAGGGCCCTTCAATATGAGTACGATAGGCCCACACCGGCCTGACAGGTATCAGTCTGCTGGACCTGTAGGGGTGAAGTGCATAGAGCAGCAGAGTGTCCCACAAATTATGGGCGCCCACGCAGCACGTTCAGACCGAACTGCACTAGGTGTGGTCGGTTCGGACATGAGAGTCGGTGGTGCACAGCAGCGTAGATCGGAGGTGAGGAATTAGGATTCCGAACCTTAGTGTGCCACCTGACGCTAGGGTAAAGAACCAGGGAAGCGCCCAGAGGCCACCCCACCGAGTATAAAAAGTAGGGTGACCCCCAGAATTATAAGTTTAGTGAAGGATAGCGAAATTAAATGGGAAGAAGACGGGCTTGAGTTTTGTTCGCCGGTTTATGAGAAACCGCAAGAAGCAATGAACCCCCCGCAAAGAGAGAGAGAGAGAGAGAGAGAGATCGGATTAAACCCGATCTAGGTCGGTTGATGAGTCCAGTTAGTGGGAGGAGAGCGGCGAAATACCCACCCTGCCCAGCTCCAGAAGAGACTGAGAGAGAATCGGTTAGCCAAAAAGGTAGAGGAATTACCTATGAAGTTACGCTAGAGGGGAGCAGAACGCCCCACCGCAGAATAGTAGGAAAGCCAAGCCAAAGATAGTTAGGGACCTGGGGGAGAGACCGAGGTTGTGCTGTGTCGCATCTGTTGGCTCCACCGTGTGCAGGGAGGGCCCCCATGCATGTGCGGTGCTTGTGGTTGTGGCACGGACAGTTGTCTTGGATGACCCCCCCCCCCGAGATAAACGGACATATAAGGATAGAGAAAGATGCATAACTGGGACCGTCGTGGTTAGATCCAAATGATCAATCACAAGTAGTAATATACCTGCAGCTAAATGGGCTGTTGCCGAACGACCAGGCAGATATATAGTAAGTTTTAAAAACAAAAGAAAGTTGAAGTAATCGACAGATGTTCGAACCACCGTGAATATGATAGATTGTGGTGCGCCTTACGAAAGGTCACAGAAGTAATGATAAGCGAAGAGAAGGATATGAGATCCTATCTAAGATAGATAGTGTTGATACAGACGAAGCAGAAGAAATCAATGCCCCCCCGTTGCTGGGAGAGGCACTCGATGAGTAATTAGGGACAGTGTCGGGAAGCGATGAGAGAATGATCATGAAGAAATTGGAAGTTATAAGGAAGAACCAAAAGGGTTACTGTCGCATGCAGCCAGAGAAGGCGCATCGATATCGAATGTCACCGGGCCGAAGTGAGCCAAGAAGATGTTAGTCTGAGAGAATTGTTTTCCCATAGAAGGGAACGAAGAGAAACTGGCCGAGGTGGCCAACACAATGATAGTGACGGTATGCGAACCAGACAGGTCCGTACCAAGAGAATTTCAGTTGTTGACACTGACGAGAGAGTGCACCAGGTGCACAGTTGGATACGCTATCGCTAAAGACACTTGTCGCCGAATATAATCACCTCGGCAGATTAAGGGAGGTTCTGTTACAGATACAGGCCGAATTACCAAATCGTTTGAGATTACCGGTCGACCCAATCGAACAGTTATGAAAGTATTATAATGTGTTAAGATGTGTTGCATAACCAGAAGGTAATAAGCTATTAGCTTTAAAAAGATTGAGGGTTCGATTAACCCCGACAGGAAAGGAAAATTAACGTTAAAATGTAGAACAAGACACGGGCACGATAGGGCTTGGCCGATGTTAGTGAGAATTGTACACATAAATAATAGGGTTAGCTTTTGCAGAAAAGAAAAAGGGCGTGAGAAAGACATAGGGAGAAATGGGACGGCGCGAGTACACTGACAACCGAGTGCATGAGCAGAGAAGGGTTACCCTTGAGTACACTGCTCCCAGATCACGCGCGGGGGCAGGAATCGCTGCCCCTGTCGGAAATCCAGGTGGATGACCAGTGAAGAAATAGAGATTGATTCCGAGGAGAAGGTGATGGTGACGTAATTTGTAAGGGGCGTGGTGAGCTCCCATTTGTATTAACAAACTTTTAATTGCATGCATAATAATTCATTTTGTCACCTACCCACCTCCCAACACGAGAACCACAAAATGCATACCCACATACACCAAAACATACGTAGTCCTGATATTTTAATAGACTGGAAAGAGAAAAGAAGGGCAGACCAAAGGAAACAGAACGGAAAAAGAAAACTTTTTGTTCCATTTTTAGCTACAGTTTTTTTTATTTATTATTATTGTTTGATTGTGTTATCTGTTGTTCTCTCTGTGTCTGGGGAAGGAGTGACAGTCTGGGAGATGTAAATTGCTAACAAATGTCACAAAGTAAAAGGGGGCTGGTGTGAAACATTGATTTTAACCAACAGAGTCTGCCCCTTTAGGGCGCACTTGAGTGCATCTTGTGGAGGGCCATATGTAGCAACAAGTGGAGATCTAAGAACTAGTACATATTTTCGACTGTCCAAACATTGGCCAGAGTGGCGCTAGGCTGGCTGGAAAAAGCGTGTAAGTTGTCAGTTATAATTATCCATACACAATGGGAGAACAAAGCCAGAAAGAGCTGGATGTTGATAACGGGTGTACAATTTTGGTCAAGAGTCTTTTGGTCACTCCCCCTTCCCCCATGGTAGAGAGAGAGAATAAGTCTTTTAGGATAACAGGAAAGAAAACAACCCAACCAGAGAGAGAGGGGAGAGGAAGAGGGAGAGTAAGTCAGTATGCCCCACCCTGGCCCCGAGAGAGAGGGAAGGAATGGTGAAATGGGCTAGAGAAAGAAAGGGTGTAATGATATGCCTTTCTGGGAACGAGAGGACCTCTGTTGTTGAAACGAGAAGACAGTTACGGGCAGTTAGAAATTGGAATCCGACCAAGCGGGAGCGTGCTCGAACACGGCTCTCGTTCGGGACGGTAGAGTCATGTGATCCCCTCCACATTGTTTTCAGTAGACTAGTTACAACTTAATTAACAACTTGGAAAGCATAAATAGAGTTTCATGCACAGAGAGACGAGATAGTTAGTAAACAAAGCCATTATCGAAAAGCAGACTTTAATTCGCCGTTTTAAAAATAGTTATTATCTCGTTAATAATTAATGAATACAAAAGGAAACCGATGTTGTGTAATCATTCCTTTTGTTGTCAGTTTGTTGTTTGAGTAACCTTGCCTTCACAGCGGACCAATCAAGCTATCATCGTCATCCGACCGAGAGGAGTTTCGAGCCATCTTTCTTTTTCTGCCGCTACGACATCACGAGCCCAAGGAGGGTGTTCACAGTCTAGAAGGATTCCTCGCCGAGGACCAGACGTGTGAGTACCGATATATATACACGAGTGGACCACCTGTGTTACAGTGGTTCAGTGACACCGGATCAGAGTGAGGTATCTGTATTACTCGGCACTGCGACCTATGTTTACATTTGATGCTGTCACTGAGAAGCGTGTGGGGTCTCCGTTATACCAACTACGTCCTGCCAATATCCGCTACTTTTCGCCGATGCCCGCCACTATCAGCTATGTAAAGAAATCGCCAAAGTATAATTGGTATGAGTTCTTGTATATATAGGTTACATAAATGAACATGCTATATGAGTTATTTCATATGACATGGGCGCTACATAGATGAACATGATTTTATATAATATGAAAAGTTACAGAAACAAACATGCTTTACGAGGTGAAATGGAGAAAGAGAGGGAATCAAGACTTGACAGTTACCATTTGTGCGTTTCAGCGTTGTCTGGGATAAATCAATGTATAAGTCATTGCATTAAAGTTCGATATCCATATAGGACTTAAACTGCACAACCCCTCTTGAAACGTATTCTATAGGGTCGCTGAACTGCACTAGCCCAAAATAAGCGTTTTTCATAGAGGTGGAAAACTGCACAAGGCCCAAGTAAGCGTTTTCCGAGGGTTTCTAGGCTGCAGAAGTCCCCGAAAGGCGTTTTCAATAAGTGCGCTATAGTGCGCATGTCCTGAAAAGCGTTTTGCATAAGGGCGCGATACCCTGCAATCCCCGGGACGTGTTTTCCATAGAGACGCTATACTGCACACGCACCGGAAAGTATTTTCCAAAAGGGCACTATACAACACAAGCCTTGAAAGCGTTTCACATAGGAACATTTTAGTGCACAAGCCACTGAAAAGCGTTTTCCATAGGGGTGATATAGTGCACAAGCCCCCTAAAAGCGTTTTTTTTATAGGAGCAATTAACTGCACAATCCCTCGAAAAGCGTCTTATATGAGGTGCTATAATGCACAAGCCTTAAACAAGCGTTTTCTTTAGGGGTGCTAAACTGCGCCAGCCCCGAAAAGTGTTTTCCATGAGATCGCTATACTGCACAAGCCCCCGAAAAACATTTACTGCACGAGCCCCAAGAAAGCGTGTATCATGTGTATGCTTAACTGAACAAGTTCCTGTAAAACGTATTCCATAGGTGTGCCGAACTGTACCAACCCTATAATGCACTAGCCCCTGATTTTTTTACTTATGGGGCGCTAAACTGCACAAGCCCCCTTAGAAATATGTTTGATAAGAGGCGGTAAACTGCACACACTCCAAATGAGCGTTTTCTTCTGGGGCGCCATACTGAACAAGCCCCTGAAAAGTGTTTTCCATAAGAGTACTATATTGCCCAAGCCCGCTAAAATTGTATTCCATAGGATCTCTATAGTAAACAAGCAACTTAAAACGTATTTCTTAGGGGTGCTAAACTGCACACACTCTAAATAAGAATTTACTATAGGGGCGCCACACTGCACAAGCCTCGAGAAAGTGTTTAGCATCAGGGTTCTTAACTGCAAAAGCCCCCTCAAACGTATTGTATTTGGGCGCTAGATTGGACAAGCCCTCTTCAAACATTTTCCATAGGGGTGCTATACTGCACAAGCCTATTAAAACTTATATGAATGCGCCCCAGTCGTATTAAGAGATCTAAAGTCATGTTCATTCATGTAGCGTCACTGTCATGAAAATAAAACTCATATTAATGCGTTGTATCAAAGACAACACAACAAATCATGTTCATTTATGTAGCATCACTATCATAAAAGAAAAAGAAGAAGATTTACTTCCAAACCCCTTGTAAGAGTTGTGTAGTATATGTTCTTGTCAATTTGTTTCTTCTCGGCGTTTGGCCGAAAATCAGTGTAGTTTCTAATCCTATCCTTTAGGTTTCGATCCTACACTCTGTAATCAAAAAGCAGAATATCATTCACTACCTTCTATTTCCTTAGACTAAAGTGTAGTCTCTGTTCGGTGCACTTTAATTGTAATCAAAGAAGAACATTTAATTGATAAATATCTTAGGAGAGAACGAAGGAAGGAATGAAGAGAGGGAGAAAGAAAAAACGGAAGGAAGGGAGGAAGAAAGGGAAAAAAGAGAGAGGGAAGGAGGAAGGGAAGAAACAAGGAAGGACGGAAAGAAAGAAATAATGTAAGGAAATGAAGTGAGGAAAGAAGGAAAGGAGGAAGGGAAGAAGGAAAAAAGACGGCGGGAGAAAGGGAGGAAGGAAGAGAAGGAGAGAAGAAAAAAGATGAGAAGAAACAGATGAAAAGAAGGAATGAAAGAAGGAACGAAGGAGAGAAAAAAGGAACGAAAGAAAGAAGGTAGAGAGGGGGTATAAAGAAAGGAATGAAGGAAGGGAGGAAGGGAGGAAGGAAGGAAAGAAGGAAGGGAGGGAAAGAGGGAGGGAGGACGGAAGTATAGAAGGAAGAAAGGAAGGAAGAAAAGAAGAAAGAAACGAACGAACGAAAGAAGGAAGGAAGGGAGAGAGGAAGGAGGAAGGAAGGGAGGGAAGGGAGGTAGACATCAAGTAAGTAAATAAGTAAGGAAAATAAGGAAAGAAGGGGAAAAAGAAGTGTGAGTTTGCTGACCATTGCCGAAAAGGTGGTAGTGGGAGGTAAAGAAGCAAAGGTGATAGTGGGAGGAAATAAAATAAAGGAATGAATAAAGAGTGGTAATGGGAGGAAAAGAAAGGAACAAAATGGTGGGAGGGAAAGAGAGGAACAAAGGGTAGTGGTGGGAGGGAAAGGAAAGAACAAATAGTGGTGGTGGTGGTGGGAGGGGAATAAGAAAGGGGGTAGTAGGAGGGGAAATAAGAAAAGTACGAATAAAAAGTGGAAAGGGTCGTAGTGAGAGGGAAGAAAGGAAGGTAGAAAGGGTTGAGTAAAAGAAAAACGAAGGAAGAAAAGGTCGGAGTGGGAGGAAAAGAAAAAAGAAAGAGAAAATGTTGAGAGTGGGACGAAAAGAAATGAACAAAGGGTTGTAGTAGGAAGGAAGAAAGAAACGGTGGCAGGGTGAGGGTAGGAAGCAAAGGTGATAATTAGAGGGGAAAAATAAAGAAAGGAAGGAAAGGTGAGAGAGGTGGGAGTTGGAGGATGGCGGAAAGAATGGTAGTGAGAGTGAAAGAAGAAAAGAAGGAAACATTAGTGTAGTGGGAGTGAATTTCCTCTCGCCACCCCCTTCCTCTAATGTCATTTCTGGTTGGATGACATGCATTTTTTTCTCAAATTATATATAATATCATTGTTTTTTCTCAAATTAGTACATAAAAACGTTAGAAAATGGAGGAAAAAAGCTACCCCCATTAGAGTAAATGGCTCCGTTGACCTCCAAATGATTTTTTCTGAATTTTCGCTATTATATGTATGAATTGACCGTGTTTCAGGAAATATCAACTTGATGGGTATCTTTCGTGTGTTGCGAAAACTTTTTTTCGGGCATACAAACATACACACAAACACATACAAACACACCCACAGACAACTGCCGTTTATATAATAGAAGATAGTACAATGCTGTTTATGGAGCCGAAAAAAAGACAGGAGGGCTTAAGAACGAATACACTTGTTATTATGTAGCACAACGTAAATGCCGCCGTGTAAATTATTTTTAGTCATATTTGTAAGAGCAATTACTGATTATATAACACACTACAAAATCATATTTTAGTTAGCCATCGATACCATCAGTTTCATGAGTTATGAAGATTACTGCTAATTTATTGATGTACGGAGTAAAGCCTCTGGTATCAATGGTTAATAAAAATAATATTGTATAGCAATGTAATTCATATATATATATATATATATATATATATATATATATATATATATATATATATATATATTTATATATATTTATATATATATATATATAACATATGAAAATTAACTTCTAAAATCGGAATAGAACCAGATAAAAAACAAACTCTTAGACTATTGCAAAATGCCTTCTCTCTCCACCTCCTTCTCCCTTTATTTATCTTTCTTTCTTTCTATCTGTCGCTCTCTTTCTCTCTCTATTTCTCTCTCTCTCTCGGCCTAATTTGGTTTGACTAATCAGAGTATTTGAAATTGTTCATTTTTGTTGCTTATAATTTTCATTATATAGTGTTGCTTCGTAGTTGTTTTGACCTTGAAGTGTAAATAGCGCCACATTAAAACTTATATTAGTATATGGGTGTAAAGCATAACGATAAGTGAGTGGCTTACAGACCAAGCGCTGGAAGTTAAAACAACAATGCCAGACTCCGATTTTAGTCATTTAAATATATTTTCAAAAATTACTTTGTAGTTGTATATCTTTGGTTCCTAGTTAATTATAATGCTTATAAAACCCTCTATTTTTAAACGGGATGAGATGGTAAATAATGTTCTGGAATGTTTTGGCACTATAATTAGAGCGGATGGCCGATGCGGCATTCACTGTGGTTGGGGTGATCCAAATTAGGATATTTCTCGGGCATGAAATTCACAAGCGTTTTACTAGTCACATGTATATCCTGTTGAGGAGAGATACGGATGTGTGTTTAATGCATTTTTTTAATGAAGTTGTCACCATTCTCCCACATACAGCGCTTCGTAACCAGAAATGGCCACTCATCTGATTCTGACAGCGTTCAACGAACTTCATCTTCGATGATCAAACGAGAATCGGTATCAGCATAATTATCGTTAGTTTTGATAAGTATTTAAATTTGTAACATAATAAAAGCATATTAGAAAACAATATATATGGTGCTTGCGTTTTATGGATAAACACAAAACAATATAAGATATCAATAATTTAAGATCGAATTATATATATATATATACATATAATAATAATAATAATAATAATAATAATAATAATAATAATAATAATAATAATAATAATCGAGGTAAAACATCCTCAGGGTAGTGATCCAAAGAATTTCAACCGGGTTTATAAAAGTGCTCAATATCAAATAGAGCTGTTATATATGATTATTTTTATTTACACAGACATGTACAACATCTGAGACACTGGCATGTCGATGTTATCGATCAGCAGCTATTATAAACTGAGATCTGATCAGGCAGAGTTAGAATCCGACCTTGATGTTAGTTCATATTTGGAAAGAACCTTCTTTCCAAATATGATCTAACGTTAAGATCGGACTCTAACTCCGCCTGATGAGATCTCAGTTTATAATAGCTGCTGATCGATAACATCGACATGCCAGTGTCGCAGATCTTGTACATGCCTGTGTAAATAAACTTAATCATATATATATATATATATATATATATATATATATATATATATATATATATATATATTACATAGGTATTAAATCACACATCTCATTGCAAACGCTTTATTGGGATATCGAAAGATTTTAACTCATACATTTCAATGATAATATACACCTACATTTATTGGAAAATGAAAGTGAAATCTATTTCGAGTCTATTCTCTGCCCAGAGCCACGTGTTGAAGATGAATGTTCGATTCTTTTCTATGCACAAGAATATTTCAGAAACAAGCGTCGGTATTTAGATTCGCCCATTGAATCTTGGCGATTTGATCACGTTGTTAAACTTTACCTTTCATAGGCCATCTAACGTGCTTTTATGACTGTAAACATGAGAGTTCAACAAAGATGCTATGCTTAACATTAAGCGTCATAGGAAATAAAAATGCTATTTCAAACCTAAAACTGAAAAAATGTATTTGATCATCTGTAGAAGAACCCCACCACTAATGATAAAATGTGTTTTGCAAAAGGAATAGTCATGCCAGTAAAAAGCATTACGCGCACACACGTTGATTTACTTTTGTGAATTCTGTCTCGACATGCGTCATGTTAGGGTAAAGTTTACGTTAGAGTATGGGTTAGTATCCACCTCTCCACCCATAAATCGTTAAAACCTGTATTTCTTGCTGAATAAACGTCTCTGTGAGGCGCATCACGGAATGATAGACAGTTATTAGTGTAGGTTGATTTCAGATAGAACTATACGGTTAAGCATATTTATATGCTAATACTCAAAGATGGATGGATTCTACTTACTTTAGTAAGCAACAAAAAGTTTGTATTCTTACTACAAGACGTATTGTGTTTCGGGTATTGTGTTTCGGGTGGCGAGTGTATTTCTGCCCGGATTGTTCTATTGATGACCTAGCATATTATAGAGCGGTCTGTCTTACCTTAAATAAGACGCATCTTTGAAGTTCTATTGACAACTTTAAAGTGACCCCCGACAGGCCAACATGTGGAAAATATCATAGTCTGAAAGTCGTTTTAGATATAGATTTTAGTAATATCCATTTATAAGTAACAAATAAAGAAAACATACAAACTGTAAAACATTAAGTGTTAGAGAAGACACCTCGTATACCACATATTTATTTCTTCATCCATTACTTAGTAACAATGATTCAACCTTCCTCTTCTTACGTAAACACCGTAAAAGTAGATTCCTATGAATCAAAATGGAAAGACTATTTGAATGGCTTGACTCTGTTGTTGGTATTTGTTTTACTAAGTTCTAACAGGAAGGTTTTGTGAAGTTTGCCAAAATTCATAAGTAAAAGTGTTTTTTTATGGAACTGACTTGATTCGAACTTGACACGCTGAGGAGGTCAGAACGCGGTGTCATTCAATCGTATGATCATACTCCATAACTTCAAGTATATGAATTGCTATGTTTTTCACCGGCAAACGCCAATTTAGTCGCGGTATAATAACATTCCTTGTACGGTCTATGTGTAATTATGTAATAAAACTGCACTTACACGAACTTACACAAATAAGAATTGCACAATAAAACGCAATAAACTAGGTGAATGTTAACTTTTTTCTATCTTGACGCTGTTGAAAACTTGCTTACAATTATTTGCCAGAGCAAAATGTATTGCAGCAGAAGAACAAACACAAACACATTAAAATAAACAAAAAGTATGCATATATATATATATATATATATATATATATAAAAAGTGTATAGTATGTATATATATATATATATATATATATATATATATATCATGTATTTGCGTAGCCATGTGTTAGCATGATTCAATTCGCTATTGATTTTGAACAACCAATAAATGCTGTATGATGTTAATGTTTCGTTTTTTTTCGCCAATCTTCTTGAGGCGTTGTATTTCGTTGAGTTAGTAATTAATTTAAAACAAAATAAATAAATATCGACTTCATCTTACATATTTTTGTTTGTATTTACATAGCATTTCCGAGTCGGATCGAATAGATTTGATAATTAGAAACAGTGACCTTTAATTAAGTGCTAATTGTATTTTACACTCGTGTAACATGATATATTCAGCCTAACGCTTAGAGACTACAATCTGCCCAACAAGCCTAGCCTCACAGGAAGATCCACTTTCACGGCAGTTATTGTAACAAATAAATATTACTGATAGAATAATTAAATCTCATATAGAAAGAGTTATTAGGATAATTCGTACTTATTTTAGCTAATCTATTTACAAAATATAGGCAGATATAACCTCCGATATTCTTCAGGTGTATTTTTACAAACTCTGTATGTTATACATAATAATCTATATGGAATTTGCAAATGTACCCTTTATATATATATATATATATATATATATATATATATATATATATATATATATATATATATATAGTAAGAATGAAAATATATATGGCAATCAAGCTACAAAGAGGCTTCCGTGTTTCATCCCCGGGGGAATCGTCAGGCGAAATGCATGGAGTTATTTTTGTTAGGTGTTTTTATATACATGGCTTGCTAGTTAACCTATCAGATTCTTTGTTGTTCCCTCAGCCAATCGTTGGGCTTCCCTTGAACAAAAGCTTTGTTGGTGACGCACCTATGCCTGTCCTATTTTTTGTTAACAATGGGTTTTCCTATATCCTGTTTCCTTTGTTTTGTCAATACAGTGGGCGAATTTATTTTAACACGTGGTTTCTTGTATTTCTATTTTAGGTTTTAAATTTTAACTAATTCAGTTTTTTTTAAATTTATTTATTTATTTTTAGTTATTTATTATTATTATTTTTTTTTATTTATTTATTTAAAAAAAAAATTTTTTTAATATTTATTATATATCATCCTAAAGTAAATTTATTTCTGTGTAAACAGCTGTTTGCTATTTCACTTCTTGAGTGTAATAGATTTCGGGGATCTTTAAAATTTAGAATTTCATATTTTTCATTCAGGCATAATCTACACGGGTCGTTTAAGTTTCTACATGTACTGGCCTGTCTTACTATTTTCCATTCAATTATTAGTGAGTGTCCATTTTCTTTGAGCTCCCAATAATGGTTTGCTAGTGCTGTTTTTGTTCGACGTTCTTTGTTTTTAAATGTGCTTTTATGGTCATAGTATCTGGTCTTAAAATCTAGGGATGTCATACCCACGTAGTATTTCTTGTTATTTGGTCTTTCGTTGACAAATATCGTTGTTTGGTATACAACACTTTTAGTTAGGCATTTATTTTGTAGTGGACAAAGTTTACGATTCATGCAGTTACATCTTTTCTCTTCATTGCTAACTTTTTCGTTTCTATTCGGATGGTTATTATTAGTGTTTTGTTTATTTCTATTAGTATTGTTTATATTTTTGTTCTTCGTAGTGTTATTTTTGTCATATTTTCCACTTTGTTTATTTTTTTCTTCCTTATTGTTGTTATATCTCCTTATAATATTTCATGTGGATACATGAAGTACTAATATATATATATATATATATATATATATATATATATATATATATATATATATAATCGCATTGATTGTGTGGCTTTAGACGATCTAAATATACTTAGCATATATTCAAAACTTGGACTATATCCCCTTTAAGTTAATAAAACACGTGTTTTTGTCTAGCTTCTGACAAAAACATTTCAAGCCAATCTGCAAAACACCACAGACTTACACCGCCGATTGAAATTAATTCAGAAAGAAACCCTCGAGTCTATTCTAAAATAACAACAGTGGGTGTTTTATTTTTTAGCTCAACAGAAAATATTTTTAAAAAGTATCCATGAAAATGTAAATTTCTGACGTAATTCGATGTTTTTATATGAATAATTTAGTGATATGCCTAGAATAATAGCTAATGCGACAACTACCGAAGCATAATATATGTTTTCTCATTTTAGACGAAGGCTGTACACGAGTAAATTAATAAAAGATATGTCATGAAAATGTTCTTTTATTTATAGATAAGAGAACTGGTTTGTCTATTTAGCTTAATTGTGCCACAAAGTTTCGTATATGATTATACAATGTAATTTTCTGGGTCCAATAATTCATAACATGTTAAGATTTATGACATATTTAAAGTATTGCTAAAACCCATGAATCTATAAAAGTATGATTCATCCTACTTAAGTTTCAAAACTGCTACAAAATCTTATATTTCTATTTTTTGTACAATGGTTCATCAGTATAGCTTTACAGTCAATCAACTCTAGATTATCCGAACGATAATACATGACGCGAACAACTGGGGCCTTTTGTAATATGTACCGCAGTGACGTAGCCTTTTTCCTTTTTATCTTTCCTCCTCTTTTTAATAGCAGAGGCTTTAAAAGTTATTAATAATGAGAACACACAGTAATGTTTGCTTCAGTAATTGTTCCGATTTGTTTCTTATAGTATACCGTATACATAGACAATACCCCGTCAGTCATCCTCAACTCATCAGCAAACAACTAAACAATTAAAAAACCCATCTCAGCTTTCATATATGTAGCGAAAATTAGGATGAACATAATAATGAACAACTTGAAACATGGTAATTCGTTTGTAACACACGTATAAATATCACAATTTTAAGAACTATTTTTGAAACGTAGATACCTAGGGACCATTGCTCTTCGATTGGAATTTAGTATGGTTCGGTAAGATTCACTCCCAGATATGATGTTATTCCTTCAGGAGAGTGGATTGGTTTATCATCGGCGAATTCCGACGGGTCCAATCACGTTAAATTATGTTACTCATCCAAATTTAACACTTGTTGGAGAAGGGGCAGATCTAGAAACGCCACTATAGGCTGTCACCATGGCTGCCATTGCTGCAATGGAAAGCAGATAGATATACATACACATTCTGACCTATGGTAACCTGTGTTGAGTTTCATTTCGGGTTCTGTAAGTAAAATACTTCTTTTTGAGGTGTTGCTTTATGTATTTATTAATAGTGTTAATATATCCTCTTTTTCGAATTTACTGTGTCCTATCAAAATATGTATTCTATGAAAAGATGAGTTCTAAATTTCACATTCATATCGGTTATCAAGTGTGAGGGAATCGACTAATGAAAGGCAGCTACGAAGAGCATATACATTGTGTACTGAAAGAATAGTTGATCATCACAAAAGTAAAGAATTTAAACATCTAATACATATATAAATGTATCAACGTCTATTTTTAGAAATAAAAACTGCTGATCGATAGAAGCCATTAACTTTAACACGAATAAAAAAACTATTGGGTAATAGATGTAATTCATCATATTAAAAAACGATGCATGATTTGTTTTTCGTTTTATTTTTATCCATTAAAGTAATAAAATGTGAATTTACTTGTGGATACAGGTAAAGTAATTTCTTGCATCATCAGCAACATACACACACCGACACGCACACACACACACACACACACACACACACACATATATATATATATATATATATATATATATATATATATATATAACTATTTATATGAAAATGTACTTACAAATCCGGGTTATGTTACATTTAAAATAAATAATGTCCGATCTACACACATATATATAAACCAATATATACTTTTGAATTATGCGTATTGTTCAAGTCGCCCGGCTAAAGAACAAACTTTAAATCGTGTATATATATATATATATATATATATATATATATATAATAGGTGATCGTTATCAAAAGCCTAAGTCAATGCAAGATATATTATTATTTTTTTAATTTCAAACAAAAATTTTCAGATAATAACATAGCTATCTTTAAAAGTGAAAGACATTTCAGGTGTTTCTTCAGTGTTTTTTCTTTCTATTAAGCAACATATTTTTATAAAACTAAATTAGTTACCTTGAAAACATGCCCCTCTTGTCATGAGTCTGTTGCAAAAGTGTCTGTGAGGCAGCGCATAGTTTGAACAATTAGTAATATATCGTGCTATTAACATCATTGCGGAATTTTAACAAGTAACCGTTTTTGAAAGCCAAAATCAATCTTTACTCGACGTCAGAAACCTAACAACTTTCAGCAAGGGTAACTAATTTATCTTTTTAAAAAGTGTTGCTTCTTAGTAAAGAATAAAAACGTAAAGAATAAAATGTCTTTAATCTTTTGAAGATAGCTATTTTATATGCTAACATTTAAGTTTAAAACAAAAAAAAACATCTCACATTGCTTTTGGCTTTTGATAACGGTTACTTATGCAAATTCCGTAATGCTTTAAATAACACGAACCATTCTTAATTATATATACATACTAGCAGTACCCATGTTGCGGCGTTGCACGGGATTCAATATAAAATAATGATTTTGGTTCAAAAAATAAATATTAGATTATCACTTAATAAAAATAATCAGAAAGAGACAACTATAAGTTGTATACCTGATTTAAATAGGAGGTATATTGTTGTCAAAAATCTTTCCTCAAAGCTTATAAATTCTATAAAATATTAATAGTTTTAACTTCCGTAGTTCAAAAATGCATATGTAAAGAAAAACTTTTACGGCTGTGTTGCTGTCGTCCTTATATGCAAGTAACCCTTAGTCTAAGTGGCCAAAAAACATACCTCAATAAAATGAATGAAAACATTCGCAAAAATAAAAACAATGACTATTTGTGACCTATTTGAATTTGATTTTTTGGATATTTTTTTTTTATAACGCCCAAACTAGTTTACCCCAAAGTAAACACCAGATTCTACTTTTTGGGTGAAATTTCATGTAAACTACTGAAAAATATCCGATAAATTTGAATTCAAAATAAAGTATTTTAGCTTTTAAAGCGAAGGAATCAGTTCATATTTAAATAATACGTAAATTGAGCAATCACTTCCGGACCATCTTGCTGTAATAAATAAAATTAAGTTGTCACCGTCGTCGTCAACAAAAATGACAAAAACCGGAAATTATCTATCGAATTTCAGAACAATCAATGTCAATGTTTAACGTTTTTTTTATTAAATCGTTGTAATTAATATTACTACTACTACTAATATTAATATTGATACAAGGAAAAGTATTATATTTATGTAAGTAAACTGAGGTACACAAATATAAATGAATTGTACTGAACATTAATTTATTCGAGAGTGTTTATTTTATTATTATTCAAATGAAGCTCTTGGTCAGTGTGTGTTGGCAGTGTTCTCTAGGGTATGTATAATGTTTTTGAAAATATTTAAATGTAAAAGTGCGGAGGGAATATTTAATGGTTGAGAACACATTTTTTCTGGGAACCCTAAATGATTGTGTTGTGTAGATTTGGGGGGGGCTGTTTATTTTTTTAAGCATAGATACCTATAAATTTTCATTCGTGACGTAAGCAGTTCCGATCTTCGGGAGGAAGTCGAATGAAGTTCCAGTAGTTCTACACAATATGAACCGAAGTAAACTGACTTTTAAAACTTCTTGGCCTTTTGGCTAAGATCAAAGTGTAGTATCTGTTCCGATGGATACTGCACGCCTGTCCTGTGCAGTTCTAGGAGGTCCACCCTCCCAGGCTTTGCCTCCCCTCTTTGGGGAGGAGTAAGTTTATTCCTTACTGTCTGAGGCGCCCCTACCGGGGAATGCCGACGGGGCTGCCCAGGTAAAACTGGCCTTGTGCCTAACTCCTGGGGAGGAGTAAATAAAACTTAAACTAAAACTTAGTTTAGGGTTTGTTTAGGTGTAAGTTAGGGTGAGGGTAAATATAAAAATTAAAGACACAGTTCATTGTGTAGTTTGTTCGGTGAAGTTCGTTACTGCTTGTTATTGCCACTTTTACTTAGTCAATATAAATAATTTCCATCATGGTTATTGTTTTGACATGTGGTATCCAAATTTAGAATTTACAAATAAATATTTTAAAACATCTAAAAAGTAAATCCACCCCCCATTTATATCACCCATGAAAGAGAACAAATGTTATGTTTAAAATGAAATCGACCCATCCAATTTTCCCGTGTCGAAATGTAAAAAAAAATTTGTTATACGACTTGATTTACTGCTTACTTGCCATGAAGTATTATTTACTCTTCTCCAGGAGTTAGGCACAAGGCCAATTTTATCCTACTCCCACAAGTAAGATGTGATCCAAGGTCGGGTCGGAAAATGGGGGTTGAAAAACCAGCGCCCAAGAGGTGAGCACTCTGACCATTAAACATTGCCTGGGCAGCCCCGTCGGCATTCCCCGGTAGGGGCGCCTCAAGCAGTAAGCAATTAACTTACTCCTCCCCAAAGAGGGGAGGCAAAGCCTGAGAGGGTGGACCTCCTAGAACTGCACAGGACAATCCCATAGACCGGCGTAAATCAAGCCCCGAAGGACAAGACAATACAAGTCTATGGTAAGTATGCCATAAAGGAATGGCCATTTTACGTTCAATTTATATAGTATGTGATCCGCCAACTCAAAATCGTAAATATTAAATAATTGTTTTAACATATTTTTAATGATACTTTTTCAGGTTGTTTACATGTACTCGCAAAGAAAAGTGGAATTCGAAGTTGTTATTGTAAAGTTTTACAGATTGTTTCATTTTATATATTACAAAACATAATTTACCTAAAATAAGTCTGCGTCAAAGAAACAACGTTCTTTATGGGATTCAGTTTATTTATTGTAGGGATTTCTAATCGGGGACGAAAATTATGTTTTTTCTCGGAATACGGTTTTTGAAATGCTGGAATTGGTGAGTGTTCAGTAGATTTCTATGGTGATATATTTTACGGGGTAAAATAACATTACATTATTATCATATATATATATATATATATATATATATATATATATATATATATATATATATATATATATATATATATATATTAAGAACATGTACTGAGTTTCATATTTATTCGAAAACCGAATAAGATCATGTTAGCTTTCTATAAAAACATAATTTACATAGATATTCTTTTCTTTTTTTCCTTTATTTTGGTATCGTTTCCCCCTTGTCATATTTAAATATATAAACCGTGTCTAACCATGTTTCCGACATATATAATAAAATGGTTCTGTGGATCCGTAAGGATTCAAACACGACGCGCCGAGTCGTCTTTCAGAGCACTATGTACTTCAGGGGCGCTGTCTCCCTCTATTTGTGGCTAATATAGTATTGTTTGGACCAAGTTGGTTTATCTTTATCAAAATGAACATTATGTTACTCTATGTATCTCTTTTGGTTTGAGTTCAATTTTTTTCTTTTAAATAAATATTGACATTTATTTTCATTTTTTACTGATCGCATGTTTTTTAAATGTTTTCTTTTCTTCTTCTAAAGAATGAATTGTTTTTATTAGTGTCTATTCTTTCATCAACAAAATTAAATTCTTTCTTCGTCATTACAGGCTGTTGCATTCTCTCTACTGTGTTCATGTATAAAAGAATGTCTGCTCCGTTCTTTTGGATACTTTGTTCTATTTGATAGTTTTAACTTATTAGGCACATTTACTCTGCAAATAACTCTGTCCGTCGGGCACACCATCCGTCGATGTGCCATGCTTTAATTGAAATAGAATTGAAATCACTAAGCTTAAAGATTGAATCGACGCATCTTAAATGCCCTCTCCGTGTTCCTGTCTTTCAGGTTTATGTTAGAAATTGCATTTCCGTTAGTCTGTCACGTGTAAGTTTGGATTGAAATAGCATTTTAATAGCCAAACGCCGGATTAAATGGGCACCTTTTTTTAAATATGAGATATAAGTAAGATTTACTTATTGGCGCATCAGTCACGGTTAACTTGTAGATAATCTGTCTGACACTTTAGTAAGAATTTACATTTATTTAGTATGTCACGCTCACATTTTAAATATCATTTTCACCGTTAAACATGAATATTGAACGAACGCATCCATATTAGATAATGAAATGATATAATAACAAATCTTGAATATATATATATATATATATATATATATATATATATATATATATATATATATATATATATATATATATATATATATATGTGTGTGATTTTATGAAGGCTTACCAAAGCATTCCTTTCAGGACACCAATGATCACCATTAAAGATATTTTTTCTTACAAATACTATTTATTCAAATTAAATGTGTTTCCTACACGTGTTTCACTACCAAGCAGTTACTTGCTTGGCAGATCATCAGGGAAATTAAATGTCTGGAATACTGGTTTCAACTGCCGACAAAACACAATGTGGCGTTGTAATAGTTGAAGTCACTTAAGAAGAGAAGAGGAAAAAAAAATATTTAAAAATAAAAATAAAAATAAAAATAAAAATAAAAATAAAAGTCAAACTTAAAAAGCTAGGAAGAACAACGATAAAAAAAGAAAGTCCTAGAAATGTCTTAGAAAAGTAGCTCGTGCATTATTTCTTCCACCAAGCCAACAAGCAAATAATGCACGAGCTACTTTTCTAAGACTTTTCTAGGACTTTCTTTTTTTATCGTTGTTCTTCCTTGCTTTTTAAGTTTGACTTTTATTTTTATTTTTATTTTTATTTTTATATATATATTTTTTTCCTCTTCTCTTCTTAAGTGACCTCAACTATTACAACGCCACATTGTGTTTTGTCGGCAGTTGAAACCAGTATTCCAGACATTTAATTTCCCTGATGATCTGCCAAGCAAGTAACTGCTTGGTAGTGAAACACGTGTAGGAAAAAACATTTAATTTGAATAAATAGTATTTGTAAGAAAAAATATCTTTAATGGTGATCATTGGTGTCCTGAAAGGAATGCTTTTGTAAGCCTTCATAAAATCACATATAAATGCTCTGTACTCTGTAATCGAGTATCATCGAGCTTGTTTTTTATTGGAACAACCCCGGTCTTCACTGAATGATCTATTTTATAAGTGAAAAATCTAAATCTATATATATATATATATATATATATATATATATATATATATATATAGCATAATATAAAGTGAACTAATAAAATAAGGTGCGAATCAAATTTTATTAGAATTCAATGTTCAGGCAAAGTACCTTAAAGTCCTTAAGCCATGAATTTTCAAAGAAAATTATTCTCCTCCGAGAGTCATTACCGCAATAACATTACTGCAGGTAATAAAATTAAACTTTGGAAATATATAAAAATATATATAAAAATACATAAAAGTATATAAACCATCAAATATATCAGTCCAAAACATACTTTTTTGTTAAAGCTATACAGTTCATCCAAGTCATACAATTTAAAACACATTCAGGAAAGATATCCAAGAGGTTTATTGAAAAATGATCCAATTTGTGAATTGTAGTCCAAAAGCGAAAAAATATCCAGGCGGGAAACATTTTTGCAATCGATGCAGTGAATGACAGTCAAAAATATATCTAAGGTTTATGCAAATTAATAAAACTATATATATATATTTATTTATATATATATATATATATATATATATATATATATATATATATATATGTGTGTGTGTGTGTGTGTGTGTGTGTGTGTGTGCATCTATGCGAGTGGCACTGTCTAAATTTGTTCTATCGCGCTTAATTTTGAAATAGCATTTTTAGATCTGTTTTCGAATTTCTATTAGAAAATCTTCCCGTGTGTCACTCTGTCACGCTTAGATTTGAAAAGAGATGTTTAGATTCGTTATCGCATTTTTATAATAGGATCTCTTACTGTTCATTACCATGTCACACTAAATTTTAAAATAGCATTTTACATATGTTATATTTCTTCTATGAGTGCCTCTCTCTTTTCATTGGTCTGTCACACTTAATTTTAAAATAGAATTTTACATATGTTATAGTACTTCTATGAATGCCTCTCTTTCTCTTCATCGGTCTGTCACGCTTAATTTTGATAGAATTTTTTATTTTTAAACACACAGTATAAAACGTCCGCATCCTAAGAGCATTCGTTGCTGTTCATATTATTTTTCTTTTCATATTCATGTATTTAATGTCTTCCATTATTTTCAGTTTATTCACACGACTTCATCAATTCAAAGTTGTTAACAAAATCATCTTTATTCATTAAACTACTTCATATCTCTGTACGCCCTCCCCCTCTATCTTTCTCTCCTTATCTCTCTCTCTATATATATATCTCTCTATCTTTCTCTCTCGATCGTTACCGCCATGAACCTGAAATCTAAATTGAATCAAAAAGCAAAAAGGCCTATGATGGTTAATCTTGCGCAGAGCAATAACTTTGCAGTTTCGACGCTAATTTAATGAGTTCTATTGACATATAATGAAGCGTGTTGGAAATCTGTTAAGGCCGGCAAAGGCCACCTTGGAAGTCGGCCAAATGATTCCAATCCTCTTTTAAAAAAAGCTTCCGCACTTCATAACTGCCGTTTCTTCCGGTAGCGTTGCGTTCAAATTAGTATCTAACAGTTTCATACGTTTTCACAAACATACACGCATATCTAATTGATCCACAAAATCGTGACATCCTGACAATAGGCGCAATCTCTTCCGGTTTTATCCCAAGGAAGAGTCACGAAGTTATTGTCTGAATTATTTATTCTTTACAGCATAAGCTATCTGAATTAGTTAGCCTCTAGCAATATGTGAGAATTTATATATTCAAACGATTTTCATACTTGAATCGTTTGTAAATATTCAAATCGAACTGATTGAACTTAACATATGTTCAACTATCGAAGTGATCTCAATGTATTTTTATTACCATTATGTATGGGCACTGCCTATTCACGTTAACATACTGACAAAATCAGGTGATGTGTGGTTCATATGCCCTTCTTTTTGTGTGAACCTCCTGGAAGGCTTTAATTGGAATAGAGATATTTAAATAGATACTTGTAACGAATAGGTATGCGGAGGAGTTCAGTTCGTATGAAGTAAGTTACGAGTACAGAAAGAGAATCTCAGATCAGTTTCAAAAATAAAAGAAGTAGTTTACGATTTTGAAGCCGCAAAAATGTAAAAAGGCAGACGACACTAAGCCCCTTAAGGTTTACGTTACGTTGGACAAGGTTTAACATATAATTAGGCACTCAAAACAAAATTATTTGAAATACCTCCCTACAAAAAGACAAGAGTTAGCTTCCAAATCGTAAACTGCTAATTCCTAGGACTAACTCAGGATGGTCCGTCAATACTCGGAAATACGAACTGAAATCCTCTGGGTGTCCGTTTCTTACAAGTAACAGTAACTGTTTTCGATACATTAACATTCCCTTAGTATACCGGTTTGTTTTTTTATCTCTATTTTGTAATTGTTATATTGTTGTTAATTACTCATTGAGTTCAAATGTGCTCAGTTCATATAAATGACCTAAAGGGGGTTCTTCGCTATTTTCACATTTAATGTGAAGCTGCTTTTATACTATTCTTTATTTAACATCGCATTTGATTCATAAAAAGAGAACTAGCAAGGTACTCGCCATTTTCACATATAGAAAACGAAAATTTTGTAAGTTTCATATGAATGTATATCTTACATACATATAGCTAATCTAAATGAATAAATGCGAATTTTTTTTTCATTTATTCCCGACAATATTACTATCAACACACGTAAAGCTAATTAATTTAATTTTAAGTTTTTATATTCTCAAACATCTTCTATATACAAAACAAAACACTGACAAACATACTCATCCAGAAGAGGTATTTGAATAATTATTTTCTAATCAGTATTTTCGTTTCAAAATAGCAACACTCTCCAAAAATATAATTGGTTTTTCTTTCTTCTTTCCTTTTTAGTTCAAAACATGACAATAAGTTTCATGTCTGCCCCCCCCTACTATCTATTATTGGCAACGCTCGATTTTCACACATTTGACCCAGACACTGTTCCTTACCTAAAAGTTGAAATAAACATTAATAACTCCCCGCTGTAAATTATTTCCTCTTTTCCCTTGAACTTTGTTTACTGCTGTTGATAACGGGTTTATCCAAATTGCCGTTTTTCATTTTTGCCTTTTTCTTCCACAGCCATGCCGAAACTCGAACATTTTCATGCAAATCAAAATGAATAGCTGTATGGTTTTTATGCATTTCATCCTGGGAAAGTCTACAATAAAGACGAAACGTTGATAAATACAGAAATAATATATTGTTTGACTTTCCTTTGTCATTTTCCACACAAACACATACACACACAATTATATATATATATATATATATATATATATATATATATATATATATATATATATATATATATATATATATGTGGGAAGAGAAGGATGAAGGTAATCCGACGTAATGGGAAAATGAAAAAGGATAACAAAAAAATGGATGTTTTTTTATGTGTACATCAACGTTTCGTCTTTATTTATAAGACTTCATCAGGATGATAATATAAAGAAAAATGTCATGCAAGTACAAACACATATAGGGTTGACATATTGGGAAAAAGGAAGAAAATAGTAGCCACTACTGGAGAAAACAGTAGGGTGAACGTCCGTGCTTGGTGGAGTCAATAATGAGTGGGTGAAAAATGAATGTTTATGAAAATGAGTGGGGAAGAAGTGGAAAGATGGGAGTGAGCAAGGATACTGTGGCTGGTAGGGAGAGAAAGAGGTGGGGGGATGAGCATGAATAATGTGGATGGCAATGAGTGAGGGAGTGGAGGGGTGGAGGAGAGGGAGGGAGGAGGTATTTGAACAGGTGGCTGCGGTCAAGACTGAAGGGGAAAAATAAGTTGGAATGTTTGTGTGTGAGGGGATGAATGAAGATAAATGGAGGGTGAGTTGAGAAGGAGGAGGCCTGTGATTTTGGTGGATGGGTGAAAGTTACGGTCTTAGAGAGAGAAGGGATTTCAGAATGGGAGGTATGTAAGAGTGAGGGTATGAAAGAAGTGGTTGAGAGGGGGAATGGGTGAGGGGGAGAGGGGAGATTTGTTGTGATAGGGTATGAAATATTATAAATATTTTGAACATGAGAAAGTTTCATCGGCTTGCTGTGTTAAAAATGTGAGGGAAAAAAGGAGTGAGTTAGAAAAAGTAAAGATTCATGGAGAAAAAGAGGATGGGTGTGAGTAAGTGGGAGAGGCAATTAATGTAATTCCAAATGAAAATAAATGTGAAAAGCTGTAACCTTTCCTATAAAATTCACAATTGACCAGAATTCTTTCATTTTTTGTGACCTATCCTAAAAGATAATTTCAATCATTGTATATCCATGCTCATTCGAAACAAGTTTGCATTTTTGGAAAATTAAGCGAAAGGAAAAACTATTTTAAATGTTTCTTAATGGTCACCAATTACGTTAGCAAATTCAAAAAATATATCAGAAAAGTTTATCCTGAAATAAAATGAAATAAAAAGTAAAATTCAAGCTTAAAATCAAGAGCTAAAAATTTTGTTTCATTTTTACATAAAAGTGAACACACAATTTTTTAGTTAATGCTATGTATTAAAATAATAACACTTTAATTTTTACCCATTTACACATTTTTTTCTCTCGAGTAGACGCTGCTTTTTGGCGACGAATACGAAATCTCAATTTAGGCCGATAACAACGAATTTCCATAACGTATTTTTCAATTAATAACTATTAAGTATCACCTATTTAAATGACTCAAGTCACGATGTTTTCCGATTGTTTGGCTAAAATCCGTTTAGCGCTAAGGCCGTATGTATGTACAAAACAGTCTGCGTGCACTCACATATACATATACACATATATACACACACCTGGATGTCTACTATACACCACCCTCGGGTGTCTTCGGTCTCTGTGTTCAAGTGTTAGTCAGGCCACCTTGATATGAGGATACTTCTTGTATGAAGTAAAACCTGACCAATTATTTAAAACAATGGCGTGCCATCTTCTCAGGTCTTCTAACACGCGTCCCGTGTGTCAGACGGGAGCACCCCTCTATTAATAGAGTGCAGCTTTGAATGACCACAAATGAGCCGTTGACAGTGAGTAACTGATAAACATGATAAACAAAACAATACTAAATAAGGGTAGGTTGGCAACAAGGTAAAAAAGGGCCCCTCAAACCGTTAACACACCAGACTGGAAAATGTAACAGTAGTGTAAACCTTTCTGCCTTTCAATGTAGCACTCCAGACAGGATAGAGGCCAACAAGAGGCAGTCATCATGTCGTAATAAAAAAGAAATATAAAAGGCATCAAACAGACATGGGTCGTTACACAGAAGAAGGTGTCATTGTATTTCTACCACTACTCAAAGTTTGCCAAGTGAGGAAAAACATCGATTTCATTTTTTACCGAGAAAATAAAGAATCCGCCATTGTTGAAAAGTGCGTGACTGATCTATTGTTTTCTTTTGTGGATGGAGGAATCACTATGAAAACTTTAGATCATCACGAAGACATTTACACACTTTTGAGTTAATTGATCGTTTTGGTTATAAACGGTGCCTCTCCCCAAAATCACTAATCAAATTGTTAATAAAGACGGCGATAAAACAAACAATGTTGGGCAATCGTGACTAAAACTTGGTATTAAAGTCTGGCATATTGAAGTTTATTTGTTCTAAATATGGTTAGATTGGTTAGATATGGTTAGATTGGTTAGATATGGTTAGATATGGTTAGATTGGTTAGATATGGTTAGATTGGTTAGATATGGTTAGATTGGTTAGATATGGTTAGATATGGTTAGATTGGTAAGATATGGTTAGATATGGTTAGATATGGTTAGATTGGTTAGATATGGTTAGATATGGTTAGATTGGTTAGATATGGTTAGATATGGTTAGATTGGTTAGATTGGTTAGATATGGTTAGATATGGTTAGATATGGTTAGATATAGTTAGATTGGTTAGATATGGTTAGATATGGTTAGATTGGTTAGATATGGTTAGATTGGTTAGATATGGTTAGATATGGTTTGATTGGTTAGATATGGTTAGATTGGTTAGATATGGTTAGATATGGTTAGATATGGTTAGATTGGTTAGATATGGTTAGATATGGTTAGATTGGTTAGATATGGTTAGATTGGTTAGATATGGTTAGATATGGTTAGATTGGTTAGATATGGTTAGATATGGTTAGATATGGTTAGATTGGTTAGATATGGTTAGATATGGTTAGATTGGTTAGATTGGTTAGATATGGTTAGATATGGTTAGATATGGTTAGATTAGTTAGATATCGTTAGATTGGTTAGATATAGTTAGATTGGTTAGATATGGTTAGATATGGTTAGATATGGTTATATTGGTTAGATATGGTTAGATTTGGTTAGATTGGTTAGATATGGTTAGATATGGTTAGATATGGTTAGATTGGTTAGATATGCTTAGATATGGTTAGATATGGTTAGATTGGTTAGATATGGTTTGATTGGTTAGATATGGTTAGATTGGTTAGATATGGTTAGATTGGTTAGATATGGTTAGATGGCAGAACAGATGATAACGATGTTTATAAAAAAATGTTGGAGGGAAGCAGTCAGGAGAATCCGTAAATATGTCTTAATCTGATTAGTTGAGGTGTATACATTGAACCGTTAGCAAAAAGCAGTTTGTGTGTTAATAAATAAACTTACAAATGCTTAATAGTTATTAAAACAGCTAAACAAAACCAAACGTCATAACCAGAAAATATATATTAAAAAAAAGACAATCTTAAAATAATATGAAAGAAATATAAATGATTAACACATAAACAACTTTGGAATACACTTTGAATTCAGTTAGAACATAAAAAATGAATACGAATAAGTTGTAAGACTGCGAAATAAACAATAATGAAGACGTGCAAGTCATTTTGTCTCCTTACCGGACAACCTATGACCACTTTGTCTCAATTTAGATACTGGTGCTTCTTTTTTATATTATAGGAATACATTTGGCACAACGTCTTTTAACAAGGAACCAATTCTACAGTTGGTGAGGAATGTTGTACAGGGTGACCCCTCCACAAATGCCACACATACCATCATTAATAAAATGTGTTATTTTTGCAATGCGACCATATATAGGATAAATATACTTCAGTCGATGCATAACTTGTCCACCAAGTTTTGTTCATGAATGCCCAACAGTTTTGTTATCATCGTTCGATGATAACTAGATCTGCATACGACGTGATAAAGTATCAATAACTCTGGCACACTCCTCTCTTGACACTTCTCTTTGAGATAACAACACCTGTAAAAATAAACTGCGTGTTATAATGTGATGAGTGTGCAGCCTTATACACGATTACAACTTATACTGATCAGATAATCACAAAAGTGACACCGCATATTATTGAATAGCGATAAAACAAAGGATATTTAATATTCATGACTGAAATTGCTAGACAAGTCAAGCATAGGCTGGGGTGTATTAGTCTAAATATGGTCGAATTGCAGAAAGGATTGTGAATTGTAAAAACGATTCCATAGATGACATTTTGAGAGGTTCACCTCGTAGAATAGGAATGAAGAATTCGTTTAATATATGAAACATTTTCATAAATGGAACAAAAATGTATGAAATATACGTATTTTTCTTTGGAAATGGTATGTATGGTTTAATCATTCTTTTCTCTGGGAGAAAAATTAATATAATTATTCTGTATAGTTCTGCTTTCATCCGTAGAGAACTCACTCATAGAAATATCCAATAATGAAACGGTAAATGTCACCTCGTCATTTTAGATGGAGGCTTTTATGTTTAGCAGTTGAAATTTGATGAGCAACAACAAAGAATAAAACCAGATCTCTAATCGCCTGTAGATACATTGTTCATTTTTCTTCATACATATATTTAAAAAACTCCGACGATCTGGATAATATAAATGAGACTTGAAGAATTCTCGAAAACAATGTGGCAAAGGGGAGATATGAAAGAAACAAGTATCTATCCATGTGTGTATTATGCTACACTACTTTCAGATTATTAGACATAGGAACTTGAAATTTGACAGGAAGTCGGAAATCGTATCAGCTATTTCTTGCCAATTAAAATCCCATCTCGAAATGGAACGGTATAGATTAGTCAGATTACCAATGAATAGAAAGATAGACATTAGCTGTTCATACAATGCAAAATGTGTCGGGCAAATCTCTTAAAATGTGAGTATTATTTAGATTGCCGAATATATGGACTCTATGCTCGCACAATTAAAATAATTTGAATAGTATTATATATGTTTCAAAAATATATTCACAGGAGTGTTCATTCATGCGAAACGTTTATTAAATTATATAAAATAAAATTGCCGATTGAATATAAAAAAAAATGCTGAATTTTATAAAAACACACATCGTTTTAGTTAATATATTATGGATTTATTTTCTAACATGTCGAATATTTATCCGTTCCTTGGCCATTTTCCTAAGAGCATTGTGTAGTATCTGTTCTGATACTGCATTTGCTGTCTTCGGTTGGTGAATAAGAGGTCCTTCTAGACTGAGGCAATCTTAATTTTTGTCCCAATCATGAGTGTCTTTTGTTCTAACCAGACATTGTGCTTAACACTGCCCTCGTGGGAGGCAAGTAAAAAGAGACTATTTTAAAATAAAATATTAAATTAGAGTGGTGTAATATTGAGCAGTATAACCCCTTTATTACTAACCCGTATAACTTGTCCAGTGTGTATAAGAGTATTCTCCCCTTATCTATCTCTCTCTTCCTCTTTCTCTCTCACTCAATTTATCGTGGCATATTATGTAAATAAATATTTTCTGTTAATTGCACCTCGTGTTTTGTCTAATACGGACGCTACTATTCTACGACCTTATTACAAAAAAAATATTTTTAAACTCTTTGAGTTTTATTGATTTTTAGCAATGTTTCATGTTTGAATCTAGGATTATAAAGTCATATATCTAATTTCGCCGGTAATGTATTTTCATAGCACTGTAAACTATAAACAAAATATTGTTATGACGAGGGCCCTCATTCGGGCGAGGGGAATGAGCGATAGAGCAGTTGCAATGATTGACGGATCAGGGATCAAGAGATAAGCCCAGTGGGTAGGCGGAAGTTAAGAGTTTGATGCAATTTCCGACAAAATTTAATTCTGCCTCTCTGCTTCTGCCAGCCCCTCGAGTGAAACGACCACGAAAAAACTGCTCGACCGAAAACCCCAAGGTGAGGCGACCGAACAATGTGTGCTGGCATAAATAGCGGCCCATACAGTATCTCTCTCTCTCTCTCTTTGGCTCTCTCTGTTTTACACAGTATCGCCTTTCTAGTGTGTACACGTATTGTTACTCTTTCCTCAAATTAATAAAATAAATAGCAGGTGCCCATATGAATTAATCGAGACTAGACGCGATGTGTATAATCAGATCATACACACCTCAGACAACACGATCATCCAACATTATTATAACTTGTAACAATTTGTTAATGGGCGCGAGAGTAACGCGTAGAAATCTATTCAGTAAATATTCAAATAAAATCATCTATGCATTATACGCTGTAATCATCATTAAATAAATGTTAAATATTTCATTTAAATTAAATTAGTATCTGCTTTTTGGGGGGATTCGTTTATTTTGGTTGTTCATCTAGAGAATTGTGACTCCCCTAAACTGAAGTCAGACTGTATAGTGTAATATGCACCAAGATAACCTGAATCATATTTCCCTAAACGAATGCTAATGTCGGATCACATTTAGCGATTCAGAGCATATATTATTGCTATTATAATTGTTGCTATCATCATCATCATCATCATCATCATCATCATCATCATCATCATCATCATCATCATCATCATCATCATCATCATCATCAGCAGTAGTAGTAGTAGTAGTAGTAGTAGTAGTAGTAGTAGTAGTAGTGTAAGATAATGAAGAGTGGCAAAAATTAATTATGGACAAGTCCAGTGTGGGAGGGACGTCTAGAAAGAAAGAAAGCGACTTGATTAAATGACAGAGGCAGTCCTGTCTACTTAATATATTTTCCTTAAACCGGTGAATTAAAAAACGTCAGAATAGAAAAATTTACAGAAAAATTTTAAAAATATATCATAAAAGAAACGGACAAAAGTGTTATAACTGAAAATATTCAATAAGTTGACCCCGAAACAGAAGTAGTAACAGAAAATATTGGGAGAACGAAAACCCGCCCAAAATATCTTAATGACTACTATGTTGAAGACGAACATAATGACGTAATAAACTGCACGATAGATTATTGTTATCACATAAAAAGTGTACCAAGTACATACGACGAAGCCATATATTCAGATAATTCCGAAAACTGGCAGAAGGCCATGAAAATGGAGGAAATAAAACTTTGAATTAACTGAATTACCTCAAAATAAAACCCTAATCCCAAAACGATGGGTGTATACTATCAAAACTGATGAAAATCAGGAAAATGTATTCAAAGCAAGACTAGTGGCAAAGGGTTACGCCCAAAAGCCATACGTAGATTATGAATACACATTCTCCCCAACAGCAAAATTAACTTCGATAAAAATGCTGATGCCAATCGCAGCACAATACGATATAAAAATACACCAAGTAGACGTAACATGAGCCTAGCAAAACGCACCAATAAATTGGGAATTATACATGGAACAGGCAAAAGGATTTAAATAGAAAATAAAAAACATAACAGGTAGATTAGTGTATAAATTAAATAGATCACTATATGTTCTAAAACAGAGTGGCCGAAACTGGAATAACTTGTTACGCACACATTTAATAGGAAACGGATTTAGTCAGTCATTGGTAGACGTTTGTGTTTATACACAATCTAATGATAAATATACAATTAGTATTGTATGGGTACTAATAGCGACAAAATGTAACGAAAATAGGACAAATACTAAAACTATTCTAAAAGAAATTTTTTAAATGGCAGACCAAGGCAAAATCAACTACTTTTAAGGCATAGAATTTACATATGAAAACAAAAAAAATATACATGCATCAAAAACGATGTCTCTAAAAATGATTAGAAAGATTTGGAATGAAAAATTGACAAGTTATATAACGAAAATTTCAAATTAGCAGACCAAAGGTTTTATTGAGAAATTGTCCGAAGTTTAATACATGTAATGATAGCCACCAAGCCGGACTTATGTTTTATAGTAACAAAACTATCACAATATATGAATAAACCATACCAAAATCACATGCTGTTAGCGAAACACGTCCTAAGATATATAAAAACCACCATCAATCAACAATTAATATTCACATCCACTAAACGTACTTTGAACATCATAGGTTTTTGCGATGCAGATTGGCCAAACTTGCGAGATAGAAGAATCATAATTTGATATGGATTTAACATCCTAGACGACGTACCCTAAATTTCATGAAAAACACGAAAACAGTCCACAGTTGCATGGTCTAATTGCGAAGCAGAATATATGTCCATAACTGCAGCGACAAAAGAAAGCAAATATTTAAAGACACTCATGACAGATTTACTAAACGAGAAAATCGATACATTCTCATTGTATTGCGATAATCAGAGCGCGATAACGTTAGCCCAAAAAACGTAAATCACCAAAGATCAAAACACATAGATATTAGATTTCATTTCATTAGAGTCAAATTACAAAATAATACTCTTGAGTTAATTCTCGTTGCAAGGGAGAAAAATAGCTGATATATTTATCAAACCAGCAAATAGATTTAGAAAAGAAAAAATCAGACATTTATTAATAGGACTATGATAAACATTATGTGAATGTTAAATGAATACAAACATTTGTTAAAGCCTATAAATGTGAAACGTGTTAAAAAGGGGCTTAATAAAATGTCAACATTTTGTCTGACAAAAAGGGGAGGGAAACAAACGCTTTTGAAATATAAAACAATAAAACAACAACAATAAACGTGTAAATACATTTCAGTTGAAAGGCGTATGTTGAATTATCAAATGAATGTAGTTCCACTCAGCCAAGTGGTGATAAAGTCATCGACCTGATCACCGCACTACAAAATAATGAATTACTGCGCCACAGAATGATTACGTAACATGTAAATTAGGCGCGCTATATGTTCTTTCTTCTTGTTGTATCCTTAGTCCGGAAATAAAAGTTGTGCTGTGCACACGTATTAACGTTACTCCATTTTATTATTGTCTTTTCTACTGCATCATCGTCAACCACAACGTTGCAATCTATCTCTCACATCTAAACAAACACTAAATTCCGGACAGAAAGCTGAAACATTATAACTTCGGGAATATCAGTAGAAGCTCGAAGAACAGTTTTATAAAGCTGAAAAAAACAATAAATAGATGGATCATGAAGAATGAACAACATACACACATTTTGAAAAAGGTGGCATCTTAGGAAAATGCTAAAGTATGTAAACCAATCAATATAACAACATGATGCTGGCCGACCACAGGTAAGTTGAAGTACAATGGCTCTTGAGTCAAATACAACTTGAAAAAGAGATAGAACATATTAAGACATGCAAAGAAAAATCGATAAAACTTGAGTAAAAACTTACGATATGTCATAAAAGATACTGACTTGAACTTGTGCAAAATGCAGTCATTTTCCTAGCTGCTCTATGCCTACTGCCGCCGACAATAAGGTTTACACGTCAATTATTCAAATTCGTCGCTATTTCGAAGGCGCTTGGTACAGTTGTTGGAAACTCCTTCAACCCAACGTGTTATTGTAATGGCGAGCAAAGCCAAGTCAATCAATCAGAATATCTTTTCTCAATATAACGGCATACACTTTCGGTCTTCTATATATTACTCTGCTAATGCCTTTTCTTGGGTATGCCATAGGGCTAACAAACTCCTATCTTCTAAAACATATCGAACACTTGGAGTGTGTTTAAGAGTTAGCAACCAAGATAATGACGGAACTCTTCACACTTACCAAAAAAATGCGGTCTCAAAGAAGACAACTGTTCACTCTTCAGCACTGCATGATGGGAGGAGAACTGATTGTGGCTTATAGCATCAACGGAAATGTAAATATCGGATTGTTTTTAACTTAGCGGTAATTCGCCATTCCCGCGACTACACGCAACAGATGCAGCATCTCGCAATATAAGAAACAAAGAGGGCATTCTATATCTATTTTCTTGTTCTCCCTGGAACAGTCTGTCGAAAGAGTTCACAATGATGCATCTCATATCGAGTTTTACATCCGACGGGCAAACATTCTGTCTTTTTACATTGGTTCTTGCACTTTGCTATTTCATTTGATTTGACCCCGTGCTAAACACGCAGTGGTTTCAATATTAGTTCCTATCACGGAAAATCTAACGGAAGATTTTACAGGATGGAAAAACCGAGGATAAAAACCGTTCTAACACCATCTAGACCAGGGAACTGACACTATCAAAAACACTTTCTAACGACTGGTTCTAGAACACCAATTGAGTCAGAATTATAGGGAAATGTAACCGAAAATAATAGGAATCCTGGGAGACTTGCTGTCACTCAGACTCCAAATGCAATCACCAGTGTTTTATCAGCGATAAATTACTGATACCAATTCATGGAAGAACTTCACGAAAGTCATAATAACTGTAAATAATGTCGATGTTAGAAGACATAAACGTATACTTGTGTGTGTTCTGATTAGAAAATAGTATGTTAATGAAAAATTCAACAGAGAAAACATTCTTATGATTTTATTTGGTTACACTACTTCTCAGAAGGCTATCATTACTGTAATAGGAATATTTTTGTTAAAGTCCTGGTCCATTTCTTGAGTAATCATTAATTCGTGTTGGTTTTTCATCTCGATGTGTTATCATTGTCATCATGTATGATTTAGTTTTTAGTTTTAAAAATTGTCTCTTTGATCTTATTACGTTTTTTCGCTGCATCTACGCCTTTTTTATATATTATCATAAGCCTTTCTGTCTACGAACATTCTCTTAACGAACAACACGGAAAACATGATTTACATTCGTGTTCGTCGAATTATCATCATCATCATCATCATCATCATCATGGACGTTGATATGTCTATTGCTACTAGTTTCTGACCGATGTGCTCTCTTACCTTCTTGTTGTATTCTTTATTTACGCTGATGTTTTTACTGTATTTTAAGAAAGTTTTAGCCACCTTATTTGCAGCTGACCTGGCTGTATCTTATATGCATTTATACTAATTCATGTAACATGAGAATATTAAGCCGAGAAGTTTTAAAATTGGATTTTCACGTAGGGTGCTATCAGCCATGGTAATCGGTGGTTTGAAACGTTTCTTATAATTGTTAAAAGGAAAATATTATTTTTCTTAGTCGACTTAACTGAAACCGTCTATATTTTGGACGATTCCATTACATTTACCAAAGAGTCAGCCTTGGATATGTGTGCGTTCATTTTGACACATGTCTAGAATAAGGCGTGGTATAATCAGCAAATATACCCATCTCGATCGCATTATGAATGTCGTTTAGGTAAATCAAGAATAATTAAGATCCCAGAATTGACCCCTAAGGCACACTCAGACAAATGTCATATTATTAAGATGTACGGTTATCTATGACCACCTGGGTGTCTTTTTTATTTGATGTAGAAACATTTGATTATTTTGTATATTCGTTCAGTAATACTGCACGAATCTGTACGGAATTTCTAACGAAACACTTTATTTAATCCACGGGGACGAGATGGATTTCCTTCTGTCCACAATGGCCGCGTAAAGGTCTTAAATGTGTTTTTATTATATTCTTCGTATCAATTTAGTTTTAATTTATAAATATATATATTTCGTTTATTTTACGTCTCTAAAATACAGATTATTTTTCGCCTCGGATCTGTATATTCGATTGATATTTTGTTTAGCGCTATTTTAAACCAAAACATCCTCACTTTGGCTCACAATTCATCCTGGCAGGCGTTAGGTTCAGTGATTTAACTGTGCATTCTAAAGGTTATTCATTCAAAAATATGTGTAAATCTCAACTTTACACGGATGTGCACGTTGAAAGAAATGTACATTTGCTCAAAATATAATAAATTAAAATAAATGCATTATCCTCTTCTTTCGAAGTAGTCGCTGAACGGCGTTTACCCTTCATTTTAATATGGCGGCAATGAAATGTTTTGCATTCTAGCTATAGAGGGAGAGAAAATAGGTTTTGAATGAGAAACAAATTATTGACATTTCGATTTCTGTTTTCTTTGTTCATGTGAATATCTTAAAACATTCATGTGATTAATAAATTTTAATAATTTTACATTAGTACATATAATATAGTTACCGTTTGTGAAAAATGTTGAAACATACGGAAATATGTTTTCATCATTTGAGGCCGTGACGTAAAATATATTATATTAAATAAATGTGATATGCTTTAATTTGAAATGGTATTTATCTCCTATTTATACGTAAGACTTAATGCCCGTTTCTGTGTGTTATATATATATATATATATATATATATATATATATATATACATCGGTATGTTACCAGCTTCAACATTTAAATAAGTTTTAATAAAGATTACCTTTTACAATGGATTATACAGAAACCATTAGTATTTTCTTTCAATTTTATCTGGGGGCACTATGGGTAAATATCTGTTAAGTCTATTAAATAACTTAAATATGTTAGAACGTAAATAAATTTAATTATGTTTTGATTTTTCAATCCTTTCTATATATTACTATGTATATAATTTATAGTTATATATTATACACATATACTAATATATATATATATATATATATATATATATATATATATATATATATATATATAATATTTATATAAATTCCCGAAACAGTTTTTCATGGTAAACAACGGATGATCTCTTAAATACTGTTAGAAGCGAACTGATATAATAACTGTAAAAAATAAATTGACTTACATGATTGATTTTCCACTGAACGACTTCGGATTAAAAGTTTTCTTTTAAAAGTTTTTTTATATAGTTTTAATAGTTGAGAAACTTCCCAGACTATATCTATATATATATATATATATATATATATATATATATATATATATATATATATATATCACACAGTGTTATAGCTTGATAAATAAACATTCTATTTAGTATTTCGGTCAAATTGTTGTGGGTAAGTCTCGTGGCTGTTCTTTCTTGTTCTGTGAGTACTTTCGAGTTTATTCATCAAATAATAATCAGGCGGTGAGAGTTATTATTTGTTTACACCCATGTATTTTCTGATTGTAAACAAACCGAGACTAACAGCGCCATATAGTCCAGTCAATCTAGCTGAGTTTTTCGATGAACTTTAAGCAAATTGCTAACAAAGAGTTTTAACTTGGATATTGGTCATGAATAACGTCTCATTCAGATAACAACAAGTATATCAAAATTAGCCTTGCGGAAAGGGGTCAAAAGGTGCCATCTTTAAAGATAGCCGCAGATTCTAGACTCCCCTCTCTCAACTCAATTTCTGTGAATTGATCTTCAAAATACCAAATGTAGCAATGTGAAATTGGATGAAACCAACAGTTTTCATAAAGTTAAATATAATTATAACCTAAGTATGCCCAATTTTTGGCTCTTTTGATGTATTACTGCAGGAGCATAATATTCTGTCATATTCTAATTTCAGGTTGGTACACGTCTTCATAAGAACAGCAGGCAGCGTTGGATCAACCTCAAATACATAGACATTGATCGTTAAAAATCCACCAATGATTAAATGCTATCCCGTGCAAGGCGCTTTTTGTGTGTGTTTAAATTTTAGATATATTGTCTTTTTTATGGTTCTGGATCCAAATCTGATAGAGAGAAAAGAGGTGTTGATGTTTCCCATGTAGAAACTGTTGAGTTTAAGAACAGAGTGTTAAAAGTTTGTGAGAAAGTCCGAGAAAATAATGGCTGCGCATCCACTGTTAAAGGTAGAATAGGTTATGTAGATGAACTTGTTTCAGAAGACGCACGTTATCACAGAACATGTTTTGCAAACTTTGATTCGAATAAAAAAATCCTAAGGCATTCTCTTCTGCTGATTCTTCTAAGAAACAACACATTGGTTAATCAGAGAATTCAAAGAGAAAGCAGGAATAGCTGGAAGTTTCTAATTATGTGCAGCAAAATGACGAGGAGCAACTCACCATTGTCGATCTTGTTAAGAAAATGGACGAAATTCTCGAGGACACTGGCTTTAAACCATACAATCTCTCATACATGAAATCTCGATTGTTAGAATATTTCAAAGATAACATCATTGTGACTTAAATTAATGGGAAACATATGTTGTTACATTCTTAAGTACAGAAACATTTATTTTCCATGAATTTTATGCACAGAGCCACTCAACAGACGATTAGGATCAGGGGCCATTAGAGTCATAGAGACGACATCAAAGCTTATCAAGAATAACATTAAGGGTATTCAGACAAATTCAAAATAGTTCCTGTCTAAACATTATCTTGAAGAGGAGGCGATTCTTGAATATGTTCCTAAAACCTTGCTTATATTTGCAAGGAAGATATTTGCCGACTGAGACAATGATTTGAAACTTGGATCAGTTTGGTCAAGCGATAATGCAGGCGGCTAGACTCCTTGCATGTTTGCAGTTGGGTTTAGCAGTGGAAATGCATGGCCAATTTGGATCGAAGTTGTTAATTGACACTCTGAATAAGCATGGTCTCTCTTAATCTTACTCGGATGTCCGGAGATTCAAAAGAAGTGCTGCTCTTGTTGATGGTACTGAAACACTCTCCCCCGTTGAAACTGAATTTGTGCAGTTCGTAGCTGATAATGTACACCATAATGCAAGGAGTATTGATGGATTTACCCCATTACACGGAATGGGCATGAGATCATCTTATACGCCCGGAAAAGTTAAAGAAAAACCAGTTCCAAGTATCCAGGTCCTTTCAGAAGATATAGGGGGTTGAAGGATCAACATAAAGTACCTAGATACACAGCACACCTACAACTAACCAGTGACATTTAAAGAGCTCCAGCCTAACAAAGTTGTTGATTCCACTGCTAATGTTGACATCCTTTGGGAGGTTTCACTAATGTTATATCCGTCCAGACCCGCATGGTCAGCCCTTAAGCAGTCAGTGCACAAAGGATCATATCCTGGGAAATCAGCCCCCGGTTGTTTCCCATGATCGACATGAACCCCGGTAACCCAACCTGCGAGTACTCAACTTTATGTTACATTAGTGATTTAGCCAGGAAAAACTACATTACACTAATTCTAACATTCGATCAACCACTTTGGTACAAAGCAATGATGATAGTCGAGTCACGGCTTAGTTCCAGTCCCCTGAAATCATTTGTCTTGCGACATGGCTGGCTCCATACACAGATAAGCTTTCTGGGGTCATTTGGTCAATTGATGACAAGTTCTGGATAGCAAGAACTTTTTGAACGTGTGTATGCTGAAAACGCAGTCAAGCACTAAGAGTCAGTTTTTAAAAATGAAGACCTGAAGGAAGCTCAGGAGCTATTGAAAGGTCTCCTTCATGGGAATGAGACATTGAATAATGTTCTGTCAGCAAAGTCTATGCCCAGGATTGCCCAGAGAATCAAACAGAAAAATTGTGGAGTTAATACATTGATATGGTGAAGATCATGCACTTGTTTATAAAGGCAGAGCACACTAGTAACTGGGAATTGCACCTTCACGCTGTAAAGAAAAGGTTGCCAATATTCGCTGCAGCAGGACACGCCTATATGCAAAGTCGGCCTACTTGTACTTGCAACAAATGGAGGGGCTGCCGAAAAGCCATCCTGAAGTGTACCAGAAATGTTCTGAAAGATTCTATGTGATTAAACGGAGTGATCGCTACTGGGCTGGCTTGTCGACTGATCTAGCTTTTGAGCAGGTGCTAATGAGAAGAATGAAGACGTCTGGAGGTCTTACTCATGGCGGAGGAATGGACAAAATTCAACGATTGGTTTGGATGTTATGACTGCCAGCGTGCGCTGTAATCAAATTTACAATGTAAGAACTAGCAGGCATTCGTTATGACACTAATGACTAGCACCAGGAGGCTACTTCAGCAAGAAAAGAGCGAGGTGTGAGGGATTCATGGAAGCTCCTTGCGTTTCTCCAGACATGTCCCTTTTACGGAAGATCCGTCCATTCACAGCATTTCAAGTGGAGTAACTGGAGACAAAAATGTGAATTTGGACAGAACAAACTCCATAGTTTCAATGTTTGGTGAAAATATCCACAAGTACACATTTAAAAGAAGGGATCAGGCAATTACACTTGGGTCAAACGTTTCGCTCAGCAAGGATGAAGCAGTTAGGACTGTTCCACAACTATTCCAGAGACTGTGTGTACTATCTACCAATGTACCCTCAACTTAGCAGCAGCAAGAACATTAACAGTATGAGCTTTATGGTTACCCACTTGCACTTATTGATCTTTTTCGGACTACTGCGAGAGGCAAAAAACGGCTTTGGCAGACACAATATAGAAACTGACTTCTCCTGTGCAATCAGTCCACAGTCTTCAGATCCACAGTATCTCTTAGATGGTGGAGCACTACGTCAACGCCTTTTATGGCAAAACGGTCATACATTTGATTAGATCTGTGCCTAATACCGCATATATGTCACAACTAGATATGGAAAAGCACGCATTGTCTTCAATGTGTATGACAGTGGTCCATCCATTAAAGATGCGGCTCACCGATGCCGTGCAGAGGGCTATGTTGGTGTTTATGTGTCACTAACCCTTTTAATAGTGTTCAAATTTTTAAAAAAGGATTTTTTCCTAGCTACTCAAGAAAACAAACAATTGTTCATCAACTTGCTGGGAAGAGTTTGGAGGAAGCAGGTTGTAAAGTAGTCCATGCATCTGGAGACGCTGACGTATTGATTGTAAAGACTGCTCTAGAACTGGCGCATACAGGAGAATCCATTTTTATAGCAGATGACACTGACCTATTGGTCTGTCTATGTTATCATGCCAATAGAGATGATGGCTGCAACATCTTCTTCATGCCATAACCAAAGGATATTGCAAAAAGTGTGAAAGTCTGGTACATCAAAGAGATAAGAGCATCTTTTGGAGATGTGGTCAGTTCCAACATTATTTTCATCCATGTACTAACATGGTTGTGATTCTAAATCCAGTGTTTTATGAAATTGGGAAGGCAGCATCCCTTCAAACGGTAATGAACAATAGAAACTTCCTCAAACTGGCAGAAGTTTTTTGCAAGGCTAGCAGTGCATAACAGGTTATTGACGCTGGCGAGAAGGCTTTAGTGTGCCGGTTCAATTGTAATGATGGGGAAAACATCAATCATCTCCGACTGAGGAGCTTTAAGGAAAAGATAGCAAAAAACTCAAAGTATGTAAAGGCGCAATCATAGCCATCAACATAATCAGCTACAAAATTCCACAGCCTTCGAGTTTAATTCCAAATTCAGGAACGAAAATTTAGAAACCAACTAAAACCTGACGAGTGTGAATGGACAATTTCAGATGGTAAATTACAACCAATTGGCTATAATTAGGTGTAACTGTACTTCAGGGGGTACTACAGCAAGATGCAGTTGCAAGAAACATGGTGTTGACTGTTCAAACTTGTGTGGTAATTGCAAAGGCCTTCCATGCAACAACTTACCTCAGCCAGATCCTGATGATGATGAAGTTACCTTTGACTAGTTTTTGACAAGAAATGTTTTTAGTTCGTTCATGAACTTGTTCTGTGGTGGTTATGCTAGAGCCTTGCCCCAGCATTCGACCAACTGACCATAC
>OY744517.1:8859785-8904785 GCA_963556195.1 Sepiola atlantica | reverse complement strand
GTTGAAGAGTGTTTCTGATATAGATGGATGGAAATGCACTATGCCAAATTGTGGGAAGGTACATTTGTTCCTATTTTCGATATCATTAAACGAAGTAATTGCTTCGGCAGTACTGACCCATTGGTTTAATTTTAGGTCGTTTATATTTGTTTGTTAATTCTAGATAACATTGTTTTACTAATTTTTCCTATTTCTTGTTTGGTCGAGCTAATTAAGCGAGGATTATTTTTAAGGTTACATGTGTAGTATTTAAATAAATATAAAGTGGGAAGTAAAATTAACCGAACGTTATGAGAAGCCCAACAATTGGCTAACACAACAACAAAGATACCGGGATCAAACATCATATAGAAAACAGAACAATAGAATATGAAATAGGAAGTAAAACCAACTGAACTTTTGTTCGTGAGAAGTCCAACGATTGCCTAATAGAACACCAAAGAATCTGATTGGTTAACTAGCGAATCGTGTATAAAAACATCCGGCAAAACTAACTCCGTGAATTTTAGCCTGACGATACCTCCTGGTGATGAAACGCGGGAGCTTTTGTGTAGCTTAATTATGATAAATATATTTTCATAAGTTACTACTATATATATATATATATATATATATATATATATATATATATATGTGTGTGTGTGTGTGTGTGCGTGTGTGTATGTACGTATTAAACACTTTATGGATCTCATGCTTGATATCGTGCTTGCTTATATGTGTGTTTTTGTCAGTGTGCGCTAGATAACGTCACAAAAGGAAGGCGTCAACAATTAAAAGATTGAAAAAATTAATTACGTCATAAATTAATAATAGTAAACTTTATTTCTTACAAGCTTTTTAGTAACTATGCGCAGTTGATTACGTAAACAGAGATATACAGTAATTGTAAGAGGTGGAAAGAGGAAACGAGAGAGAGAAATATATATATATATATATATATATATATATATATAGAGAGAGAGAGAGAGAGAGAGAGAGAGAGAGAAAGAGAGAGAGAGAGAGAGAGAGAGAGAGAGAGAGAGTCCAGACAGATGGCATAAGAAGGAAAAAAAGAAGAGGGAAGGGAGAAAGACTGAGAAAGCATATTCATATATAATTATTTTTTAGTTGTTTTATTTCACTTCAGTCCAAGGTCTCAGAAATCAAGGTGGCCCTTTCCGTGGCCTAACACTGAATCTCAGCATGAAATACATAGACATTCGAATATTCTATTAAAGTTCTCCTTTATCTCTCAAACATTGAGTTTGTTAAAAATTTAAGAGCATTAATTTCCCTCTCTTTAATAGACTAGGTAACTATTTTGTAGTATATTGTGCCTGTTCTCTTGGTCTTACCGGAATCCAAAACAAGAATTCATCTAGTCTGATTGATTTTCCAGCTTAGTTCTGTTACTTGAGGTAACATCAGTAAGAGAAGGTGCATTATTCTTTGTATGAGCAAGTGTATAGCCGTGCTGAGGGGATCTTATTTGTGCTATTTTGAATATTTGGTCATGGTTTACTTGTAGGGTGAACAATCCCCATGGTAGGTTGTCCTGAACATCCTTGTAGAGAGAGAGACCGACGGCATCCAGGATAGTGTCTAGTATTGAATTCAAACTCCCCAGTAGGTAATTCAAATTCTTAAAAAATATCCCAATGTAAATAGTAAAATCACGTTTTAAAATCAATGAAATGGTCTGTATTTACATATAATATAATCATTACTGTTGTATATTCTAAAATATAGAAAATATCGACTTTCAATGTTGGACTTGTGGGGAACGTGGTAACTAAAGAAACTGATATATTTCATGAGTTTTCAAACAATGTTATTTAACATTGTTTTTTATACCTATTGCAGACACACTTTAAGATGAAAATGTGATGAAAATGAACACAATTAAACACATACATGATGAGGCAATGTGTAATGCCAATAGAAGTTTTAAACAGAACACTTACGGTTTTTGGAATAAATGCACCCTCACTGGATGAAACCGACGTAGATGTAAGGTGTCGGTAAAGGTAGTCTGTTGGGATATTTGGTGACAAGATCATTTGTCCACCATTTTTCGTTAATAGAAATTGTAATGCTAATAAATATTATAACATTTTGTCAAGAAAATATGTTTCATTATATATGAGCATGGTAACCTTCCAGTTCCCTTGTACAATATATTATTAAAATATTCACGTATGTCAGTGATTAGTCTAATTGCTGCTAGGTAGTCTACTAAATTTTTAAAATATTAGCTAACTTCTCTTTTATCTTCATGCGCATATGAAGGACATAGTGTATCAGGAAGTATACAAAATATTAGTCATATCAAGAAATGTATCACCAACGAAATTATAAGTACACTTCTTATTATTTAACGAGTTCTACACCCATAGTGTATACATATTGGGTAGAATAAAACAGTCAGGCAGAGAATATGATATAAATAAAAATATAAATATCATAATTTGATATTAAACTTTTATTTTTTCTATGTATAAAAATTCATAGGGCATACTATATATATATATATATATATATATATATATATATATATATATATATATATATATATATATATATATAAAATATGACACTAAAAGTAAACTTTCAGAGGATAGAACCTATAGTGAAATGGTTTAAGCTCAATGTACGAGATAGAGCAATTATGAAGATAATGGAAAGAAGAGAGATACATATGTACGAATAACAAATCTATTTCAACTTCGATTGTTCAATGCAATGGTGTACTGGGTAAACACATGTGTATTTTTCTTTCCTTAAGTCAAGGCTTTTCAAAGATTAAAATATCATCATCAGAGGAATTACATAGATAGATAAAAGCTAAAATTAAAAATTAAAAAAAAAGTAATGGAGAGTAAGAGTGTGCGTGTAAAAAAAGATCGAGTATGTCCAGTTGGTGAATGTCCGTTTATAAGGTGTCCGGTGAAAAGGTTTCGTAAAGGGAGCGTTGAAAATGTTCAAACATCAAGTAAATCCAATGGAAAGATGCTTAGTTAAATCGTACATTGAACGCACTTATTATGATGCAATTTTGAGAATCAGGGCCATTTCAAAATACTTCCGTGGACCGTGAATGAAAGTAGTTTTTCGGAAGTTGATATTAAACTGTGTATATTAAACGCAGGCAGTCGGAAATTTAAGTAGTGACTTCGATTGAGTCTAAGAAAAGCGGCAGCTCTGGTTGGCGACAAGGCCAAGTAAAGAAGTAAGGGAAGGGGTAAATAGAAAAGATAAAGAAGTTGGGTGATAGGGTGAGTTAAATCAACTATGGCTGATGCTTAGAAGAAGAGAAGGGGAGGGTTTGTTTGGTTACAGTGCATTGCTAGTAAGCAATAAACCAGTGCTAGTTAGGTTGGGGTTATCATAAGCTAAAAACAGAAGTGAATGCAGGCCAGTAAGTAAATAGTTCTGAAAGGGGAGTCCCGTAATTAAAACGGATTTTTATACTTCAGCAAATTTTAAAAAGTTCTAATTGCGAAGTTACGGTTCAGATGATTGAAACTCTGGAATTTACGTGTTTAATATGTAATAATTCGGACAAAAACTAGTATTTCACAGTTTGATGTATAAATATTTTAAATAATTCCTAGTTAGTTTAATATTAAATGCATGACAAAATAAGAAACTTTAATGTATAACTGAAGTTAGGATTGGGAACAGCGTTAGTCTGCTTGCAAAAATTCAGTTCTAGTATAAGGATTATGGAGTAGGATTGAGTTGGATTTTGTAACCTAAGTGATGCAATAGTCTGTTGAAATCATAAATAGATTTTAAGGGGGCAAATGGGCCATTATAGGAGTAACCAGGGAGCGTAATTTAAAGGTGAGAGTAATGGAATCTATGAGAAAAATATTTCTCATTGTCAGTAGAGCGAAGTGTATACAGAGTCGATGGGTTGAATACAAGGGAGAAAAGAAAGCAATGGATGAGTGTGTGCGAGGGTTGACCAATAATTGAAAAAAGGGAATAGGAATTAGAATGTAGAAGTAGAAGCGGTTAAGGATTAGTGGAGTGGTGGAGAATAATATTAATTCTCAATTTACATTAAGTGTTATGTGTAATAGAGTTATTAGGTGTACAGGGGAGGATACACTATGTTATTGGGATGGTTATTTGTAACTTTGGAAACGGTAAGAATTAAAAACTTAACAAATTATAAGATTTAAGAATTAGTCTAATGTAAAACAGGGGGTTGCTGGCTGGAAGTGGGTGTGTGAGATGGAGTAATGAAATTTATGTATTTAAATTTTCGTTTAAATATATATATATATATATATAAATACATATATATATATATATGTATATATATGTGTATGTATGTGTCTGAGTGTATGTGTATATATGTGCGTGCGGCAATGATTTTTGTGTATTTTTATGCGCACTGAGTTCATGTGTGTATAATTTTATCTGTGAATCTTCTATGGCAAAACAATTTATTTATTTTCATGGTCGATATCAACTTACCGAAAGATACATTTGCCAATTTAACTTGTGTTTGCGTATTCAACAACAAACCAACCTCTGTAAAGCTAAATCAATAAAATCAATTCACGTTAATATCAAATAACATGGTAAAAACTTGTGGATTCAGTACATTTATAAACACCGTTTTTTAATGTATACATATATGGTATATATATATATATATATATATATATATATATATATATATATATATATATATATATATATATGTTGATTATTATTATTTATTCATGTATATATAAGTAAAATTTGAAGCAGAATTATTTCGACACTTGATTGGGGAAATGGTAGTTTGATCTGTACCATTGGAGAGCCATGCATATAACTGCCCTGTTTTTAAATCTCCGAAACAGTTACATGGTAAACAGCTGATGATCCCCGTGTTAATATTAGGTGCTCACGTTAAGGTCTCCTGTTTTTGTTTCACTGTTAGATACTTAATCCCCCTTTTTATTTTATTTACTAAGTATTATATATTATATTTATTTATGAATTTTCCAACGAATATTAAGTCTGCACTATTTTGGATTTAGTTAGTTTCTCTGGGAATTTAAACTGCATTTTCCTTTTTTTCTTTTTGTATAAAATAACTCAAAGCTTCTTTAGACTATATATATATATATATATATATATATATATATATATATATATATATATATATTATTCAGATTCATTTTATATTCCAATAACCATATTGTTTTTATATTTATCTTTACTTTTTCACATTTCCAAAAACCATAACATTTCTGTGAAGTGTATTTTATAGGGTCTGTGTTATTTGCCTTCAGCAAAACAACATTTAGTTGCTGTATTGTTAATAAGGATATATATATATATATATATATATATATATATATATATATATATATATATATATATATATATATATCTAAGCAAGCGTTGTTGAACATCACGGAACTTTCGCGTTTGTATATTTTCCTCGTGAGGTTCACAACCCGTCCAGCCATCTTTCTGGTTTCAGGTGGCAATCCGTATAGTACTTCGCCGATAGTGTTTAATTCGGCCATTTTCTCAAGCGCTTTCGACGTTCGTTGTCGTCTTCAGGATCACACCCCTTCTTCTCTCTTTCATTCGGCCGTAGCGATAACTATAAAACACTAACTCCAGTCTTCTTATTTAAATTTTTAAAAACAAAAAACAAAACCCTAATCCTGAAGACGACTACGAAAGTCGAAAGCGCTCGAGAAAATGGCCGAATTAAAAACTATCGGCGAAGTACTATACGGATTGCCACCTGAAACCAGAAAGATGGCTCGACGGTTTGAGAACCTCACGAGGAAAATATACAACCGCGAAAGTCATATAGTATATGAACATTTTTCAATCCAGAGTTGAAGGTGTTTATATTACCTCAGCCATAATCGGCAAGAAGTGTTAAATCAAGTTATTCTTTCTAATCTCGTAATGAATGAGCAAGCAACCCCCCCCCCAAAAAAAAAAATATGTCAAGGAGAACTGACGACATTTACTATTAGGCAATATGTCAATGTGGTAAACCAGTAATTTCGTAAAGTTGTAACTGAAGAAGGCAGGAGCTCATATATGAGGATACGTTGTGAATCTAACCACAAGATAAGACTAGTAGTTCGAATAATCTAAATAATACAATACAAATTATATTATACATGCTAAACTTTATGAAACATAATGTCAACTATTCACATTCGTCAGTGTTGTGGACTGATTCGGATTCACCCATAGTGACAGGATGGATTCGTCAGGTCATTATGTGGTCGACACCTTATCCCTTACAAACGAAAGCCGCATAGCAGAAATGTCTTCCCAAAATTTATTACAATTCCGTTTTCTGTTTTGTGAAGCGACCTGCTCCTCGGCTACTTGTGCCTCTTTCGACCGGGGACTCTCTCTGTCCCTTAGACGAGCCTCTTTTGCCCACCATTTCTCTTCCCACCCCCCTTTTGTTGATCACCACTTTTGTATACTAATTATTTTATTTTCTGTTTGCAGGTTCGTTCTGAGCCCAGGCGCGACTTAAGCAGCTGGTTGGACTTAGTTGAACAGCTAGATTAACATCTAGCAAACGTTCTTTCAAGTAAAAATCGGCGGGTTTGACCCGAGTACAGAACTTATTATTAATTTAACTTCATTTTTATACTAATTAGTGTTTTGTCTTTTCGCCGGTGTGCAAAGGCAAAACGGAAGAGGGGAGTGTCTAGCTCGGGCTCTGGTTTCTAGATGCCTAAAAAACATCTGTCCGCCGGAGCAGGCCAATACTTCAGACACGGACATCACGCCTTAACATTCATGCCCAGTACTTCCGCCAGTACCGTCCCTTGCACTAGAAGTAGATCGGAGCTTGCCGCCTTATGCGGCAGCTCTGCCTATAACTTCAACGTTGTTGACCCCGGCAACGTAGGTCCTAGTTCAGCTGAGAGAGGTCATCTGGGTCGGTGGGATAGAGTCCCTACCCCACCTGGTTGTCGACGGTATTTAACTGTCAGCCCGCCTGCTCGCAAGAGGAAAAGTATTCTTCCTGCAGGAGTAAGGCCAGCCAGGTATGTGTAGTTCCAAGAGGAAAGAGTCACCGATCCAGATCATACGCCTGAAAAAAGAGCGGGCCCTGAAACCGGGATGCCGCTATGATGATAATGTCGTATCTGGACTACAGTCTAACACCACACCAAGCCAGAGACAGGAGCAGCAGTAGTATCGGCAACAACATCAGCACTTTCAAGTCCGAACCTGCGCAGACAAGAATGTTTACGAGACAGTCCAGATCCAGATAAAAGTGGGGGTAACTACACCTGACACTTCGAAAAGTTGAGCAGGTAGTGCCGCCATCAATCGGGGGAGGTGGAACTTTACCGATACAACAACCGGCACCTAAGACACCATCGATGTTTTCTGCAGACTGGCTGTCGCCCCCTCTCTTTCTAAAAAAAGCCGAATGCCGTAACAACACTAATTCGCCAGGTAAATTACCACCGAAATCTGTTCTAACAACTCCTGGCTTGTCCCCACAACTATCAACATATAAAGCGGCAACATAGTGATCCCAGATTACTGTCACCTTCTCGACACCACCTACAAACGCCTAACAGACGGCAACGTCCTCAGAGCCGCCCTGGGAGCTGTTTAAGAGCTGGCCAAAAAATAGTGGCATTAATCACAACAGACGTTAAGACAAAGGGGTGACTGGAGCCTTTAAGGACACTATGGCGGACTTACTATGGGAGCTAAAAATACCTGCATCTTATATATGTAGAATAACCTACGCAATGTGGTAATTGTTGCTCCCAAATAGCCAGGAAGCGGAGACGCTTCTGAAAACTACCTTTTTGACTCCAAAAGAGATAACTATCTCTTCTGCTTAGACCCCACACCCCAACTCCCCTCCTCCTTCTTCTGAGCAGAAGTCCCTCTACCTTTTTAATTCCCCAAAGCTCGCTCCCGCTCTTTGCCCGTTGAGAAAGAGCAGGAGCAAAAAGTTAGTAGTAGGTATGAATCCCACCTCTAGTAAGGTCAACACAAGAAAAAATCCCTTCATACCGGGGGATCAAATTTGTGATGTAGATACACATCATGCCGCAAGCGACTTAAATCCTATGACACGCGGAGTCCTCAGACAGCTACAGCACCGGACTCAGGTCCGGGAATTCGAAGTTAGAACCCGAAAAACCTCACTAATGCCCCCTTGGTAAGAACATTAATTAGGACTACAAGGGTGGGGTGCACTAAGGGGCTATGGAATATGGTAGAGGCAGCAAAAAATACAATACCGGGCCTGAAATTGGTGGAAGAGTGGCATGACTCCTTCAAACAGCTGAAGTCTCTCTGCACAGGGAGGGTCCCTATTTACGTTCACCCATCATTTTATAAGGCCCTCAAACTAACTTTCCCACTGGATGTCTGAGACATCGCTAGAGATGGGCAGTTTACGCCAAACCTGTTAGGGCAGTCTCAACCAAGCCTGCAGCATCCAATACCCGAACATTTCAGTCCGGTTATTGACACTGAATAGAGCAGATGGCAACGAACTTGATTCTAGGGAGTCTGAATACGAGAGGGGTGAAGTGCTTAAGGAAAGATTCACACACACTGGGGACCTCATGCCTTTTACATTAGATGTGGCTGCGTTACAGGAAACTCACTATGATTCGATCGACGATCGCCAACTGCTGTCGAAGTATTTCGATGTTTTTTCAGCATTCGGTGACCGTCGTGCAATGGGAGTTTCCTTGTTAGTAAGACGCACCTTGTCTGCAAAGGTAAATAAGCGATACTGACTAGATGTTTATTATTTTTCTAGATATCTGCTATATCATTTCGTGTCTAAGAGTGTTCTTGTGCTTCCTATATATTATTTTCCAATCTTCTCTTTCATTTCTGTAGCTTTGATGATATATGCTTCCAGAAGTATCAACTATTCATGTTCCCCTAGCGCACCCATCTCTTCTTAGTTAGGCAGTTCTATACCATCTGTCGTCTACAATATTGTTCTTTTAATCTCTAAAAGTGCACATTTTTCCATTCCGAATTCTATTTAATGTCCTGACTGAAGATTTTGGTCGTATTTATCAACTGATCTAGTTCCTTTTAGCTTTTCGCAAATAGTTGCAGGTCGTCCATGTACATCATGTTGTTTATTATTTATTCTGGTTCTGTATCAGGGATCACATCTGCGTATGTAGTTGAGTGGTATCATGTATAAATAGCAGGGGTGATGGAGAGTCTCATTGGAAGATGCCTCTCTGTATTTTTTATATCAGTCTGGTGGTATACTCCTGCTGTCATTTCAACTCTCCCTGGTTCTATTGCTTTCTTAATAAGATAAATAATCCTGTTGGGTACCTTGTATATTTAAAGCATTCAATTATCCATGCTGCAGAGATTCTGTCGTAAGCTTTTTTGTTGTCGATCCATGCCATGGGTATGTTCTTTTGGCTGTGTTTACCTCCTTCAGGATATTTTGATCTATGTATAGCAGATCATGCGTCCCTCTTTTCCCTTTTCCAACATTTCCTTTGTTTTCCGGGGAGCAGTACACGATTGCTCGCAGAATTGTAGTGTTATGCTCTAAGTTGTGCCGTTAGGATTTTCAACATTGTTGTTAAACAGATAACTGGTCTGTAGTGGTTTGGGATCGTTTCCTTTCTGGTATCTTTTTGTATAAGCGTTGCCCCCTATGGTCATCTACTCTGCTGCGTTTGTTTTGTTGATACATCCTCTCAGTTTCTGCTCTAGTCTTTCATGTAGAGTTGTGATTTTTTTTAACCAAAATTATTATTATTATTATTATTATTATTATTATTATTATTATTATTATTATTATTATCTATATATTAATACGATAGCGTGTGTGTTCGTGTGTCACGCTTCCGACAAAAGCTCTGCGCATGCGTGCTGCACCTAGATTTTGAAAAACATTCAACTCGCCTAATTTTCGAACCGTTTTCAAGAATTTCCCTTTGGCGCAACGGTTAGCGTAGTATTTTTGACTTCGGCCTGGCTGGTTTATAGTTCGATCCCAATCAACCTCTAAGATTTTTTTCTGATTTCGAGGGGAAGGGGAAGAGAGGTAAGAAATGCCAACGGGGCTGCCCAGGCAATTTGTAATGGCCAGAGTGCTCACATTCTCGAGCGCTGGCTTTATAAACCCAACTTTCCCGACCCGAGCTTGGGTCACATTTTACTTGTGGGAGTAAGATAAAACTGGCCTTGTGCCTAACTCCTGGAGAGGAGTAAATAAATATTATGAATTGGAGCCAAATTTAATTTAATCGAAAACATTTACAAAGTAAGGTTTAGTCGTCGAAATATTACCTTCACTAGAAATATTGTATATAAAGAAGTTTTGTAAATTGTTTCATGTATTGTTCGTTTAAAAAAAATAAATATACAAGTCCAAATATTATCATATTTTATACAAATGTTGCATAATCCCTTACAGGGGGATCATGCAAAAGGGGGGACTGCTGTACAATCACTTGAAGATGAGTTGTAAAAGGGGAGACTGTTGTGTAATACATTACAAATTACAAACGTTCCTATTATAATACAGACGGGACGATATACTACAGACGGGAGCTTTACCATAATGATTATTAAATAATAACTAATCCTTCCCGACTGAGGCAGTTCTTCGTAACCACTTCAACTGTTCGGATCTCATCCTCTCCGAATCGAAAGTAATGCGAAATGTTCATGAGAGGATTAAGAGTGGTTCGATCTATTCTTTTTAATACTTTTGTATAAGGACATTTCTAAGAGTCATTTTTAAATACAGTTTCTGAGAGTCACTTTTAAACACATGTTTAAGTCTTTAAACTGCCGATTCATTTTCAAACCTAGCATTTCCAATATAACAGTTTAAATATAGTCATTTAGGTCTCTTTTGTTAATGAACTAAGAAAGATTACCTTACAGGTTCGTTCGTCGCTGGTCAGCTGCTGGCTGTGATCGTGGTGGGGTACCTGTTTTAAGGAGCAGATTCTATTTTCCAAGCAAAAGACAAAACGCTCAGAGACAGGATTTCAGAGAGATTCTGTTCACTTGTCACTACATTGTCAACTCGATCGGGCCGCTTCCAACCCAATTAACTCATAACTAACTTTTTACACAAAGTTACATGGCTGAGTTTTTCTTCGATCTACCGCTTCGAAGATCGGGAACTAACCGTCGCGATCCTTTCGCTTCGATCTCCGGGAACTGAGTGTCTCACGATCCGCCCGCTTCGATCATCGGGAACTCTCTGAAAAACTAAGTTTTCACACAAAGGATCTGTCACGTAGGACCCCTGACCTTTCAACGACTCTCATAACTGCCTTAGATTACCTTTGTGTTTTCACCTTTTGAACTTCAGGTTTTCGTCACTGTCACCCAAACCGTGAGAATGACCTGTACCGAGCTTGTACGCAGATGACACTGTCACAATTGCGTAAGTCAAGTGATCTTCTCTTACGTCCACACATACGTCCTAATTTACCACTGCCCTCAAGTTTGTACTTAGTTTATCTAGATTCTATTTCTCTCACAATTCATTCTAGTTGATCCGTACACTTAAAAATACAAGGCCTGTCATAATATAACACTCCTCTCCACCTTATCTTTCAAAATTTCTTCCCTAAAGAAATTTTCACAAATATCTAAATCCATCACCAAAAACTTTTTTTTTTTTTTTTTAAATACACACGCACATATCATTAATCTAATCATCAGTACACGACCGATTGCTGATCGGGCGTATTGCCGCGATATGGGGGCACAAAAACAGAAACCCCTTTCCTTAACCTGTAAACTTAAATGGTCAGCCTCCAGTGTCTACGCGAGGTACCGTCCCTACATTGCTTACTAATCTGGACCATATACTTCGGACATCCCAGTGCCCTGGCGCAAATGTCCGCGAACAATCCCCCATGTCCCTAGCTTCCAACCCTTTTAACGTGGAGGACCCCATCCCATGGTTCTATCTAGTCGATACGGTATTGGGCGAAATGTCACATCGAATCATATCTGCTCCCGGAACACGCCGAATGACCAAAAACTAGGCCCAACCTATAATCTTATAATTAAATCCAATTAACACCCGGTACCTCCTTTTTTTAAAAAATCGATCCCCGTGGTTCTATCCGCCCCCGACGCGCGCACCCGAGTCACACCACACCCCAGCTTAACTCCATCCCCACTGGTGTTGAGCAGACACCAATTCCATGCGTTCCCTTCCCGTGTCCCTATCTATGCGGTAAGGGGGTGGGGTATCTTCGCAGCACACCCGTTGGCAAACATCCAAAATCCACACAAAAAAATGGGACCACAATTTCAAAGCTTAACATTTTATACCACTTTCACACACTCTATCGGCGCAGTTGGGCACACCTGGGTCACAAAAACAACAATTTCCATAACTGACCACCGTCCTTTTCTCGTGGTCCCACAGAATGACCATATCACCGTCCTTCTCCCGTTCGCAATTTTAACGTATGCAGGCTTTACCACAAGCCTCGCCACTAACCCATGGGTACTCTATAAAAGAGAGCATACGAGCAAACGCCGGGAATCCCTCATTGACTTTCCAAGCCTGTACATACTCTGTACACGGGGATTCTTCCCGATAAAATCAACCCTGTCCAAGGGTTTCCGCGATCCGACCCAAACCAACTCTAGCTGCCGCCAGCTGCCCGAACCTAATCAACTCAAATCGCCCGGCTGACCAAAACTTATATCCAATAAATTATCTGTCTTTTTTTTTTTAATCTTTTACGTAACTGGTATAGCATTCTCATTTAACCGACTAAACTTCTCCAAAATTCATTCAAAAACAACAAACAAAAAAATCAAAATTGAACTTGCTAGAACGAATGGAAAAACCCAACTCCACCATACAAATTATACAATTTACAACAATTACATATAAAAAAAAACAATTTCATTCAATACAATTCAATTGAACCAAAAAAAAAAAAAAACAACAACAAAAACAGAGACAATTAACCACAATTCGCGCCCAACCATTGTCCAAGCAAAGAGTCAATGACATACAATACATTATAAAAAAAAATCAAAGAAAACCAGTATTCCTTATATTTCACATCATCAGACCCTCGTAGAACGGGCCGACATATCGTTCGGCTATTTATACTTTTTTTTCTAAACCCAGAAGCTAACTGATTCAATTAAGCAAACATAGACAATCGAAAACAAAACCAGTCACTGTGCTTCACTTCAAAATATTTCATGTCCTGTTCTCGAAACGTAGACAAAACAACCATAATCTGTCATCAGTCAGAGACTCGTTTCTCTCTCTCACTCTCTCTTTCTCTCTCTTTCTCTCTCATTCCTTCCCCATTTCTCTCACTTTTTTTTGTTTCTTTCCATCTCATACTTTTTTTTCTCTTTTAGACTGTCTCTCTCTCTACCAACATATAGTTCATCACTCTCACTTTTATCCTCTCTCTCTCATTTTTTTGTTTTTTCTCTCTGCATCAAACGCCACCCACAACATATATGTAAAAAAATACATTTAAAACACAAATTAACACATATGAATGAAAACCCCAACCTTAAAGTTTTGTTACCTTAAAGATCCAATCGTGTTTTTTTTCTGTTCTCTTTTACTAAATACAAAACAAAACAAAAAAACAAAAAAAAACAAGCAAACCGTCTTTTCCTTTCTTTTAACCTTAACACGACTGGTCCTTTAGAACCGTTTTTTTTTCTACACAACTCTCGAAAGTCATATCAACCCTTTTCGGTTTTTTTTTCGGTTTTTTTTTTTTTAGTCTCTCGCGCTGTCTCTTTTTCTCTGTCTCCGACTCTGTCCGCCTCTCTCTTTCTTTTTCTCAATCCTCCCTCTGTGCCGGACCGCACGTTGTTTTTCTCTGTCTTTTCCTTTTTTCTTTTTTTTTCTTTTCTGTTCTTTTTATATCGGACCGCACGTTGTTATCATCCATGGTTCGAATTCAATCTGTTCCATGTCGAAACAGCTGGTCACTAAGCACCAAAATGAAGTATGTGTTGCATACCTCCTGAAATTAAACGTCACGGGAAGCAAAGGGGGGGGAGAGAGCTTATTTATTACTACAGGCAGAAATCCTTCCGACTGAGGCATTTCTCCAAAACCACCTCAGCAGTTCGCTATCACATCCTCTCCGGCCGAAAACAACGTGAAATGTTCACGAGAGGATTAATAGTGATTTCAATCTTTTTTCTTAATACTTCTGATGATACAATTTAATCTATATCATTTTCATAATCATTTTACTCTATAAAATTCGAACTGTATATCACTTTTTCTCTATACTTTCGTAACCACAGTCTTAAATCTTCACGTATCAATTTACGGCATCTCAAGCCTTTTTAAAACCACGTATCTGTTCACGGCATCTCAGCATTTATACGTATCTTAAAGTCTCTAAAAAGTTCTCAAATAAATCTCAAAGTTTACCTTATCTTATGTTCTCTTCTTTGGCCTGTGATTCGTCTAGTCTTCGCTGGCTGTGTCGTCTTGATCGAAGTGTAACGATACACGTTACATATCTTATTTTTCAAAAAAACGAAAGGTTTACCTTATCTTCTGTTCTCTTCTTTGGCCTGTGATTCGTCTAGTCTTCGCTGGCTGTGTCGTCTTAATCGAAGGAAGAAGTCTGTCTCAGACAAAATGAACACACGAGACACGGATTTTCTTGAGGGGATATTTCACACAAATTTATTTATTCTCAACACACCATTTTCTTACTTCTCGGTTCGGTTGTTGTCAGGGGGATTCCGGCTTCGACTCTCTCATACTCGGGCTATTTTCTTTCCTTCTGGGGTATCTTTTAGCCCCCCCACAGTGGGGCCTTGCCTTTTTACCGGCTACATGTTCGCAGCCGGTCTGCACGGTCTCGCTTCTAGGTCCCGACTGATTCTAAAAACTAAGTTGTTGTTCTCTGTGGTGACGTAATTCTCGTTCCAACGCACAATCTGGGGACAAAACGTCTCACTCTGATCTCTGACTCAAAGGTCACGTCAGGTCTAAATTTGTTATGACTACTCTTGAATCAAACACTTCTCTGACTCATTTCTGAGTCCAGAAACAAAACCTATTTTTCGATAACAAAATTAGCTATTTGATACTAGTTAATCTACCCGTTTGAAATACAGGGCCCGTCATAATATAACACTCCTCTCCACCTTATCCTTCAAACTGTCACCCAAACCGTGAGAATGACCTGTACCGAGCTTGTACGCAGATGACACTGTCACAATTGCGTAAGTCAAGTGATCTTCTCTTACGTCCACACATACGTCCTAATTTACCACTGCCCTCAAGTTTGTACTTAGTTTATCTAGATTCTATTTCTCTCACAATTCATTCTAGTTGATCCGTACACTTAAAAATACAAGGCCTGTCATAATATAACACAAACATGTATAGGTTAGGAACAAGATAATTAGTATTAAAAACATCATTTCGTGTAATTTGCACGGGTCCCGCTAGCTATTATGATTATGATTATGATTATGATTATGATTATTATTATTATTATTATTATTATTATTATTATTATTATTATTATTATTATTATTATTATTATTATTATTATTATCATTATTATTATTATCAGTATTATTATTTTTATCATTATTATGATTATTATTGTTCATATTCATATTATAATTATGACTATTTTATTATTATTATTATTATTATCATAATTATTTTTCAAAGTTTATATATATATATATATATATATATATATATATATATATATATATATATATATATATATATATATATATATATGAAATTAGTCTTATTTGCATTGCTAAATCTTACTTAATTTCATGTTCGCTTACACACCCAATATGATTATAAATTAAATGAATATGGTTACATTTGAATTTTTACTTTAACCTGATCGTGGGGAATTTAGACTGATGAAGCATTTTCGTGCTCATAATACTTTGTATATCCGAGAAATATATATTTTTGTAATGGACGGTAACGATTGTCTGATAATATAGTGTTTTGGGATAAAATCTGGAATATTTTGTAAATAATTATTTTATATTGTAAACTATTCAGTTTCTACATAAACTTTTGTTTGAAGTTTAAGAAATGTATAATATATATATATATATATATATATATATATATATATATATATATATACATAAATGTGTGTGTGGGTGTGTGTTTGTGTGTATACATTCGGTCACTTTTTTTCTTTATCTGATATATTGATATTATTTGTCACTCTGAGTAGAATTGACCGCCGCAATTCGGTTGGTAAAATAAATCAACGAGTGTAAGTGACAATAAATCAATTCACGCAAACGCTTCAGAAATAATTGTCTTTTTATTTCTGTCATATTGAAATATGGTGTCACAATTATGTCAATATTCTTATTATTTATGTTATTGAAAAATTATGCCACTTAATTGATTATGTAGTAGTAGAAATAAAAAATACCTATTTACACTGTTTCCATGTGTTCTTCATCCACCTGCAAAAAATTGCACACATTGTCGACTGAAGTATTTTTAACGGAAGTGTTATATATCATTACTTAGTCAAACAGCGTTCATTTCCAAATACGTTTTCCTATATATTTTAATCAAAAGGCATGCTGAAATATTCCCCAGTTTAGAGATTGAGTTATGTTTAAAACGACTCACATTTTAATTGTCCACGATTTGAAATTAACTCATCAAGTGACCCATCTCTTACTAATTTAGACTCTCACACTGTTGGTTGTTTCATCTAACAACGCTTTACTTTAATAATATATCTCCTCCTCCCCCTATCTCTATCTATCACTCTCTTTCTCTTCCTGTATAGTCAATTAGGAACAAAAGGAAATGTCACCATATTATTTAACTCGTAGCTGTTTGGAAGAGAGGAGATATTGCGAAGAGAAAGCGATTATATCTGTGTGTTTTTATTATTATTTATATTTTACTGGCTTTGCAGACTAAGTGTTCCTACTTCATACAATCTAACCTGAGCTCAATGGGTGACACAACGGATGATTTCCCAAGTTTTTTTTTCTAGTCGTCATGTTTCTTTGAATTATGTGCCGACTTAATCATACTATTATGTTTCCTGTTCTGTCGAGAAGAGGCTCTGCCCGTCGGTCAGTTTTTATCCCTTTACTAAGAAATAGTATTTCTATTACAAAACGAAGTGCGTAAATGAGCATATCAAAAATAGGTAAGCACAGCCTTCAATAAATGCCTGCTTCGTCAGTACGGTTGTCATGCTAAATATTGAAATGGTATTTTGATCGCCAAACACACACATCAAATGGACGCATTTTTGTCAGCATCCAAGTGTCTGAGACTACGCTAGAACTTCTTTTCTCTTCGGTCAGTAGTGCTAACTAAATTCATAGTTAATAAGTACTAAGTACTATTTTTGGTTTGCTTTTTAATTAATATAAAACATCGATTAATCAACTAACTTCTGATCATCTTACTAAGCCGGTGACATGACTTTTTGTGTTCGCCCGTTGCTAATTATTATTTATTTACTTCTCGCAATGATATTTTGACACATGCCAGCAACAGACGGAAAATATATATCAACTGTTTTGAAGACATGATTCTGAAAAGAATGCATAAATTTCGATGAGAAAATGAACAATGACTCGATGAACCCTATATATTTTCATCGGACTTTATGCATATAATGTCATTAAAGTGTATTCTTATCTTGCTTTATATATATATATATATATATATACATATATATATATATATATATATATATATATATATATATATATATATATATATTAGAGAGAGAGAGAGAGGGGGAGAGAGAGCGATGGAAGAGAGAGAGGAGTGAGATACCGGCTTGAATAATTATGTATACACTGACGATTCGGTAATGATCGAAATGTATACGTATGTATATAAAACAAATATATATATATATATATATATATATATATATACATGTAAAGTACGTAATCGTTTGACAATATCAATATGACGACACTTGAACCCTATCTTAATTATGTCGGCGACGATATATCAACCCCTCCGAATGACTATATTTGCTAAAAGTATTTCCTTTTAATGTTTTGATTTATATTAATTTGAAGTATCGGGCCACTCAAGAGGAACGTATTGTTACAAAACAGAGATATGACAACAATTCTGTTCATGTCAAGAACATAATTTATAATACTATTTTGCAATCGTTTCTTGCAGCAGAAAAGACAAATGCTGATGGCTTAACGGAAACCCATAAAACGTGTCATCTTACTAGAGATTTATGGCGCTTGATTTATTGATCACATTCTATGAAAGAACACGGTGTCCTGATCATTTTTTACTGGCTGAACTCTTCAATCAAAAGTCACATCTAAATATGTATACTCGCAAAGCAAATACTGATTAAGAAAGAAAATTAACAATTTAGAAATAACATTATAGTTAATTAAGGAAATGATTATAAATGTAATCCATTGTTTATAGAACGCGCAATTATATAACTGAATTGTTTCTGTCAATGAGAGTGTACGTCGAGAGACTTTTTTTTTATAAATGATTAAGAACAGAAATATGTATCCCAAATATACATATTTATTATAGAAATAAACATGTAAGGAATAGAAGGTTAGTTTATAATATTAATGATATGTATATACATTAAAAACATTGCGAAACACATTTGAAAGAAAATTTAAGGAACACGTTTAAAATATATTTTAAACTATATATACATATATATATATACATATATATATATATATATATATATATATATATATATATATATATCTATATATATATATATATATGTAATCATTAATAATTAATGTTTAATTAACATCTATATACGTATACGTTGCTGAATCATCAGTGTAGAGAGTAATGTTGCAAAACGCATATAGTAATGCCTATATACTTTTGACAAAGTCGTATAACGCTGAAATATCTCAGGACTTAAAATACATTGAAACATTCATACACTTATATCTCCTGTGGAAAAGAGAAGTGTTTGTAGAAAACAGTTCTGTTAGTAAAGTAACTGCCTCCTGGAAGTTCAACTCACTGCTCTTTTTTGGAAGGATAAAATTCACAAACTTTGTATGCTCGGTAGCTCCTAATTTTCTTAGCAAAAATCCAACTTTTTTATAGTCTGTCCATGTGCTGCAGTCCGATACAAAATATTCTCATATCTTCTATAGAAGTGAGCAAAAGTGACATCGTCTTCTGGATTATAAGTGAAAATTTCGATAGCGCTCCACACAGCCGTCTGGGAGAATGCATTATGATTCTCGTTTGCTTTCGTTAACTGTGTTGCCTCCAGAAATTTTCTCTGTGCCTCCTGTCTTTTTATAGAGAGTTCTTCGAAGTGTTTCGGCTGTTGTAGCAGTTTTTCTTGGAATCTTTCTTCTCGTTCAGCATGCATTTTTCTTTGGGTTTTTTGCTGTTCCAACGACTCTCTTTTAAATTTCTCCTCAATGTCAATTTGCTGTCTTTGTAACGTAACATTTTGTTCCGTTTGGAATTTAACTAATTGAAAAAAAGAATCTTCGAATTCAGTGTCCATCATTCACGAATACAAATTAGGCACCACACAATTAACACTTGTAAAAATAAATCAGTTTTCTCCACAACGTGCTTAATATAATTAGTTTGCTCAACCAATACACAAAGCAAGAAATATATTATTTCTTAGTAAACAAAAAATTCAATCCCAGTTCTTTTGTTTGAAAAACAAAACTAAGAAATTTTTTTTTTGTTTATATATGTGTACGTAGTTTTACAAAACCAAGTCCGTCGCTATAAGCCTAATAAGACTAGTTTTATGGGAAATCTTTTTAACCCCTTTTCATCTTGCAAAAATGCGACTTCCTTATTTAACAGTTCTTTGTTAGAATCACAAATGACTTACACGAATATATATGTTTTCACTGTGCGTCCTTTGCTCTCGACAATTCTGTGGTAGACCGTTTTAATAAATAGTCAATCCGGATTTTGCTCAAATATCAGATGTTGTCCTAATAATAACGACAAACTTACACAATATCTGTAATAGTTGACGCAGATAACATTTATCTAAACGAGTCAGTGAACTTGAAGAGAAAAAAATAAAGGTATCAGTGTATTCAATTATTTCAATAATTGAAAATGTCTTTCGCGTTTTCTAGTTTTCGATTTTTGGTAGCAAGTTTTAAGTTTGTGTTTTTTTTTCGTCGCTTAACTACTCTTGTAGTGGTTCATTTGCTGTTAATCCTTGCGAATCCAAATATCTGTTTGAAAAGATGAAGATGTTTTTTCGTGAAAATCTTGCGAATCCTTGTATATCAATCACTTTGGGTAATTTTTCTGCAGTGATATCGTTTCGATTTCTCGTCGCCAATTTGTTGTGAAGTTGTCCAACAGTAAATAATAAATAAAGGAAGTCAAGTCGAAGGTTGGTTTAACAAGTGTATTAACAAAGTAAGAAACTGATTAACACTAGACACTTACAAGACTGTTCTTTGTCTTCTCTTTTTGTCTCTGGTGACTCGCACTATTTATAGTGACAACCGGTGCAGTTTCTCCTGTGTAAGAACGGCCGGTGAAACACTACCCTAAACACAAAAGTGGTTGAATTATAATTGTGTTTATACAATCTCTTGGCCAAAAGTTAAGTCTTAATCTTAACCCGATCGAGTTCTTGTAGAGCACAATGAATAACAAATTTGCTGGTAGAAAATCTGCAAATAAAAAGTCACTTTCGGAGAGAGTAAAATAAAAGTAGAGTTTTTTATAACACAAAAACAATGTAAGAAGCTAATAGACACCTTGCCACAACTTATAGTCTTATTTAATCATGCTCATTGTAGACATGTCAGTTATTAGTTGAATGCCAATTTGATCATTTGTGTGAATTATGTTCACAATAAATATTCAAAATGAGCTAAATTACATGTTGTTTGCTCTTTATTAGCAAATTGATTATTCAAAATAAGCCAATCTCTATTTTCCTGCCAGGGTGTATATATATATATATATATATATATATATATATATATATATATATATATATATATATATATATATATATATATATATATATATATATATATATATGTGTGTGTGTGTGTGTGTGTGTGTGTATGTATTCCCGGCAAATTTGAAATTCACCCAATTCAGCTGTCTTGTAATGTTATTCAATATATAGTATAACTAAAGAAATAAATGAGTAACACGTATACATTAACATTAAAACTATAAATTATTGTCACCATACAATAACTATATATATATATATATATATATATATATATATATATATATATATATATATATATATATATATTGGCTAGAAAGAGACAATATTTATTAATCATGATGAATTAAGAATTAAAAAGATGAAAGGGCAACTGATCGGTTTCGTACCTCGCTAAACAGAGCAAAATATCGAGGTATCCTGTAAAAAATATAATAAAGATGCTATGAGAATTATAACGAGGGTAAGAGGTAAAAAAAAAGAAAAAGAAAAAAAGTTCAATCAAATAGAAACAACATTAAGCATGAGGATATTTTCTCTTTGCTTGCAAAGAGAAGGTCTCAAGGACTTAATATAGATTGTTTCTAGGATCTTCAGATGGTAGGGAGAGTGCGACTTACTAAGAATCGATAATAAGTCGACACTGAAATTAGAAGCACAGGTTCATTTATTTATAAGATGTTCAGCTATCGACGAACCATAAGTATTATGTAAAACATCCGTTGGTGAATAATTTGCATTGTGAATTTTTTTAGACACGTGTTGTCTGACCCGGATGTCTAATTTTTGTGACGTCATCCCAACGTAGTGCATAATGCAACTACAATTAAATAAATAAATAATAGAATTATCGTGATGTGGGGGAAGGACATCTTTTTGAATAGAAGTCAAGATCGGTCGGAAGTCAAAAACAATTCGTGTATTTGCAGCAAAATAACATTGTTGTACAGGCAAAAAAGATTTGTTTGGCGAACCTATCACTAATGTTACCAAGCCAAGGTAGGCGAAGGTAAATAGGGCATCTGTCTACAAAAGCTGATTAGCTTTTGTAAAAATTTGATATTTTTGATTTTAATGGTAGATTGTACAATGTCTAAAGCATAGCCATTGTTGCAGAGCGTCTTAGTGATGAATTTAATTTCTTCATCGAGCTTGGTCTTCGAACACATCATTGAGGTTCTATGGGTAAGGGTCTTAATAAGATGGAACTTTTGTTTTGTAAGACAAAATGAGTCCCAACGAGTGTAAAGACCAGTAAAGGGAGGTTTCCGATATACTGATGTCAAGAAACCAGAGGAAGCTTTATTAACCAATGCATCAAGAAATGGCCATGAGGAATTGGCTTCCTTATCAATTGTGAATTTAATAGCTGGATGAATATTGGTAAGGGACGTAAAAAAACGTCCGCTTCCGTTTCATTGTTGAACAGACAAAATGTGTCGTCAACATAACGAAAGTAAATATCTGATCTATTTGGACCAGATAAGAGACCTGTTTCATTTCTTCATTTCTGCTGACTAAAATGTATTTGTTTGTTTTTCTCCAAAAAAAAGAAGAAAATCACACCATCCTTTATTTTAATAAATAAAACAAGGAATAATAAAAACAGTTTTAAAAGAAAATTTCGCCTTTACGGCGTAAAATGTCAAATAAAAAAAATTCTAAACTCACTTAAGGTCGTAAAAAGATAATAATATTTGAAGTTTTTCAAATCGAAAAAAAGGTGTACCTAGAAGGAATTTTACAATTAACAACATTAAATACAGTTATTAAACTGCCGAGTTCAATGGGTTTTGTTTTTCTTACAAAATATAGTAATTTTTAATCAATTATTTTTTAAATTAAATAATTTTATTTAATGAAGTTGTGCTTTAAAACATTATCTCTAAGATATTAAAAAACAAACGAATCGAAAACGTTTTAATAAAAAATCAAAGTAAATATATCATTTTTGGGCGACTAGTACGATAAATGTCATAGAATACGTTGTTTTCAAAAAACGCGCCCTATCTTGTGTCCCTCTCTTTCTTTCTTGAAATGGAACTTTCATTGCGTTTAAAATAGAACATTATACTTAATAATCAGAGGGCGGGTAAGACATATACTACATTACTCTCCTCGTTCGCAACATACATGATGTATTGCTTGGGAGAGTGGTATAATGACAACATAACATATAGTAAACTACCTCCGCCCCCCAAGGAAAAGAGAACGTTATCCCTGGGAGGGTACTACACTGACAACAAGACAAATACTACTTCCCCTCCCCCCAAAATAAGGAGCTAATTCCTGGATGGATGGTATTATAACAAGAGAACAATTACTACACTACCTCACACCTCTCAAAAAAGGAGGAGGTAATGCCTGGGAAGATGGTATCATGACATAGGAACAGATACTACACTACTCTAAAAAAGGATGGTGTAGTGCCTGGCGAGATGGTATCATGGCAACAGAACAAATACTACACTATCTCCACACACCTAAAAAAAGGATGAAGTAATTTCTCGGAGGATGGTATCATGACAACAGAAAAATAATACACTGCATCCACACCTCTCAAAAACAGGTAATGCCTGGGAGGATGGTATCATAACAACACTACACTATGCCCCTGAATTCAGCATTTAAAGATAGTACATTAGTCTCAAATAGTATATACTATACTATTTCATAATAAGGACAATAGTCTTAAATAGTATAGTGTTAGCTTCAGACAAATAGACAGACAGACAGAAACATAATCTGTATTATTAATATATATTGATATAAAATTATAGAAATACGTAAGTAATTTAATCTTTCAAATATGAATTATTATTCTCATTTCCGATGAGTTAAAGAACATACTTAATCAACCTATCTTTCCTTAATGATGCCTTATTAACGCAAGACACATGCTAAAATATACCTTACTGTTGTAATTGTTCTAATTAGCTGTGCTTTATAATTAATTGAACGAGTCACTAATCTTTCTCTGAGCTATCTAAGTATTTCTCTCACCTCTTTCACACTACGTTGATTCAATCAGTAATGTTTCCTAATATTACTCTTAGTATTCAGAGAAAAATGGCACATATCTTATGTAAATGCATGGGTATGTACACACCACAAACACATGTAATTTAGATCACAAAATTATATATGTATGCACTTCAAATAATAATGAAAAAGAATAATATTCCTATATAATAATAATAATAATAATAATAATAATAATAATAATAATAATTATTATTATTATTATTATTATAATTATTATTATTAATAATATTAATATTATTATTAGTATCATTATTATTATTATCATTATTATACCACAACAGAAATGGGAAATGGCGAATAGCTGAAAAACATAAAAGATATTTAAGAAATTAAAAAGAAACAAACCCGCCATAAATAAAAAACGCTGAAGCCACGATCTAATACATTCATAATGGTTTAAAATATTCATGATATTACATGAAAAACTCACGCAAAAACTGGCATACCAAAAGAAGCATAGTCATGACATGGATTCACTAAAAAAAGCATACGACATAGTCTCTCAAGCATGGATAATTGAAGACTTAAGTGTGTGCAATATACACGAAACAATTGCCAGTCTAAATAAAGCAATGCCACCACGGAGACTGAAACACAGCTGTAGGACAACACCTGGCTAAGATAAGAATACATAGAGGCATTTTCCAATGAGATTCTCTATCATAACATCATATTCAGGAAGTGTGATGCTTGATACAGGATTAAGAACATAGAACTGTTTCACCATGAGATGATATGGGAACTTAGCTAATATAATACATAAAACTATCTAGAAGTTCGAGAAGAAGACGCCATGCAATAAAGTGGAATTAAGAGGAATGAATGGGAAGATTGGAAACTAATACTTAGTTATTTCGTAGAAACGTCATCAAAGAGCAAACACCTCGTCAGTGTCTCTAGTAAGATATTCTGGACCATTCATAGGCTAAACAAAATAAGAACTCAGGCACCTGTACTAGAAAACTACGAAACCAATGCCCATCCACATGCACTAAACTCAAAGGATGATATTGACCGACTCTAGCTAAGAAGGTGAGAAGGGGAAGGGGACTGGTAAGTATAGTAGTCTGTGTGGATAACAAAAAAAGAACTGGAAATACATAACCCAGAACACATATAAGCTGATCATGGCAGCAAAAGAGACCAGAAAAACGAACAATACAGAGAGTCATGAAAATGAAAACGAAAAAGAAAAAGAAAAGAAAAATGGAGGAAAAACAACCACATGGATTATTCATAAGACTGATCGCAGAAGAGACACATGAAAGGACATTAACATGGCTACGAAAAGGTCACCTGAATTGAGACACGGAATAACTACTGAGAGACGAACAGATGAAAGCTAAAATAGAAAACTCCAAGAAAACAATCAATGTAGACTCTACGGACAAAATAACACAGCACGGTAAATCATATAATAACTGAATGCAGAAAGTAGCCCCCAAACAATGCAAAACCAGACACCAATTCGTAGTGAAAGAAGTCAACTGGGGCCTATGCAAATGGCTGTACTTAAAACATGCATTCGAATGGAAGAAATACTAACCAGTGTCTGTATTAGAAAAGAAATATCACAAAATCTGTTGGGATATGGAGATACACACAGACAAACTTATTCAAGCATGGGGACTGGACATGATAATGATCAATGAGAAAGAAACAATCTAAAGATCCTTGGATTTAGCCGTCCCAACAGCTTACACGATATAGACATAAGAGACATAAACACGAAACAAATACATGGAGCATGCCAGATAACATAAAGGAACGAGCACACTATAACACCAATAATTGTTTGAGCACTAGTAAGAGTCCCGAAAACACTGGAAAACGATTAAGAGAAACTGAAATAAAATAGTAGATGCAGACCATACAACACACATCAATGATGTAAACAATCTAAATCTTGAAGAAAATCCTCGAATGCGAAAACCAACAAACATAACCAACTGACGCCAACATACAAAACATAATTTTAAATGAAAAAATATATAGTAAGAACATCTCAAGAGCCCAGGGTAAGTGAAACTCGCCAGAAATCTATTAAACTGACCGGCACACACACAAATTATTCACAAACATATCCACATGCGTGTGTGTACACAAGACGTATCTTGCACCACACAAAACTATCATAAACATTTCAAGGAGGATGAAAAGACTGAGGAGGGAGGGGACAAACCTGACCTCAACTAGAAGGGTGAGAACACTAGAATTTTTGAGAGCTTATTGCAATTCAAATTTCAGAGAACGCAAACGATCGTTGCCAGCAATAAATGGTAAACAGATGTTGTTATAACACAAAGTGATTTGCAATGGTTATCAAAAGCGGCGGAGAGTGCTTGAAATCTGGGGAGACTCGTGTTGTAATTCACACTCCAGGGAACAACACTTATTATTGCCATTGATAAATCATTGATAATGACTTGTGTGAAAACTCCTAGTCGGCAAATGATATGGAATTAAAGAGACTTGTTATTTTTTTATTCATGCAAGAAAAATATTTCGAAAGATATGTCACAGTTTATAAATTTTCGAATGGAATCAAAGTACAATAAATAATAAAGCGCTTTTGACCCAACAAGTCACGTGTACGTCTAGTATATGTATAAGTATATATACATATAATGAATGAATGAACTTGAAAAGGTCACATTATGCTGCTCTGATTGTCATATTACTTGTAGAATTCCAAGTGTTTTATATTTTTGTGGTGTACGCCTAATGGAGGATTGTCGATGGACATCACTTACAAGAAAAAAAGACATGCGTACAAGCAATGCCATTACAAGCAATGCCCACTGATGCTGGCTTTAAAAAGAAACGAAAAAAAATCAGTGTCCATTGATCTTACAATCCTTTTACGATGGGTATGATGATGACGTAGAAATATCCCGATGAGGATGATGATGCTTATCCGACTTGCTTCTGACCTCAGTACGATTTTCTTGACAGACGCTCACCTTTTCCACGAACCGAAATACAGGCTTTCCATCTCCGAAATATTACGGTCTCCATAGCGACAAAGTAATTCTGATACCCACATTTGTCATGAAAAAGAAAAGAGAGAATATATTGGCTTCTTTATGGCTGTTTAGTTCTTTGGATAGATAGCAACCCATTCAACATGACCATTTCTTATCGGTCATTATATTTGCTCGAACTGTTTCATTATAAATATGTCTCTTCACCTATTTCTTCCATAATAGATGTTAGAAATACACATTATATAACATATTGGTTTTGTTTTGTTTGGTGTGTATGTGTATTCAAGGATAAAAAAACACACTGCATATTCTAAACGATTACTTGTTTACGATTAAGTAAAAATAATAGTTATGAAATTTGCAGGTTCATATATTTGACGAGTAAATGACCATCAAAGTCTAGTATCTGTTCAGATACTTTATTTATTTGTTCTGTATTCGGTTATTAAAGAAGAGTTGTTTCTAGACTGAATTTGTGTCTTCTCAATACATAGTTCCCTTTTTTGGGTGCTGTATTTTTACCGCGTTAAAACGCGACCTTTTTTCTAGTTTTGCACTCGTTAGAAAGCACCTAAATATTGACCACAGTATGTCTAATGGGATTTTCCATCTTCACAACTGATTTCATAATCCGCGGTGCTATACATTAGGTAGACTATGTGTCGTCACTTAGAATGGTTACTCGTTACCTTGAATGTATGCCCAACAAACTATATCTAAATTCCGTCGCGGTAATTAATGTACTTTCCTTTATTCACATGATCTACGTCTGCATCTATCGTATTGATTCTTACTATGGGTAGCATTGGTGGATGAGCTTTAGTAAGACAACCAGTTTAAGAGAAAGACAATGTATCCAGAAAATATGTGTCTAGGGAGATACCTTTCAGGTGACACATATATTCCATCGCTCATTCGTCATTCCTCTCGGAAATGCATAATAACATGAACACATAGGAAAAATTGTCTGCCATTTTATATTTACAATATTCCCATCCGTTAAACAACATTTTTTGATAGTGTATGCGCATGATCCATAATCACGTTTACATGCAACATATCATTAATACAGACGCTCATTTTAAATTCGTTCAAAATCTAACTAGCAAAAGACACAGTTGTAAACACACCAAGGCTAATCCCGATTGATGATGACTTGATGAATCAAATCGAACGTACTCGCAAAAAGAAGAAAGAAAAATCGAATAAGAAACTCACAGAACATATATACACTGATTTGACTAAAATACCAAATGAATAACTCGAACAATAAAACAAGTCTCATCAAAAAGCACTCCTTGATAAATATATATATATATATATATAATTTTACACTGTTTTGTAAATGTTTTACCTATGTACGACGTCGTTTCGAGCTTACGGATCTCATCAGTGCAGGGAAATAACAATCTAATACGGTCCTGGTTAACAAAAAACACATTGAATCTGTAAGCGTTCACTTAGTCCATAAGACCAGGAGAGATTTTCACGTGATACCGGATATATTAAGTGATATTTACACTGAAAGCGGCGAGTATAAATACCACGACATCCGATACTAATTCAAGACAGTCGGAGAATTGCAAGAGAGGTGGTATTACTCAAAATGACGAGATTCTACAAACGGGATTATTGGGAATACAAGTAAGACGCCATCATGAAGTAAATACTGTTCTCTCCCTACTGATTAGTGCGAAAATTAGTTTACTGAATAGGTAAAAGCAGGTATAGAAGTACATGGCCCGGCGCCACATGAACATTCTACAGCAATCCCTACTCACCCCAATGATTACTTTCAATCTGCTAAACTGCTATTGCGCGTAGGCAGTAAGCATTCCACAGATTCAACCGACATAGCTATCTACAAATAGACAAAAGTTTATCGCGTCAATAAATCATTTTAAGAGTTTAATAGTTGAAGCTAAGAGTAGGCACAGTGAAGCGATTATAAAACGTATTGAGTCGCAGAAATGAGGAGCTCACGATTTCTGGAAAATTAATAAGTATTTGGAGAATAGTGGGAAATCAACAATTCCGCACTCTCCATCAACCATGATGTCGCTTGCACGGCAACTGATGATGCTGAACTGCCTGCTCAGTATGTCGGTTTGAACTCCACATTGGACTCACCAAACACTTTTTTCCCAAATGTTCCAATACGCCAAAAGTTACCTCTGGTGATTTTATCATAAACTATTCCTGTGTCCATGGTATCATGCGGAATCCTTGGCACCCTGAACACATGTAGGACCGGATCTTACCCCTGCTATATTAATAAAGAAATTGTCTTCCGAGCTAGCCGTCGTCCTTTAAAAACTCTACAACAAACGTTTTGCCGAATTTTGTTTTTCTTATAGCTGGAAAATTGTTTCTTTAGTACCAGTGTTCAAGAATTTTGAGGAATTAACTTACCCGCAAAATATCCCCCATCACCTAGTCCTGCTCTTTGTTATAAACTTATAATTATTTATCAATCTAGCGATAGTCCGCATCATTGTTAATGCTAAACTACTTTCTGGCCAAGACCGTTCTAAACGTATATACCATTCATTGGACAAGGCAGATACACCTATGGCTGTAGCGTTTTATATATACGAAGCCTTTGACAAGGTCTGGCATAAAGGTTTTCTCATAAAACATGTATTCGTACGGTATTACTGGACGACTATTTAATATAATCAGATCTTTCTTAGCCAAAAAGAAGATCTCAGGTTGTACGCGATGACGTGTATGCCGCAGGGGTGCATCGTTGGACCTTTATTATTCCTTGATTTTCATAAACGACCTACCTGAATCAATTTGGTCCGAAATAGGTATATTTTATGATAATACCATGATCTATTCTAGACGGTTGGTACAAAATGAGCGCACACATATCTAAGGCAATGGCTGAGTTTTAGAAAATGACCTCCAGTCTGTAGTAGAAAAGGGACATGCATTGATGGTAACAATGAATACTAATAAGACAAACTCTGTTCCTTTAACAACTATATGAAACCTTTTCAACCACTGATTGCCATCGCTTATAGTACCTTAGCTGAGAGTCAAAAATTCAAACCTATTAAACAAACCAGTAACATGAATTAGGTCAGATACATAGAAGTAATTCCGAGTCTGATGCAAAGAAGGTGAGCTCCCTCTACCGAACAAGAAAAATTATCACATCTGCTAGTATCCTATATCTCTACAGAGCAATCATTTTCCCATGCATGGAGTATTTTTGCCACATGCAGGCAGGTACACAAACCGCTTGATTCCTCTTCGCACAAGTTTTCACACATGTGCTTGTTTTACAAGTGGAGCACAATCTATTAAAGATTCTGCTCCACAGATTTTCTTCGCCTGTGAACTCTCAACATCAATACCCCGACCAACCCGACAATAAGAAAACTCTCACCTATGCACTGTACAGGTCACCTGATGCAGAAATGCTTTCTACTCAAATAGCTAATTTTCTCAACCTGTTAGCCTTTGGAATTCCCAGCCTGTTTATCTGATTGAATAAACATGCAAACATGTAAATGTAATGTGGCCAGATACCTTATCTTAATACTCCCCGTTATGAATGCCTCTATAAATGTGACCTATAATCTCGATATCAGTCTCCTAAAGTTGGCGACACTCGTCCTAGCAAGCGTAGTTGTACGGCCGGTATTAACAAAGGCTTTAGCCCTTAACATGTTGACAGAAACCACTATCTGTGGCAGTAAACTGTCACACATCTTTTAAAAATTAAAGGGGCGACTTCTGGCGCGATATCACACCTTTACTCGAATTTCGGCACCCTGAAGTGAAGGGTGTGTCTTACTAATGTTGCTAACCTGGCCACATCGGAAACAAAAAAAACCCCGACATTGGTTCAGTACAGTCTTTCATCAGGTGGGGATCATTACATCTAAGGCATTTCCCAATACATTTACTTCTCCTAAATATGTGCTTTTTTTTCGTCAGGCTTGTTTGCAGTAGAGGTTGTAATTGTCCTTAGTTCACTAGGATGTTTCGCCAGCATCCTGACACACCTAAGAATTTCCTCTACCTCCATGGTTCTAATCTCAGTAATGTGTTGCAGTGCCATTGAAATGCGGTCAGGAATTTTAACCGTCTTCTCAAGGCTTCGTCCCGTGTATCTTGCCAACCCTACTAGTCGTCTAATTTCTGATGTATATACGTTCACTAATTCTCCGGTCCAGGTAACTCGTCTGAGCTTAGTATATGTCTCAAAAGCACCCTCCAAAAATACTGTCATAAATACTATCGGCATGAGCCTGGATAGTCTCACCCATTTCAAGATAGACTGCTGGTGCATTCCACTCCAAATACATTTGGATCAATGTCGCTATATCATCAATATTTTGCAGCTTAGCAACCAGCTTCAGCTTATTAAGCCACGCGACAACATCGCCCTCTCCTTTAAATGGCCTCATTATGTCACTGCTAAATTTGACTCATTCGCCCATTTTAGCCAAAATAGCTTGTGGTCTATATAAATAAAGTTATACTGTCAATCCAATGTTGAACCGACTTTCAAACTTCACCTTTTTCGCTATGCTCTTCACCCTGCTGTCTGAACTCAATAGACAACTAAAACCCACCACTTATGCAAATTGAGTCAAACCACTCTCTGTTTATAGACTCCAAACAGCAAAACTGCAACGGAGAGATACCTCAATTGGCGACTAAACCACAGTTAAAGAGCTCGAAAATGTATAGTTTGTAGATTATTATTACCTACAGGATATTCTCCGCGATGCGTGTTGTTTTATATTCGATTACAAGCATGAAATAAATCTACATAGAGGTCGACATGGCGTAAAATACAGAAGGTAAACCAAGGCCACCATTAATAAACTGAGGAGATATTTCTTAAGGTTAACTGCATATCTTTGCTTATTTGATCGGACTTATTACCGGCCATCAAACAGGTAGGTTTGTTTCTTCTGACGGAAGTGTGTTCTTTGTTTAGTTTTAATGTGAGGCAACGTAATGTATTGGCCCCCACTTAGAGTGATTGGCAAATGCTTGAGTGAATGCGTTCTTGGTTGCAGATTCTAACGCAGAATGATCAGTTGGCGTTTCATACAAGTGATCTTCTAAATGAGATCACGCTCCATCAACAGCTCCATCGTTATGTTCAATGGCACATCAATTGAAAGTATAGAACATTGCAGAAAGATATAGAGATAGAGAGTGAGAGAGATAAGGAGAAAGAAAAAAACAAGAGAGAGGGGATATACAATAGCAAATATTATTGAATTCTTTTCTTAATGAAAAAGTGCGATTGAAGTTTTGTGGAAAATAAAATGAAAAAAATAGAAACGTTACTAATAGAGAGTTGTAGAATAAACATCGAAGGAAAATACGGAAATTATTCAAAGAAACACGTTTTGCGAAAAACGCGAATATGAATTTCTAAACGATATTATGACGTAAGATATGTATGAAGAAAAGAATTCGAAGAATTTATTTGAAAAAGAAGTAAGAAAATATGATCAATTAAAGTCTGAAACAAAGAGAAGGGAATGCGAATCTATTTGATACAAATATGAATAAATAACTAAAGAAAGAACGAAATTAGGGGGAAATGTAAAAAAATGAATGAAAAAAAGAAAAGGAAATAAGAAATAGAATGGAAGTAATTATGGTATAAAAGAAAGGAAAACAATATGAATTCATTTGAAGCATAAAAAAGAATGAAAAAAGAAAACTGGAATAAAAAGAAAGAAGGATGGACAGAAACTAGAAATAAAGTCAAGAATAATGAAGGAATAAACAATGACAATGTATTAAAGGACGAAAGAGAATGAAAATACATTTGAAACATAATGAAATAATGCAATATTGTGATTTACGTTTTGGGAAAAAGGGTAAACGGTTAATTTGTGATTAAAAAATAATTTCAAACGAAAGCGAATGCTAAAGGAAAAATCTAAAGAAAGAATTACAGAATGAAAAACGATATACGAGAAGGGGGTAATGAGACAATAAAAAAGGCAGAAAGTTACTGTAATGATAGAATAAACAGATAAAAAAAACGAAGAAAAGCAGAAAAGTGCAGAGAGAAATATCTGTAAAACATATTAAGGACACTTTAATAATTAAAAGATAATTATGGAAAACAAAAACAATTATAGGTTAAGAATTCGAATTAAAAATTAATAAATGCGAAAGTTTGTTCAATCTATTCTAACTATATTAACATCAAGACACACTCGACATATTTTAATCAAATGAAATATACTCACTCAAACAAATATAGATTTTGATTATTTGCATATCTATGTATTTTTAAGTTTTTAATTAATTAATATTCTGTAATATATCTTTCTACTTTGTAAAATCACATTTTCTTCTACATACGCAATCGTGTTATCGATAGTACTATTATTATAATTATAAATGAAATAAGATTAAATGATTTTATTAAAAAATGATAGCGTTTAAATACTTATTTAGGATTTCATTTTTAAGGGAGATAATTTACTTCTGGCTTCAGTAAAGTGTGAAATATCGCTGAGATTTCTAGAAAATATACTACACTTTGATCTTAGTCAAAAGGCCCAGAAACCATAACAAATATTTTTCGTGACTAGGCATTTTTAAATAAAAATTAATTTAATTGGAATATTTTTAATGGGCGGTGTAGTATCGGTTCTGGTTTCATGAGGCTGTCCTCCCGAGAATTTTTTCTCTGTTTTTAAAGTGTGTGTGTTCCAATCCTAAAAAAAAAAACTCGATTGGGTCAAAATATCTTTTAAGGGGGAGGGGGGGTAGTGTAGTATCGGTTTTGTTCTCATAAGACCGTCCATTCAAATATGATATCCTCCTTTTCGGATGGAGGGAAGTAGTGTTCGTTCATCATGATATTACCCTCTGTCATGGGGGTCAGTGTAGTATATGTTCTTTCACCATAATACTACGTAAGGAAGATCGATAACCCAAGTTTATAATAAACATGTATTTTTTAACTGGAAAATTATGAAAGTTATAGTTCTTCGTCAGCATATTAATCTTTGTTTATAAAGTTGGCGACCATATTTTACATCGAATTTTCATGTAGGTGTTTCACGTGGACAATGCAACTTTCTATGGTTTATAATGTTATCTTAAAAATAAATAAATGATAATAAGTTTGTCCACCTATTCTAACTATATTGACATAAAAACGATTTATGCTTATTTAATTCTCTATAGTGTATTTTCATTCGTCATGATACATTCCTTTCAGGTATTACCTCCTTTCCGTACAGTATACATTCGTTCCTCACGATATCATTTCCCCAGGAGTAGCAGTTTTGTGTGTGGGGGGGGATAGTGTACTATCTATTCTATTGTCATCATATCATCCTCCCATGATTCAACCACTCCTTTTGGAGGGTCAGTGTATGTAGTTCGTTCATCATGATTTAATCGTCTTACCCTCTCATTTGCATATTTATTTATTTATAAGTTTCTAATGAATTACTATTTTCCAATCTGTTAATAATTAAATAAATGCGTTTATTTTTTTTAATAAATTTATTGCTCTTGTTGTTGTTTTTTCTGTTCTTATTTACTTCCTCCCAAGAGAGAAGAGTAAGGCACAATGTCAATTTTTAACGTTGGAAAAAAAGCCAGCTTCCCCCAAATTGCCACTCTGAATTGGAATAAAAATGCCAATTTCCTCGGTCTAGAAGGGTGTCAAATTCATTGAGAGATAACATAAACACTAAGTGCAGATTCAATACAGTTACTACATTCTGCTCCTAACCAAAACGCCAATGGTGTTAACATGTTAATAGTGGTGAGGATGATGATGTTGTTGATGATGATGATGTCTAGAAACGCAATCAACTTCTTCTAATCTTTTTAAATTACAAAGTAAACTATTTTCTTTAATATTCGTTACGTATTTTTTCTGTCTTTGATAATGAAGGAAAAAAGTACAAAGCACCCATTTTGAATTACTCAGTAATATAAAATCGTGTTCTCTTATCAATCGACGTTCCACCCTTTTGTTTATTCATTTCATTATATAATCAGTTTTAACGGGGAATTCATTTTCATTTTTATGCTGATACAAAATAACATTTATTAACGTTGAATATCTTTAAAAAACATAAATCAATTAACCTTTTCGTTGTGTTTTCCAAAAAGAAAAATTTGACGATGTTCATGCACAGTATATTTCACCTACATTGGAATACACCAAATAAATATACGGCAATCCTCATTTAAAAATGTTTTCTCTAAATTTCTAAAATGTTAAATGAAAATTATTTGTTTGGTTTCTGTAAAGAAAACTACAGCGTCAGTAATTGCCGTCCAGAAGGCGGGTAGTTTTTGTTAGTATATCATATAGCAATGAAAGTAAATTCTATTACTAATGGGAATTTGGTGTATGCTTGTCTGAAGTCGAAATTATACTATCTTGTAATGCTATCTTTAATTCACTATACTATTTAAGACTAATGTTGTATCTTTGAATGCTCACTTCATGAAATATCTGTTCTGTTGTGATGATACTATCTTCCAGACATAAACCCATTTTTGTGAGGAGGTAGTGTAGCATATGTTATTTTGTAATAAAACAGTCCTTCAAGGCATTTCCTCAATGTTCTGTAAGGCATGTAGTGTATGTTCGTTTTTCATTATACCACTATTCCAGGTATTACTTGTTCCTTTTTTCTGTTCATGTTTTGTGGTCATAATATCATCATCGTATGGATTACCTTCTCCTTTTTACGAGGACTAATTTAGTATGTTTTCTATTGTCATGATAACATCCTTCTACGTATTACATTTAGTGTTTGGGTGTTAGGTTCCTGTTTCATGATCATGATATTATCCTGTTAGGCATTATCTCCCCATAAGAGAGTATTTAAGTATTTTTCTATTGATATCAGACGATCTTCTCAAGATTTATCTCTTCCTATGGGGTGCAATGTAGTATATGGAAAGTTTTGAGTGGGTACGATTAAGGCAGCAATGAAATCATTTCATTCTTTGTCACCACTGACTTCTCGCAGCCTGGACTCTCCTCCAGCGCTCACAGTAGCCACGTCTACTACTTTTCCTTTATCACTCCATCATGTCAACCCAAAATCTCGATGTACTTGCATGACAATTTTTTTCAATTATTATCCAGATGAAGTTATACAAAAAAAACGAAACGTTGATGAATTTATTAAAAAAAAATCTCTTGTTTTTTTTTTACTTTTTCATTTCCCATTACGTCGGATTACTCTCATCCTTCTTTTCTCATTGTTATTCGTTGGTTCGATAAAGGCTTAGGGGAAAAACAACAGAAAATCTGGAGTGTAGTCCCATAGGTAGAACAGCGCTGTACTCCGCTTTGTCAGTCACTGCAGTCCACCTGGTTCCGGACGTAGTGGTACTTACATTCATCTGAGCAACACTAGAAAGATTGAGAGGAGGATTCTGACGATTGGTCAACTCGGTCTCTCCATACATCTGCCCTGGCCGGCGCTCTGAAGAGAAAAAAATGAGCTATGCATTTGTATATGACCAAACACAGGAGCGACAGTTACTGGTTATTAGTCTACATCTTAATTGCCTTACAGTTAGACCCCAGGGGTAAACCCCGACGGTGGGAGAGGTTATTTAACAATAATTGGACAGCTACTGTGCACCTCTCAGCCAGTAAGGTGCTATCCGCCACTGATTATCTGCCATACTGGGTGCGTAAGACATAGGATAATTCGACGAAGTGAGCAACAACCATTGCACCAAGCAAACACAAAAGAAGTACGAAGAAACCGGCACTTAGGCTAGGGTGCTGGAATGTTCGTACTATGACGACTGGCCTTTCTACTGACATACTCAACATCTCCGATATCCGAAAAACTGGCATCATCAACAACGAGCTAATGCGACTTAAGGTAGACATCGCTGCTCTACAAGAAACTCGATTAGCTAACGCCGGATGCCCAAAAAACTCAGACTATATGTTTTTTTCTGGTAGGGGAAAAGGAATAGGAAGTCCGCGTATACGGTGTTGGTTTCGCAGTCAGTAAATCACTGAACGCTTTATTTCACTACGTTTGAACACAGCAGAGGGATAAATTAATATAGTATGTGTGTACGCCCCAACACTCGCGGCACCTGACGACACAGAAGAGCACGTCTGCTCTCATATGGATCTCGCCATCAACGCATTCCAAAAGAATGAAAACCTGATCATACTTGGGGATTTAATTGGCGTGTAGGTGGTGAAAATGATGCACGCCGTAGCTGCCTCGGTAACTTTGAAATTGGTAAATTGTAATCGGCTATTAGAACTATGTGCCTACTATGCCCTCTGCATAACCAACACATTGTAAGGTGCCAGGCTACATCAAAGAGGGTCATGGAGACATCCCAGCTCAGGGCGCTGGCCCAAGATTGACCTTATCATTACTTGACAAATGTACCTCAAGCATTTCCTGATGTTTAGAACCTACCACAGTGCAGCTTTTGTAACGGGTAATTCATTAACATGCAGTAAGGTCAAACTTCAACTCAAACATTTCTACTGCACTAAACAGGAGAGAGTTGCGCGTATTGACGTTATCAAAACTCAACACCCAGACCGTATGGCGGTATTCAATATTATGTATACTTCCACCGTCAAAGGAGATCACAGTCGACCTGGACATGAAAAGTAGTAAACCCTCAAGAAGTACACCCACTCTACAGCTATCAAACCCTTTGAGTAGAAAAGAGGTTGCAAACTCAATAACTGGTATGATGGAAATTCTGCTACTCTCGTCCCTCTGATTAAGCAAACATTTTTATCTTGCTTTTATACAAGGCAAACCGATCTCCTACATCGCTAGTTGCACTGAGTTCTTTTAGAAGCTTCAAACAACTAATGGGCGGATCTACCCAATACTATGCAGCGGGCGGCTGATACAGGCAACGTGAAAAACATGTATGACGGGATCAGCTACTTGCCTCACACTCAACAAAGCTGCACCATTTAAATCCAAGTTGGGTGAACACATACTAGACACAGTAAAAAAGCTGGGCAGATGGGTAAAACATTACTCCGAGCTTCACTCAAGGGAAAACTTTGTGCATCAGTCTGAACTTGATGGCATTGATCGTCTCCCCTGATGCATGATCTTAACGAGCAGCCTTCCATGTACGAACTCTCGAAGGTAATATACAGACTGTCATTTGGAAAAGCCCCATGAAATAATATATCCCCACAGATATCTAAAATGTCGAAAAGCTAGATTGCTTGAGTCCCTTCATTGCCTTTTCATATAGTGTTGGAGAGAAGGCTTAGCGCCTCAGGACATGAGAGATTCAAACATCATCAATTTTTACAAACACAAAGGAGGGGCAGTGACTGCACCAACTACTGCAGTATCTCACTGTTGAGTTTCGTTGATAAGCTATTCACACGCATAGTACAACTGTGACTGCGGCTTTCATCCAGAGAGATCAACCATCGATATGATCTCCTTACGACAGCTGCAAGATAAATGCAGAAAGCAAAACTGGCCTCTATATCTGACTTTAATAGACCTGATCAAAGCTACAATCTCGTGAGCAGAGACGGTCTATAATAGATTCTCTCACTAAGCAGATGACCAATAAACTCATCAGCATCATAAGATCATTCCACGATAACATGATGAGCAATATGCAGTTAAACGGTGACATATCCGCTGGGTGCAGGGTAAAGAGTAGTGTAAAACAAGGCTGTGTGTTGGTTGTGTGTTGGCCCCGATACTCTTCGGCATCTTCTTCGCACTACTCTTGAAGCATGCTTTCAAGAGCACAGCAGATGGTATCTACCTGCACTCCAGATCTGACGGTACTCTCTTTAACATCACTAGGCTCCGCTCCAAGACCAAGACCAAGTAAGTTCTGATCAGGAACATGCTGTTTGCCAATGATGCGGCCATAGCATCGCATCAAGAAGAGAATCTCTAAAGCTCAGCATCAGCCAGAAGAAACCAACACTTATGGGGCAAGCAACCACCTGTCCACCCAGCATTTCAATCCAACATACACCACTTCAGATCGTTCACCAGTTCCAGTACCTAGGTTCCACTGCTTACTGCAACCTTCTCTAAACTAACTAAAAGCGTCTAACCACTCCTACCAAGATGACAGTCCAGAGAGCGTGCGTTCTCAGTGCCCTACTGTATGGGAGTGAGTGTTGGACCACATACTCAACACAGGATATAACAATCCAGGTCTTCTATATAAGGTGTCTACTTGGTATAACATGACAGGACAGGGTGAGCAACAATGATTTTTCCATCTATCCCCTACTGCGTCAGAGACGTTTTCAGTAGCTGGGTCATGTGCGCAGGATGGCTGATGGGCGAATCCTTAAATACCTTCTCTACAGCGAGCTTGCCTGAGGCTCAAGAAAAAAGGGACGTCCTCATCTACGCTTCCAGGATGCCTACAAGCGAGATACGAAGGCTTGCTCAATGGGCATCATAACATGGGAAGCCTCTGCAGCTGACAGGCCTTCTTTGAGGAAACAGATACGTCAAGAAATAATCATCAGTAGGGAGGTCCTCCAACATGAAAACGCTGCAAAGAGAGCTAGAGTAAAGGGAGACAATAGGCAAACGAACCACCCGAAGTAGCACATCATACAAAAGCTTTCGTATGTCACGGCTCTAGTAGACCATGCAAATCAAGAATTGGCCGCTACAGAAAAAATGCACATGATCAACATCCAAATACGGCGCTGATCTATAGTCGTTAAGACTGACAGATGCAAACAACAACAAATATATATATATATATATAGTAAGCTATGAAATATATTTATGGTAATTAAGCTACACAGAGACTCCCGCGTTTCATCCCTGGGGGAATCTTCAGGCTAAAATGCATAGAGATAGTTTTGCCGGGTGTGTTTATATACACGGCTAGCTAGCTAGATTCTTTGTTGTTCTTTTAGCCATTCGGTGGGCTTCCAACGAACAAAGGTCTTCCTATATCCTGTTATATTGTTCTGTTTTCTATAGATTGGCCTATATCCTGTTTCTTTGTTGTGTCAATATAATCGGTGAACTTATTTTAACACGTGGTTCCTTGTTTTTCTATTTTAGGTTTTAGTGTTTAAATTGTAAGGTTTTAGTTTAGTTTAGCTTTTTACTCATGTGTTTGTTAATTTATTTATTTATGCATTGTTAGCCTAAGGTAAATTTAATTCTGTGCAGGCAGCTGTTGGCTATCTCACTTTTACAGTTCAATAGATTTTGGGAAGCTTTAAAATTTAGAATTTCAAATTTTTCATTCAGATAAATCTACACGGGTCGTCTAAATGTCTACATGTACTGGCCTGTCGTATTATTTTCCATTCAATTATTGGTGAGCGTTAATTTTCTTGGAGCTGCCAATAGTTGTTTGCTAGTGAATTCGACGTTCTATGATTTTAAATGTGCGTTTGTGGTCATAATATCTGGTTTTAAAATATAGGGAGGTCATACCCACGTAGTACTTCTTATTCAGTCTTTCCTTGGCAAATATTGTGGCTTGTTATACAATACTTTTGGTAAGGCTTTATTTTGTAGTGGACAAAGTGTACGATTTATGCAGTTACATATGTTCTCTTCATTGCTAACTTTTTAGCGTTAATGTTTTGTTTATTTTTATTTGTAGTGTGTTCTTCTTCATGTTATTTTTTGTATGTGTCACTTTTGATGTACTTTGTTATTTTTTCTTCGTCTCTGGTGTTCTCTTTCAGTATTGTGTTATTGTGTGTCTTGATTATCACTTCTAGGATTTCGCAGCAGCTGTAGGACAGTTTTATGGTAGTTTTATTGAATATGTTATGCAGGGGATTCGAAATCTGTTTTATGATTGATGGGGGTGATTTGACTTTGAGTTTACGTATATTGGATTGGCGTTATCTTTTAGGTATGGTTCATATGTATTTTTTATTTAAGTTTAACGTGACATCTGGAAAGTGAGTTGTTTTTATTTAAGCCAGTACTTTTAGGCCTAGTTTTTTTTCATTTCGTCATATATAATTTTCTTGGAGATTTCTACATTGACTTTGTTGGAATCTCTCATAAAATAAATAACCCCACAAGATATGATGCCTCTGCAAAGTCAAGGGGACCCATGGCCAAATCATAGGAGTTTGTCATATTTGTTTTACTCCATTTGTCATCATTATTGGTTAAAACTGATCTACTACATTTCTTAATAATGTGGATTACATCCTTGGATATATCAGTAGGCATCTCGGCAAATTCTAGAGCTTAGTTGAATAGTTCTTTTGATATAGACGGGTAGGAGACCACTATGTCAAATTGTAGAAAGGTACTTTTGTTCTTATTTTCGATATTGTTAAACGAAGCGATTGCTTCGGCAGTTATAATCAATAATGATGACCAATGGAGTACGTATCGAGCACTGGTGAAGTAAATACTTACATTGATACATAAAAAAAATATATATCCTTATAAAATTGTATGTAAATACGTAAAATAGTTATATATATATATATATGGGTGTGTGTGTGTGTGTGTGTGTGTGTGTGTGTGTGTGTGTGTGTGTGTGGCTGTGTGTGTAAAGTATTCACTCCTGAACTGATTAACTTACAATCATTAATTTTGGAACTTGACGTAACGAGTCAAAATATGAGCTACATTTAGCTTCATTTAGCTCTATGAAAGTAGCTAAAAAGATGATGGAACCTCTTCGTAAAGTTCAGATGTCGATGATTCATGTGAAATTTTATCATTAGACATCGGTTTTGTAATATTACCCATATTTCAGTTTCCTTAGAATATTTTAAATAGGTTTAAGCGGCATAACACGGACACAATCTCCCATTTAAAAATTAAAATAGCACAGATGTGTACTAAATTGGGTCCATAGCCATTACAAACGAATAGAGCAAGATTCCCTGAATTTACATTTCATTTTAAGGCCGCTTAAGCTTAAGCAACAATCTTTAGAAATGTTCTCGAATCAAAATCAGGTAATGGATTGTGATCATAATTTGAATAAGAATTATAGACATGATGTTTTATATCATCATACATTGATTATCATATTCGTAAATAGACAGAAAATTAGTGTAAAACTGTTCTATTTTGAGAATTATGTTTACACGTCGTACTACATGATAAACTACCTATATCTTAGAATCTATTAGTGTTACGATTATGGAATGCAATGTTAGTTTATAATAGCTAGTCTGCATCTATTTCAATGAATATATTTGATTCTTATTCCGGTAATTTAGCACACTGGTCCATTTTATTTTGAACAAAACTTCGTACACTTATACACACACCACACACTCGATATTTATATATCTCTACATATATATATATATATATATATATATATATACACGCATATATATATATATATATATACACGCATATATACATATATATATATATATATATGTATATATATATATATATATATATATATATATATATATAAAAGAGGGTAGTGCAGTATTAGTGCAGTTCCAACGAGAGAAAAGTATATATGTAAAGGAGTAAGGCTACCAACATTTGTAGAATGTTTTTTTCAACATTTATTTATTATTTTGTTGTTTTTTTTCAACATTTATTTATTATTTTGTTGTTTTACCATTTTATGATTTTATATATAACGCGTTTCAAGCGGTGGCCCGCTTTCATCAGATATGAAAGTCCATTTACTCATTTACACATATATATATATATATATATATATATATATATATATATATATATATATATATATATACAGAGAAAGAGAGAGAGAGAGAGAGAGCGAGAGAGAGGGACAGAGAGAAAATACAGAAAGTAAAAGATAGAATAAAAAAGACATATTGGCAGTTATATACGGAACCCTCAACAAAGACGCAAGAATTAAGTGGAAACATGAAGAAATGCTTAACTAGATATCAAGATATTAAACAAGAGGACAATATTAAGAAAGTAAAGGAAAACAAGGCGGTGAGATACAGAGATCGAAAGAGAGAGAGAGAGAGAGGGAGAGAGAGGGGGGAGTGAAATAGATAAAGGGGGGAGAGACAACAACATTTCGTAATGAAGGAAAGAATTTGCAGACGAACTAAAATGCAATTTATATAGATACAAAAAAGTAAAGTGATATCGCTTCAAATAAAAAGAATCTCAAACGAATTACGAATCAGCGAACGAACCAAACTTATAACAAAAATGGAAATCTCGTTTTTTTTCATCTTCTACTTATTAATATTAGAACTGTAGAAAGGTGCACGTAGAATGGAAGCAACAGACGAGGAAGATATGAATGACAGGGATTCAAAAAAATACAAGTCCTCATATTTTTCGGAACTCCAAAAATATTATCAAAAAGAAAGTGGATGGACAAGAATAGAGGAAGTTATACTAATTGGCTCTGCTATTTATGAAGGCAAAAATAAGGTAAAAACTTTGATACAAAATAAAGCTGAAAGAAGGGTTCAAGTTTATAAGTACGAAGGAGCATGAGATTAACAAGGTCATCGAAAAGGACGAGAATATATTTGTTTCAACGAGTAAAATAAAAGGAAGACAAGCAAACTCAAATTTATAAGGAAAGAAAATCAGAATAAATGCAATTTGTCAGTTCAAAAGGAGAGTGAAAGAAAATTTCTGATCGTCTAAATTGAAGAGAAATGCTTGTATATACAATGTGTTGACAAATGAAATATTTCTAGAAAATGATATCCGCTCTAACTATCATGCTAGATAATAATCCGAGATGTTTAGCCGTTTTCCCTGCTAGGGGTCTGTTTTTAAGGTATGAGAATTTAGTCAGTTTTCATAAACTGACAAATCTTAAAACACATTTTATGTGCAAAGCTATTTTTTCATGCAAATGGCAAACCCTTGAATTTAACAAATCTACATAGCTATTAAGGTATGGGTTCTGCAACGTATACATACATACACTACTGATGGAAATCAAAAATACATCTGTGGGTTCTTTCATAGATTTTAACATTAAATAAACTATGATGACTAGTTTTCGGTCATATAATCTATTAGAGGTTGCTTTTGAGAAACACAATATATAAAAGATGAAATATATGTCAACACGCGATATATAAACTATTGAATTAAACCTTCACCAAATAACGTATTAAGAGGGGACGTTTAAAAAGATAATAGGCCTTTAACACTTTCAGTGATCCAAAAAATTAATTTAATTTATTTTTTATGAAAGTGTTTTTCAAATAATATAGCGGGAGATTTATGGGAATTAGTCAAATAAGAATATACACGTTATATGTTATATTAAAGTATATTTATTTTATCACAAATTAACACTGTATGTATGCATTTAAATATAATATTCGATGCTGACATTAAATGATACACTACTAAATAAGCATGGAAAATTAACTGAAATAGTACGCATTACCGAAGGTATGAGGTGTCCATTCTCAAATGAAACTCATAATCGGCTTAACCCTTCCATAATAAGCAATAGAAAATACAGATACACTAAAAAACATACATGTCTCGTATTAAGATGTCTTACATTTTAAAATCTAGTAAACCTTTACTTACACATATATGATAATAGAAAAAACATTATATATATATATATATATATACATATATATATATATACATATATATATATATATATATATACATTGTTTTTATTTACGCAGCATTGTTGCATATCAGCAAGCATTGTTAAATGTAATAAAATTATCTGCTTTATTATACCTGTTTTCTTTTTCGATTATCCAAATAACCTTTTTTGTGTCAAAATTAAAAAGACTAATAAATGTACCATCAGTATAACGTGCCCATTAAATTATTCTGTCATACCATCTTACGATTACAATATATATATATATATATATATATATATATATATATATATTGAAAAATAGAAATATATTCGCTGAAATCTGATTTTATATTGTCTATGTATAAATGCTCTGGAATTATAAATTAATATCTATTGAGCTTACACTATGTTCGAGTAGAATATATATCTATAGAAGGAGAGCTAGTGAAAAGCAATTAAATTATGCTTGGTAATTCAAT
>OY744517.1:8807285-8854785 GCA_963556195.1 Sepiola atlantica | reverse complement strand
AACTATTGCGTATGTAGAGTAAACATTGATAATACAAAGACAAAATGTATATTACATAATAGTAATAAATTAAAAACTTGTAAATAAGTAAAATATGCAAATGAACAACATCGAGATATTTTTGGAGATGCCTATATATAAGTTATTTCAATACAATTTTATATCACAAGAATTAAATAATCCTAACGTGTTTTGATGTTTATATAGTTAGGATAGATTGAAAAAAAACTTTCACATTCATTCATTTATATATATATATATATATATATATATATATATATATATATATATATATATATATATATATATACATATACATATATATATATATATATATATATATATGAATATGAAGATAAAAGAACAAAGAGAGACGTGTGAATGATACATCTATTTGTCATTTTCACATCTTTATTATCATTCCTTTATTTATATTAATAATGGCTCTATCTCGTATATTGAGCTTAAATCATTTCACAATATGTTCAATTCTCTAAAAGTATAATTTTAGTCTCATAATTTTTATATATATATATATATATATATACATATATATATATATATATATATATATATATATATATATATATATATATATATATTGATTACACACACGAACACACAACACTAGAGAAAGGAGGCAAATGTGTTGGATAGATATCAAAGTCAAGTTTTTAAACAGAGCGATCAGGGGTATAGCTTTATAAAACCACACTGGTAAGAGAGATGTACACGCATGTTAGTCTTTATATATATATATATATATATATATATATATATATATATATATATATATATATATATATATGTGTGTGTGTGTGTGTGTGTTTGTGTGTTCGCGTGTGTATGATAGTATTTCCAAGTATTTCCAAGGTAAACTTTAAAAATAAGTATATATACATACATATATATGCATATATTATTTAGTGTGTTTTTTATGTTCTTAAATGTTGATTAATATATATATATGTGTGCGTGTCAATATAATATATATATATATATATATATATATATATATATATATATATATATATATATATATATATATATATATATATGATGTTTTCCTCTTGTCTTAAAGATTCTCGACACTGAATCTGATTGAATTTATCTTCAGAATATAAGTGCTGGATTAATATGCTCAGCGAAAGTAACATTTAAAGAAAATAAATCACGTATCTCTCATAGAAGCGGTTGAATAAGGATAACCGCCGTCCTTATCCGACGAGCCACGTTGTTGCATTTGAATTCGATTCTCTTTACCCGGCGTCAAGCGGTTTGCTAGGACGGGATGAGATATTTAGGATCTGTTAATCTCTGACCCAACAGTTTATATTCGTTTTCTTACCAATCGATCAAGACGACAGTCGAATTTCACTCATGAACGATCTCGTGGTGTTATTATCTACTCGAGTTTCCTCACAGATGATGGAGTTCCCAGGGGGTGTTTGCTGAGAGGCGATAGTGAGATGGCATTTGCATCTTTATACGCAGACATCGGCAAAAGGATGAAAAAAGCTATATCGTTTTTTTTATAACTGTAGGGACCCAATTGTGAGAAATCTGTCTACATTATTGTTCCGTCTGATCAGTAAAATGGTTGATAAGATCGACGCGCCATCACGCACTTGATAAGCGCTTACATATATGAGATGTTGTTACGCATGTTTGATCTAAAATACACATAAAACAAACACATATATGTGTTCTTATATATATATATATATATATGTATATATATATATATATATATATATATATATATATAAATATATAAATTAGTTTATTAAGGTCAAATATATTGATACTATGAGCTTAAAACTAATATTTGTTCACAAGTGCTTAATACAAATATACAAGCAATAATGCTTATATAATATCATATATATATATATATATATATATATATATATATATATATATATATATATATATATTATTCGATTTAAATATAAATATGGACAGGAAAAATTGGGTAGACATTTTTACATCACTATAAGGTATGTTTATTATCAAGAGTGACTGATTTTGTGGGCCTTTACATTTTGTGGGAATTGTATGATAACATGCGACAGTTGTCAGGCGAGCTATATAGAGATAATCCCTTATTTTACTTAACTCCACCAAAATAAACTTTTAAAAAAGGAAATAACGTTCCATGGTCTTTTTAGAGATTTTGGTTTAAAATATCCATGGATGCAAACTACTGTAAAGTTAACTTTTTGGATATCACATTAGATTTAGCTATCAAGACTTACAAGCCCTACCATAAAACGAACCATACGTTTTTCTATATAAGTAAAAGTTTTAAACATACACCACTTATAAAAAGGCAATAGCCTCTGCAATATCATACAGAATTACCCAATTATCAAAATTGAACCCTTATTTATTAAAAAAAAAAACAATACCACAACGATACCATAACTAGATCGGAGTATAAAAAAGATTACTTATATCAAGACGGACTTCGACAAAAGTGGGTCAAATATACGGGGCATGCAGTGAATAGGCAATTTTCGTTCCTACTACATGGCCATTGGGGATGGGAATAAATTATAGGGATAGTGGAAACAATAATGACTAGGTTTTCAACCAAGCTTCATCGATTATTTGGTACAATAACTTTATATTAAATCATGCAAGGGAAATGACAGATGATAGCACTGCAACTAAAAACAAAACTAACCAGTGATTAGAACACACATACAATTGTATATGCACTGGGGTTGAGCATTTTTAATTTCAAGCGTGATGTATACATCTGATGTAAGGATGGAGTATAACACTAGTACCTATATCGGCCCCACTGATAGCACCTTTAAGTACAGGTATAGAACCCACACGTATTCATTTAAGAAAAAAACATCATCCAAATTCAGAGGCAAACTGTTAATCGTTAGCTAATTTTGTTAAGGCATTAATTAGTGATAACATTTATTTTGAATTGCAATGGTTCATTGTTTATCGAGCGAACAATAATAAACCTAACAACAGGAAAAATGCAACTTATTTACTTCATAATGTTACCATATAATCACTTCGAAGGATAATTTGCTAAACATTATGCAGGGATTCTACAGAATTTTCTGCGCCAAAACTTTAATATTCTATCTAGCCTTACACCTGGAATGTAGTTGAGGAACAAGTAAATATTTAAAACAACATATTTAGCAATCTAATGTAAATATCTCTAGAATAGTTTATCCGTTTTGGAACCAGTGCACGATATATGATACATGACCTCGTAACAATTCTGTTTTAGGTTTCTTTAGATTTAAAATTAGGAAATATGTGTTCCTGCAATTACCAATCAATTAGGGGTATCAAATAAATTAGCATTCTGTGGGATTCTGGATAAGGCATGAACAATTATACAATAATTTAGATAATAAGAATATTTGAGGTTCTATTATGAATTACATAGTAATCATATGAAAAGTTCAGTAAGTATATTAACTCTAGTATATTAATATTTTACTAAGAAAAATAAAAAGGGGACATGGGATTAACACTGCACGTATGCCCTACTTGAAAATATACAAATCACATACACTTCTTCAACGCTCCAAATTGAGTCCCAACCCACTGGGTAGATTAGTTTGTGGCTAAAAGAAAAGTCGTTTATAATCAGAACTAAGCTTTGTATTCAAACCAGTAAACGATACATTCGAAAGGAAATGTATGCATGGTCTCTGGGAATTGAGTATGAATCCAATTAAATATCATTTTGATTTTTCTTAACTTCAAAATTAAAATTGAAATAAATGATTATGATAGATTTGGGTTTGATACGTGTATTCCTGATACTAATGTTGTTATATATTTGCACTCGATTTGCTGCAAGATTGTTTATTCTCATAGCTTAGCATCAAAACAATTGAGGTTTTGGTTTTAATCTCTGGTTTTGAAATTTCCTTATTAGACACTTTAATAGTTTTTAGTAATATATAATAATAAAAAAAGTTACAAAATAATTTACTGATTGTCACAGGGGCTTCAAGGGTATTTTCTTCTAATAGAGAAATGTTGATCTACTAGCAGGAATTATTTAGATAAGTTTCCTAAATATTAGCTTTGGGTTATCGTTTGAGAAATCTTATTAGTGTGTGTTCTCGAGTGTGAAAAACTTATTGAGGCCGGACATTTTAATTATTTGATTTTTCTAGAGTGATCACTTTTTTCTAAAGTGAGTTTTTGGCTTTTATATACTTCAGTTTGCAGAGTTTTTTTTTTAAATCAGAAATTAACTCCTGTATTTCTCCCCCAGTGTTCTTGTTATGATAAGCTTTTTAGATTCTCAACAATGTATAGTAAAACCTTCTATAGATTGACTAAATTGCACTAATTAAAAAAATACACTCATCCGAATTTTGCCATCGAACGCGCGTAAGAGATATGAATGAATATTAAATTTAAATAAATTACATTTGTGTGTAAAATAAAAGATGCAAAAAAGGCTGATTGAAGTACAGAGGAAAACAGTTGTCAAAACAAATGGAATATATTGTTTGGGATTACTTCACAATGATCTATTGAATCCAACTACTATATAGACATAGCTATACACATACACACACACACACATATATATATATATATATATATATATATATATATATATATATATATATATATATATAGTGAGATAAAGAGAGTGAAAGAGAGACAGACAGACAGGGAGACAGACAGACAGGGAGACAGCCATATAAAAGGACCAACAAAGGGGGAGATATATAAGTATTATACTAAATCTAAGTTGATAAGCGTTATTTTCCCTAAAAATTTGTTTGATATAGATTTTGTCACAACAAATACATGAATTTACTATTACGTTTGTAAAACAGAGCCCATTTTAATTGCTCTAATACTTACTAAGCTAGATAAACAATTCGTCAAAAAGTGTGTATCGATTACATATTTCCTCTCCCATTGTTCCCTGTTTTATCTTTGTCTTTTTATATCGGCATTATATATATATATATATATATATATATATATATATATAGACATGATGCATATATATATATATATATATATATATATATATATATATATATATATATATATTATTCCGTTGAGGTTCACTCTATAGGACTTAATGCTGTAAATAGTTACTGCATTTATATAATAGTGTTCAATAACAAGTGTTTATGATGTAAACCGATGAGAATATCCACTACAGATCATTTATATTATGTATCTTTTGTCTTGCGAGCAAGGTTTCCAGTGTTTCTTTAACTCTAAAAGCATAAGACATCGATGAAAGATCAAACTAATATAATGTGGTCTTTGAAATTATATATATATATATATACATATATATATACAGATATATGTATATATATATACAGATATATGCATATATATATATATACAGATATATGTATATATATATATATATATATATATATATATATATATATATATATATATATATATACATGTTCTTTTATACGTAACTGAGCATTTAGCCTAAAATAAAAAAACTAAATCCTAGGCGTAGCGTAGTGGTTATGAAGTCTGACTGTGTGGAAAACGGTTGGGCATGAAACTCAGCTCGAGAAAAATTGGTAAAATTTTGCTAAAGTCATTAGCTGTACTACAGCGAAATAGTCTGTGGATATATGGCGATATATATATATATATATATATATATATATATATATATATATATATATATATATATCTTATACACACAAACCTTCGTCGGACCCACAGCGGTTAGCACACACGCCTGTCAGTGACTAGTGGATCCATAGGGCCCAATTCTAATAAGATAATAAATGGGTGGATTATCCAGTTTAAGACATCACATAAATATAAGGAATAATAGCGAACAGATAAGAGATAACTTAAACAGCAAGTTAAATTCTTTAAAAAATGTGTTTATATGAAGATAAGATAAAGATGCAAACATAGATGAAAAAAACATAAAAAATTAACAATGTAATATTTAGAGGAAAGGGATAATGTCTGTCAACGAGCAAAATCTATAAACATAAATCGTGTCCAGAAATTAAGGAAGAACAGTATTAACTACTTACAAACATGGATGATGGATACAATACTCTGCAGGGAGTTAGAATAGTTACATTGCAAAGGAATTACACAATCAACCAAGATTCACATTAATCTTTGGATGTAAAAGTCAACGGTAATAATCAAGAATCATGTCCAACGGAAATCAGGTACATAGGGGCGGTCGGTGCTACACAATTAGGCAATAGGATGTGTAATCATAATGTGTCGGAAATAATGTAAGATGTTCCAGTCAGCGGCAGATCTTGCTGATGTTGAGAATTTGTCATGGAAGCGGTTTTATGTTTGCTATTGGATATATCAACTAGGTGAACTCTCAAGGCTACTCGGATGGCCATTTAGTCAGATTTTTGTATATATTTTTTCTTCTTCTTCTTCTTCTTTTTCTTCTTCTTCTTCATCTTCTCTGTTTGCTTCTTTTTGTCTTCCTCTTCATTCCCTCGCAGCGACTATCGACGATAGTTGTCTTAGGCTGACACTAACTCCCAACTCACTTTTGTATATATTCTCCGCCGTCCCGATGAGGTTTTTGAGTTACCATGCAAATGTAACATGCACTTTGATTTAAGGTCAATGCAATGAGTAAGTATTAAGAGAGCGTGTGAGAGGTCGTTTGACAAGAATAGCGTTAAGTAAGTGTTTGTGAGAAAGTAGGGGACGTCGGCCGACAGTAAATAGGATTCAACTCTCCTTCGTGATTGCGTGAGTTCAAAATAAAAGAGATAGACATATTATGACAAAATAGATTTTGCTTGCTTTGGATAATATTCATGTACTATATTTTTCTCATGATCTTAATTCAACTACACTTTATACGTGACAACATATAGAAAGAAAGAAAAAAGAAGAAGAAGAATCAGACAAGGAGCTGAGGGGCCTTTAGATTTATTTTATGTTGATATATATCTATATATCTATCTTTCTGAATCATAAAATTAGAGCCTATTACACGTATTATCTATATTTTTATTTACCAGACTTAACATTTGTCATGTTGTTATGTTCTGCTTAAAAGATACGTAGTTCTGTATGTTTTCGAAACAAATAACTGTAGTATGCAAAACAGTTTATATGTCGTATGTATTATGCAAAACTGTTTCTATGTCGAGTAACTGGCGTTGCTTTATGCAGATATGCTCGGCCTTCCATATCACCTCATAGAAGAAAAGCAGCAGTTACACATAGGCCTCGTCAATCTTATTTACTGCACTTTGCATGAGCAAAAATGTATTAGTCTACATATATTGATATTTTTCATGAAGAGGGGTTTTCGGCTTTCTTTGCCGCCTTTGTCAACCAAATACGAAATAACGAAAACACAGTGGAGATATGTCCAATAATTAGAAACACGTACAAGACTTTCACAGCTTTCTTTGAAAACATACAGCAAACATGTTCGTGAACATGCATTATCAAATGTATTTCAAACTTTATTTTGACGAAGGAAATCAACAACACAAGAAAAAAAAACAAAAGCAGTTGTGACGAACATTTAATGGAATGTAACTAAACGCTTGCACGCGTTTTGTAAAGTAGAAGGCACAACATTGGCAATTATACTTATTTTTAAATCGACATTTTACTTTGACGGCGTAGGAAAATAAATAGATGGTCAACTTTAACTCAATTATGAGAGGACACCAAATGTGTGTTTAGAGCCCAAAGGATATTTGGAAGAAATCCTATTTTAGTCGCATGAATTATTAATGAAAGTAAAATACCTTTCGGCAAGGAAGGCTGGAAACATGTAGTCAGTTATGAACTGTGAAGGTTCTTTTTATTCTTATTCCTTTGATTCCACACTTCATAATTGACCCTTGTAACTTGCTTTCGAGCGTGTCATTGGAAAACGCACCTCAGACAGAATGAGCTTAGTAACGTTTACTACTCATCATATAATTCGGATATGCCTTTTCTAAGAATATTATCTCGAAAGTGAACATAATGGTAAAGGCTGGACTCGGCACTTGTCTCCATGCTGAAAATTACCATTAAAAGCAGCTCCGCCTAAACAATACTGCTATTCTCAATAAGATATACGTAAAGTACAGTGCCTTAAGTTATCAACACGTGTCTCTTACCTATTCTGTAAGTTTAAAACCGCGTTAGAATTTCGAATAAAATAGGTACCAGCTGCTCTTCAGGCTGGTGGAGCATACCCAAATTAGACTGGCAGTGTCTTGGGAATTCTCGAGTGTCTATTTCACTGTCCGTGGTAGGTATGGCACCGTGCATCTCTCGGTAGTTCACTTTTTCGTGACTTTAACTTCTAACCCGTTCAGAAAAGGTTAGTTTATTGCTTATCGAATGAGGTCCCTTTAACGAGGAATGCCGACTGGGCTGCCCAGGCAATTTTTGTTCGGTCTGCCTGTTCTTCTTATACCGCACTGGTTTCAAATCATACTTTCCGAGTAAGTCACATCTTCCAGCCGTAAGAGGGAGATAATTATTTAAAATATATTCGGTTGAAATGCGCCAAAGAACAATTTGTTTAGGTCACGAATTTCCCTTTCAACCGCCTTTATAACTGTTAAATTGTGTTGCTATTGCGAATAAAATAAGCAAATACAAGACTTCCTTAGTTAGCAACGTGCGTCTTCGACAAGAATTGCCGCAAATAACATTTCAGAATCGATTAGAATTTTGTAATAAAAAAACGATATTTTCTTCTTTCTTTAAAGAATATTGATCTTTTCCAATAACTTGATGTATCGATCGATCGATTATTATTTATAGATGCGTATGCGTTATCATATTTTACATTTTTTTTTTAATCGTTAAAGTTTTTATAGGTTATAATATCGAGTTAAAATCACTTTCTGGTCCGTTCAATTCTTCGTGTTGAGTAGGAAGGTTCCATCCACCGTCGAGGTTTTTTTTTTCGTTTTTATTTCGCCATGTTCTATCAGAAATTGACGTTTAATTTTCAAAACTACGCGACGGCTTATAATGTATCATTCGAACCATCTGCAGAGATGATTTCACAAATTCTTCCCGACCATGAATATCCTATGCAATGACCGAATTAATCGTCTCCACGAGAGGAGAGAGTAAACAAAAACGCATCTTCTTAAGATGAAACTAGTCAGTCGTCGCCTTTTGTGATGAAAATTATATTCCAAACAAACATCTAATGACAGCTTGACGGACAGACAGCGCTCCATGGTGTTTAATGACCTGACCATCGCAAGGAAAATACATTCTTACTATTGAGTCATAATTTATCAAGGATAAGAGCCACTCGAGGATGAAAGTTTAAGACACTGAAATGATTGGCAGGTGAAATATGAGGAATACTATGAGAGGACTGCCATTGATCAATATTATGAACTGATAATTATTTATGGGTCGATTTTTTAAAGAATCTCTTGACATTGAGACTGTCAAGTTATATATCAGCAGAGAAGCAGTTCCGTGCTAATATGTTTCCCATGAAAATTCCGCTGACGCTAGAAACATGGAAGGAGAAAAGAACATATTTTTTCGTTAGGGTAGCAAAACGAGTTTCTGCAGAAAATGTCGTGCAAGGTCTTACCAAAGGTAGTTGATCAGTCAGGAATCTTCCATGGCAATAACGATAAAGCAGACATAGTCTAGCAATGTTTTTATGTTGGAAAGGAGAGTTAAAGAATGGAAAAGATCATGCATTACTAGATTTTGAAGTCATTTTTTTACTCTGCAAAGAGCGGGTAGACTGCTCCGCGGAGCTCTACATTTGTTTATAAAGATTTGATAAACCGAATATCTATATGATGATACGCTAAGGTATATTTGTGCGTATGTTATAACCTTCTACATCTATTTATTTTAATGAGATAGTATTGTCAGATAGGAAATGCAATGCAAAAAACTAATCGAAAATTTATTGGTGTTGTTAAGATAAAAGTTCTGACTTCAACAATATTAAAATAAATTGTTCAGGTTTTAACTTGAATAACCTCCTTTTTGCATTATTTAAAGTGCAATGTCAATTTAAGTGCTACAATGTAAAATAAATAAATGAATAAAAAGAGGGGCATGCACGTTTTATGTATTCAAATGTTAGCTGACAATGACAATTATTTTTTACTAAGAATAAAGATACAATCTTTTTCTGTATACATGATTGAATACATAATTAATTTCAAGATATAGTTGGCTTAGTAGTAATTATACCGATGAATAAGAGGTGACGGGTGAATTGATAAAAGACACGGACTGACGATTTGGTGTGCGCAGTTCGAATCCAGTCAATTGCATAGCATCACTTCCACTTATAGACGTTGCCAACATTCACTAGGCACCCTCATGTAAGGAGCCTATTTGAAAAAAGTCAGGAAAACCAATGTAACAAAGAAAATCAATTCGGTCAAAAACGTGCTATCATACTGATACATACGATGTTAGTTATATATTAACAAAGCAACCGTGGAATTTTTAGGAGTCCCGCTATCTTTACTATTACTAATCAACTTGCGACAAACCTTGTTTTACTTCATTATGTTTATTCCCAACTTAAAAGCTTTAATAGTTTCGAATTTATCCGTGCCTAAAATACAGTAACAATATAGCATTCGAAATGAATTAGTCTTAGGCGGTCGTCCGAGTTCTAAACTTTCGAACAGCATTCTCAAAAGATTAATTGAACATGATTTAACCCGTTCTCAGAATACTTACCCTAGAATATCCATATCGACTCTAAACGCGACTGATTTGAGCGAAAATTATACAAATCAATGCATAAATCGATGAAGTTAGAATATTAAGTACAGAAAATGCAATAACATTGAACTATTTATAAGTGCGTTCATGTAAGTGAGAAGTGCTGACGATTCAAGTGGAAGTTGGAGAGGACGGGGAAGAAGGGGGGTGTTTCTTCTTCTAGTTCTTTAGATACTGAGAAAATGTTGGTAATGTTATAGTACAGTTTCTTCTATCGGAACATAACTATACAATACAATTATATATTTGCAACCCCTCTGTGTGTTTCAATAACATGAAACATTCTAAAACAATCGTTTGGAATCTGAGTGTATCGACTTCTAAAGTTTTATTTTTAATACAAAATCGGAAAATAAAATAAAGTACATTTTCATGGGATCACTTATTTTACCACCTTAATATTTGATGCAAAAACAAAGAATAATTAGAATATATTAATTTGAAATTAACAGAGAGCAAATAAAGAAAATTACTCTGTGAATATTTCACTTTCACACGTCATAATGTAATGTTACTGTGCTTTTTTACGTCGCTTTTAAACATGCAGTTATGCGACTGTTTTCTACTTTTACGCAGTACTTTGTATTATATTGTACTATGTTAGATATTTCAAGCTGCACTGGTTAGGAAGTAGAGGGCAGACAAAGCAATGCTCCATCGTATGGCCCTCCTCTCCACAGTCGCATATTGGTGGGTCGGTTTCGTAGCAGCATCTGACCATATCAACTTTTGACCGCCACATTTCTGTTATCAGGCGGTTCAGTGTCTCCCAATCACCCAGAATGTTTCTGAAACAAGAGCAATGGCTTCAAAAGTAGGGTTCCAATATTAGTAGTGGAGAGGCTATTCTCTAGACCTCTGGTCCACAGTTGCAGTTTGGTCTCAACATGGTTCATTAGGCTTCTCACCGCTCGTTCGCGTCAATTAATGAGATGTTATTCATCATGTTACTGATAAAATTGAAGAACTGTGACATGTGCTGTCCTCTTTCTTATTCAGTAGTAGTAGTAGTAGTAGTAGTAGTAGTAGTAGTAGTAGTCACAAGGAGTTCTCACACAAGTCATTATCACTGATAATAAACGGTGGTATTTCCTGGAGTATGAATAACACCAAGTCTCCCCAGGTGTCCAGTCCTCTCCACCTTTGCGTTATTACTACAGACGCTTACCATCGATTCCTCGCTGCAACAACCTTTGGTTGTCTCTGGGATTTGGGTGGCAATAAACCTTCTCAAGGTCCCAATACTCTCCGCACTTTTTCAGTGGATATCTGCTTACTGCGCCCCTCGGAATTTCCAACCCTCTTTGACCCTTCACGACTTTTGTTTTGGTGGGGGTAGTTTATGTAATTTCTTTCAGTTTCTCTTCCTTGGGTTCATGCTGTGGCGGTTTTGTTGTTTTCTATTGCAACTTCTGTGTGACTGATTAGCATTCGTACATCATGTAGGTTGGTTTCCGCATTCGAGGATTTTCCTTAAGATTTGAGCTGTTTTCATCATAGCCGCATGTAGTCTGGTATCAGTATTCCCTTATAATTCCAATTTCTTCCAGTCTTTTTTACAGGTTTTTCGGGACTGTTCTTAGTGTTCCTACGATTATTGTTATTATATTGCTTTTTTTCATATTTAATATCCAGTTCAGTTCTCTGGCAAATATGGTGTATTAGCTATTCTCAAGCAAGTTTCGTATTATTATTATTATTATTATTATTATTATTATTATTATTATTATTATTATTATTATTATTGTTGTTATTATTATTATTGCTATAATTAGATTATTATTATTATTGTTATTATCTGTTATTATTATCTATATATTAATACGATAGCGTGTGTGTTCGTGTGTCACGCTTACATCAAAAGCTCTCCCCATGCGTACCGCACCTAGATTTGTAAAAGCATTCAAGTAACCTAATTTTCGTATTATTTCAAGTATTTCCCTTTGGCGCAATGGTTAGCGACGTCGGCTCGACTGGTTTATAGTTCGATCCCAACCAACCTCTAAGATGTGTTTTCTACATCGTAGGAGCAGAGAGAGTAAGGAGGGGACAACCGGGATGGCACATATTAGTACGATAGCGTGTGTGGTATTTAGTGTGTCACGCTTACATCAAACGCAACGACCTTATAAATCTGTGTATGCTACTCATGAATGGGTGCCCAATTTAATTTAATCTGAAACATTTACAAAGTAAGGTTTAGTCGTCGAAATCGGAATTAGTCGATCGATCAAATAGAGAAAAAAGTCTGACAGACGGACGGACGGACGGACGGACAGACGGACAGGAAACCGCTTTTATTTATTAGACAACATCATCTGGAATGTTTTATAGGTAAGGAACAAGATAATTAGTATTGAAAACATCATTTCCTCTAATTTACACGGGTCCTGCTATTCTTAGTAGTAAAGAAAATTTACTTTATTATTCTTAGTGATTGCTCGTTGGCCATAATTAATGTTGTTTCCTGAAATCTGAGTGACAACAAGTCTCCCCTGATTCCAGTCGGTGTGTCCGCATTCAATTGCCGTTCCAACTAACTTTGCGCTATCGCAACTATCGTTTAGCAGTGATATCTCATTATTGCCTACAGATGGCCTCAGCATGATTACGCTTATTGTCTTTAACACACTAGTGTAGTGTTTTGAACCTGTCCTGTGAAAAGCTTGGGAAAACTATCAGAGAACGTATTACAACATACCTTGTGGTCAGACAAGTGCGAGCTAATGAATGCCGCCTCATAATCTGTAAGAACCTGGGTGTGCTCTGTAAACTACGAATGTGATCTAGAAACGTACAGATGCGCCGGTTAATACGTATCTATTCTCCACCCGTTATTGGCAAAAGCAAGCAGGGAAAGATTGTGCCATCTTGATCTCTAAACGCAGAACAGTACAACCCACATAGTCAGCCTCACACTGCTATTTTAATTTATGTATCATTAAACTCTTCTATTGTGTAGGAGGTACGTATGTGGGTCAAGGAAGGGAACTACTACATACCTTGTAACGCATAAAAGCAGCGAGATAGTTCAGAATAAATTCTGTCGGCAAAATGTAGACTGATAGCAACAATGAAGGGAAGTTTCAGATAAAACGAACACTTTGGTGTACAAACAACTGTTTCAGTATTACACTTCACCGAAATATTAGGTGAATGCCCTCGGGGTACCATAAGAATTTCATTGATTTTCTTTTAATTCGACCGCAAGTTTGTTCTCACTAGAAATCCTTAGAGCACGGTGAACAATGGTCTTGAACAAACACACATTTAGCTCATAGGGACAAAGAGATCCCTAACAAATATACAGGCCCGTAAACATCGGTTTCCTGTATTTATCAGTGGTGAACTTATTCCCTGTGATTTTAACTCAAACGTCCAAAAAGGGGTGAGATCCATAATGCTGTTGTGAATTTAATGATAGGTGGAGCGTATTCAACTTCAGAAAAAAAGTCACTTGCATCGGGTAGGGACTAAAATGTGACAGAAGTGTCATCTACATTGCGCTAATAACAGCAAGGTTTACACGATTAAACAGCAAGGATTCCTGAACACCTATTAAGAGATTCGAGGAGTTGTTTTTTTAGTACAAGATTTTGGATTTTAAATTTCTTATAGTAAATGAGGTGTCTAATTTCATTGTTATTTTCAATTTGCGATATGTATGTATCTATAATATTTTTCATGGCTTTTTCTTCTAATCTGAAGTTTGGTTGCATGTTATTACGTTATATGTTAATATTGTTTTAATTGTAGTGTTGAACATTATTATCATTTGTACTGATGTTTCTTTAAGTTTCAAATAATTAATTTGATTTGTTCATCAACGATATAATTAGGGAATTCGTTGGTAATAAGTACTTGTTTTATATTTTTTCATTCGATGGAGGTTCATTTGGAGGAGATTGATTTGGAGGAGATTAATCTGGAGGAGATTGATTTAGAGGAGATGAATCTAGTTTAATAGATTTTTAACAAAAACTATTTTGTAGCGATAGAGACAGTCGCTCTTGAAATTTAAAAGACAAGAATTCAAGCTGGTTATTTATTTTATAAGTGGAAGTGTTAAACCCTTTATTAGAGGTGTCACTCTGGGAATGGGATTTTATTATTTACAGTCAGTTCTATGGTGAATTTAAGAACATATTTTCTTCGGAAAAGGTCTTGAAGTTAGTGTACTTGTGCATTGTAATCAGCTAGAACAAGAATATCGTCGGCATAGCGTACGTTAACAGAGGGTGTTTTAATGTTATTAAATATTTTGTTTTCTAAGGTGTTGCATATAGAATTCGCTAATGTGAGTGTAAATGTTTCGTTTCGGTGGTGCAAGTTACTAGTAGCTTTTTTAGTATTTTATTAATTTTAAGTTGAGGGTCAGACGGGTTATTGTATATATTATTGATGATTATGTCTATTGTTTCCTTTAAATGTACATTGGTAAATAGACTTTCAACGTCTAGAGAGGCAATCATTTTATCATCCGGTTGTTGGCTTAGTAAAATTTGTAATAGTTCTTTTGTGGACTGAACACTATATTTGCTAGGTAGATACGGACTGATAAGTTCATTTTAGGTATTTGGCAAATAATATATAGGAGTATTAATTTGGGATATGATTGGTCAAAGAGGAGAATTAGCTTTATGTACCTAAAATGTTCCATCTAAATATGCTGGTTTGTAATCGCCAATTATATTGGGAAGTTGATAATTATCTATCTGTGCATTGTTAGCAGTGATTAGTCGGGTTAGGGTTAGGGTTTAGTCTGTTCACTTGTGTCTTTAACATGTTGGTAGGATTGTTATTAATTCTTTTGAATTTAGTGCGGTCATCAAAGATTTTGTTTGAAGTTTAGTGTAATAGTCTGATTTATTAAGTACGACAAATATGTTTGTTTTGTCGGCTTTTTTATAATGATATTTTGATGATTGCGAAGTTCATTAGCAGTTTTTTTAGATTGGGATTTAATAATAAATTAGATTGTTTTTCATCATGTCGATTTTTTATAGCTTCCTCTTTTAGGATATCACGTAAGCTAGGATGTGACATAATTTTATTTTCTGTTTCTAGTTTAGTTATGTTTTCATATAATAATTCAATGTCTGCTTTTTTATTTTTATGGTTGGATCGATTGAAAATGTGGCAGTTAGGTCCAACATTTAGTAATCCTTTTAAAGTTATGTACGTTCGTAGTCAGTAAATTAATGTAGTGTTGAGTGTGGTTGAGTAGTGAAATGGATCATTTACCAATAACAATAAAATTAGACTCATTATTTAGTTTAAGAAATATGAAACCTAAAATCTTGTTGTATAAAAAACAACTCTTCCCCATCTAAAAAAAAACCCTAGAAAGAACCAATGTTATTTATAAGTTTAGATGCCCTTTGGGAGAATGTAATTCCCATAATAATAATAATAATAATAATAATAATAATAATAATAATAATAATAATAATAATAATAATAATAATAATAATAATAATAATAATAATAATAATAATAATAATAATAATAATAATAATAATAATAATAATAATAATAATAATAATAATAATAATAATAATAATAATAATAATAATAATAATAATAATAATAATAATAATAATAATAATAATAATAATAATAATAATAATAATAATAATAATAATAATAATAATAATAATAATAATAATAATAATAATAATAATAATAATAATAATAATAATAATAATAATAATAATAATAATAATAATAATAATAATAATAATAATAATAATAATAATAATAATAATAATAATAATAATAATAATAATAATAATAATAATAATAATAATAATAATAATAATAATAATAATAATAATAATAATAATAATAATAATAATAATAATAATAATAATAATAATAATAATAATAATAATAATAATAATAATAATAATAATAATAATAATAATAATAATAATAATAATAATAATAATAATAATAATAATAATAATAATAATAATAATAATAATAATAATAATAATAATAATAATAATAATAATAATAATAATAATAATAATAATAATAATAATAATAATAATAATAATAATAATAATAATAATAATAATAATAATAATAATAATAATAATAATAATAATAATAATAATAATAATAATAATAATAATAATAATAATAATAATAATAATAATAATAATAATAATAATAATAATAATAATAATAATAATAATAATAATAATAATAATAATAATAATAATAATAATAATAATAATAATAATAATAATAATAATAATAATAATAATAATAATAATAATAATAATAATAATAATAATAATAATAATAATAATAATAATAATAATAATAATAATAATAATAATAATAATAATAATAATAATAATAATAATAATAATAATAATAATAATAATAATAATAATAATAATAATAATAATAATAATAATAATAATAATAATAATAATAATAATAATAATAATAATAATAATAATAATAATAATAATAATAATAATAATAATAATAATAATAATAATAATAATAATAATAATAATAATAATAATAATAATAATAATAATAATAATAATAATAATAATAATAATAATAATAATAATAATAATAATAATAATAATAATAATAAGAATAATAATAATAATAATAATAATAATAATAATAATAAGGATAATAGCTACATTGGTTATACAAGCACTACCGTATCCCGCCGCCTCACTATGCATCTTGTAAACTCTTGTTCAATTTACGGACATCTACAAAAACATAACTGCCTACCCCTCTTATTTAAGCCAAATTCTAGGTAATAACACTACAATTATACATTCTGAAACCAATTTAAAAAAATTAAAAATACTGAAAGCTATTTACATTAAAACACAACAACCTTTTTAGTAACAACATCACATATGAAACCAGTGGTACCATTTAAAAATACTTAACGTAATGCGATTTTCTTCTGTGATGTTATCCACCGTTGCTGAATTTAAATCGTTAACGACTTATTGGAACTATACGATAAACCTTCCATGCGCTTTTCTCTGCCGTCTTTTTTTTTTAAATTCTCTTATTTCTACATCTTTTTTGTTCATTTGCATTTTACACCTGAGGATGATTCGACGAAGAATCGAAAACGTTCGTGAAACCTGCACAACCGAATTCTGTTATTTGTAACTAAGTTTGCATATATATATATATATATATATATATATATATATATATATATAATATGAAAAAAGCAAGACTTGAAACGTTGATGGAATAACAATTATAAAGAATATTTATGAAAACTAAATCAACGTGGTTTTGTTTGTGTTTCTTTATAAATAAATGTATTTATTTATTTAACTCTTTCAGCGTTTTTAGGCATTCAATTCTTCTTTTCAATTTTTCCTTTCTACTTGTTCTTTCCTGACCGGGAAAAATTGTCGGGCCTAAGATAAGAATTCGTCTGATGTTTCTACGGTTGGTTATTTTATTTCCCGTTTACCATTTACCAACCGTCGAAACATCGGAGGAATTCTCATCTTGGCCGCGACAATATGTCCCGGTCAAGAAAGATTAAACAGAAATAGAAAAGATGAAAAAGAATTAACTGCCTAATTACTTATGACAATAGTGTATGACGCTGAAAGCTCGCAAAACTTTAAAATAGATAGATGTATTTATTAAAAAACAACCAAAAAGCTACGTTGTTTGGTTTTCATAAATATTCTTTGTTTTCACAGACACACACACACACATATATATATATATATATATATATATATATATATACAATATACAAAATTATAAATATTTGTGTTAATCTACATACGTATACGTTTCCTCCTTACGGGAATCGTCAGTGTAGAGAAGAATCATTCACACCGTTTGCCGGACTCGAACCCCGGATTCTGAGTTAGATTTCAAATTTCAAATTTCAATTCCACCGTCTTAGCACACACGGCCGTTGTCAATAACTCGGTAAATAAGCGAGAGATTAATCCTTTTGAAACGCAGCTGTCATAAAGAGTTCGACTTTTGAAAGGAACATTGCATTTAAGCCACGATGTCGGTTATGTCAATAATACTCGCTACAAAGCTGAGCCTAGTTTTGAGGTGATTTTTTTTTAATTCCCACCGGTCACCGGACTCGAACCCCTAATACTCGAGTTATATTTTAAACTCAAATATATATATATATATATATATATATATATATATATAAATATATATATATATATATATATATATGCGTGTTTTACAGTTATCCACATACAGCTGTTTCGTTGCCTACAACACAGCAGTAGGGGTAGACGCGCTGATATAACGAAATATAAGGCACTGGCGTCATCAGTTAGATTATTGAATACTTTAGCAGAATTAAGATGAATTAAATAGTATAAAAATGAAATTATTCATTGATTAAATTTTACGCTACTGATAACTGAGAGAGCACACTTATTTTACTGATTACTATTGCTTTTACGGTAAGTGTTAACCACCATTTGCACCATCAGAATATGGGTGCGTGTATATCTATATGGCTACTTTAATGTAGATGTGGTTTTAGTATTTATTTTCAAATAAAAAAGAACAACACACGTAAAAGTGTGTGCATTTGTGTGTCTTTTATCTTTACTCATATTACCCATGTATTGCTAAAAATACTTTTTCGTAGTCTATTCAAAGTCGAATATTTAAATTGGAACTAACCACGCAAAAACGTCTAATAGCATCTGCATATATTGACTTTTCTTACTTATCGGTATAAATTTTGCGAGACAATGCTCAGCGAGATGTACACGCTACAAAAAAGTTATGTCAATGGGGTCTGCGTGTTTAGCGATGTAAATGATATTTGAAACTTAAGCGTGAAAAACTGGTGAATATGCTATTTAAAATTATTGTGTGACAGACCAATATAAATGCTATTTCAAACTTAAGGTGGACCGATTTTCAAATATGTTATTGCATAATTATTGTGTGCTAGACTGATGAAAATGCTATTTCAAACTGTAGCATTACAGACTGACCCATATGCTATTTCAAATTCAAATATGACAGACCGATGAAAATGCTATTTAAAATGTGTGCGTGACAGACTGACGAATGTGATATTTAGAATTATAGGTGGCAGACTAATGTAAATTCTAGTTCAAGCTTTGGCGTGACAGAATGACGAATATGCTATTAAGTCTCCTCTAAAGTTTAAGTATTAATAATTATATGTTACCTAAATGCAAGTAATTTTAAATAATTATTTTTATTGGTGATTGCAGCGTTCGTTGTTTCTTTGCTTACTATTATTTCGATTGGCTCACTTCCTAAGTGATTAGGATGCAGAACATTGCATTATTAGTCGCCCTTAACTTTATATGACGTATTTTTCGTTAATATTTTATTTAGTTTATACGTACATAAAAGTAATCCATGGACACGTGTTTCTGGATCACAGCCGTCATCAGCATGGCTTACTAACACAGAGATCAAACCTTCGATATTGATGTCTATAGTCAAGCGTTTTAACATCCGACCAAGACGCTCTGTCTAGAAATATGTACGATTTTTATCACCTAAATATTTAATGTATTTTTATGTACTTATTTTTATTGGTGATTGCAGCGTTCGTTGTTTTTTTTTTGCTGACAATTATTTCGATTGTCTCACTTCCTAAGTGATTAAGATGCAGAAAATTGCATTATTAGTCGCCCTAAACTTTATAGGACGTATTTTTCGTTAATATATATATATATATTTATTTTATACGTACATAAAAGTAATCCATGCAAATATGATACATTCGTATCCACATATTTAGTCGAATCATTGACCATTGTTACCCTGATCGGACGGGGAATGCTCTTATTGCTCCCACTATCAAAACATTGACTAAAGAATCGGTTACATTGGGTAGGTTTTGCCCTGCTGGCTGAGTTACCAATGTTTCCATGAAATCAAAGGTATTGATGAAAGCTCATATTAATGCATAGTCTCAAGTGAAAAAACAATATATACACTATTGCCCAAGCAACGGAGCACACCGTGTTCTCTTATAACACGAAATTGCACACATTATATACATTTATATATAGATATATATATGGTCATATGTTTATATATTGTATGTACACCATCAACTACTAAACAAATTAATCGATCAATCATACTATTTGTAACACATCTAGAAAGCGTAAGTTGTCCGAATGTTTGCAATATTTAGTTTAGTTTTATACAAAGGGGAGTACACGGGGGTAATATACCTTAATGAAAATATGAAAACCTTCGAATTTTGTGAAATTTAAAATAATTGGTACTAGAAATACATTCATAAATATTTACTAAACTTTAGTTTAGTATTGAAAAGGGTTTAAGAGAGGCATTCTCTATGCACAAGCTCACATTTCATAATTCAAATATTTCGGATTTGCATTTAAATGCTTAAACTTTGACAGTATCCTAATAAGACAAAGAAAACAACATAACAAAAACTAATGAAAAATATTATATTAATATTGTTGTAAACTCTGTTTTTAATTAGCTATGGTCTATTGGGGGTTCTACTATCTGTCTTGACTATGAGTTTAATGTTGATGACTCCTTTGTATATGTGCTGATTAAATGACTTAATAAATCTATCTGAGAAACATATGCATACTATGACTTTGTGGATGTGAATTCTTGTAACTTGTATATTTAATAATAAGTATGTAATAATTGTGTATCTTTCTAAACTGTTGTATATACATGTGTGTATTCGTGTATGAAATATAATGACGCTAAATATTTATATAATAATTTATTCAAAATTCAGTTTGATTTCTCTAAATACGTATTTTGTACTTTTTCCTAAAGATTGGTGAATTACCAAATATTCAATTTATGTCTGTGGCATTGCAAATGTTCTGTTTCTAAATTCATATGTCTATTTTTTTCGTTTTGTCATACGGGTGAGTATGTGTGTATATATGTGTATGTGTGAGTGTGAGTGTGTGTGTGTGGGTGTACGTGTGTGCGCATGGATTCTTTGAATGCTCGTGCTATGCTCGGATACGATCGTAAATTATCGGGTTGACATTTAAATCGGCTGAAGGTCATTTCCAAACCGGCGAACATTTCCGATGGTAAAGCTTAGCGTCATCAGATGGCAAGTTATTAAAAATCGATGTCGATGACTTTTATGAGTATTTACTTTGTCTGCCGCTTGCGTTCCGATAGAACTCACTGCTGAACTATTTATCAGAAACTGCCTTCCTCGTTCATTGAACATTTTGAAATGTTTCAATTGTGACATCTTTAGAATCACATTTGCCATTTTCAAAATGTGATTAATTTAATTTGGCATTTGTAGTTTGTGAAATGTTCCTGAATTAGCAAATAACGGTAAATTAATTGATGAACGGGAAAGAAAGATGAAGAGAAAAATAAAAAGAAGGAAGTCACATATTTATTATTGATTGTTAAAGAAAAGAAAAAAGCCTCTCAAGATGTCATGCAATAACGGACTTGACCTGTATACGTTATGGCTTACAATGAGCATTATCTCTCTCGCGCATAAAAACACATATACAGACATACAACACACACTAGATGTAGTAATATTGAAATATGCTTGTGACAAGTAAGCTACATAAAAAGGTGTTCCTGTCATGACGAATAGAATCATCAGGCTCAACGTTTTCATGAGGATATATATATATATATATATATATATATATATATATATATAGATAGATAGATAGATAGATAGATAGATACATAGAAAAAAAGGTGTTCCTTTCATGACGAATAGAATCATCAGGCTCAACGTTTTCATGAGGATATATATATATATATATATATATATAGATAGATAGATAGATAGATAGATAGAGAAAAAGAGAGAGAAAGAGATTCTAGGTACAGCAGAAATATAGGAGTAGCCCTAGAGATGATATATTAATCAATGAAAACGTTGTTGAAAACCCCCAGATTTTTATGAGAAACTAATAACATTTCTCACATGCATTTTCATCAACCTCTTCATAATGGATACGTCAGAAATGATACCAATAAAAACTAAGAACGTGGAATAAGGAAACAAGTAGGCATTTATATGTTAGATAAATTAATTGAGATGTGAGTGAAAATAAAAATATTGAGTGGTAAATCTCTCAACTAATCAACTGATGGGTTTAAGTTATGTTTCAACTTTTTTTGTTCACATAGGCTAGGTCAGGAGGTGTTAATAACGAACGCCTCAATAATATGGGGTGAAGGTTCCACCTCGCATTATGTAAAATGTCTTACTACTTTATATAAACGACATGTCGGAAGTGATTAGTGGAAAAGTGCTCCTATTAGCACATGACGTCGAATTAGTAGCTCTAAGAAGCGAAATAGACAATCTCAAGCCTGGCCTTCAACGTGCATTGCAATGGCCCATTAAATGAGACTTGTACCTTCATGGCGTTAAATGCTGCTCTATTGATGTGGGATCTCCTTCTGACTCGGCTTTAAGTCTCAGTGGTGACACGGCTCTTCCTAAGAAGGCGAACGAGACAAAATGTATTGGCCTTCTGATCGACTCGTCCTTTAATCAATCTAAACATTGCATTCAGGTATCAAACAAAGCAAGGAGCACTACATTTTTCATTCGACGTTCGCTCCTGAAATATTTCTCCAATTTTATGTTTTCCTTGTGAGACCACTGTTTAAGTATGGTGTCCAAGCCGCTGCTCCATATCCAATACGTGGTATCCAGCATCCAGAGAGAGTTCAAAGACTGGCTACTTGAATAGTGAAGGGTCTATGGGATCTGCCCTATGAAAGCCGACTCAAGAATCTTACCCTTTTCTACCTTAGTGAGGCAGGTGGATAAGGTAGTGGTTGTAAAAACCAATATATCTAGTAGCTTTATCAGCATCTTATAAACTCTACGTAAATTTACCAACACCTACAGGAACAGAACTGCCCTCTTGCTGATTTAATACACATTCTTGTTAATATCACTAACAAAATACATTCCGAAACAAATTTAAAAAGATTAAAATGACGGAAGCTATCAAGATAAAAACGCAGCAACCTACAATTATTAACATTACGTATGAAACCAGTGCCAACATTTTCAAATGTTTGACGTAATGCTATTTTATTTTGTGATGCCACCCCAGTGTCGCTGAATTTAAATTGTCAACGTCTTTCCTTGAACGATGCGAAAACGTTCTCTGCGCATTTCTCTGGAGTCTTTGGAAAATTGTTTTGTTTCTAGAGCATTTTTTGTTGATTTGCTTTTGAAACCTGAGGATTATTTGACGAAGAATCGTAAATTGTCGCCATACCCATGGGACATTTATTAATATTTTATGGTTTTATTAAAAAAAGGCCATAAGCAATATTGAAAAACAATAAAAACGTATGATTAAACAGACGAATTCTTTTATGTTTAACAATGTTCGCATAAATGGGAAAATGCTTCCTAAACACACACACAGTATATATTACATTTTCGTCTTACATAAACAACTATCAGTGTTTCCATGATAATCTATACGTAGACCTACACGTGTTTCTTGGCAGGTGGAATACTTCGAAGCTCTACCCGTCATCCATCAGGGAATAATAGAAATATATGTTGGAGTTGCAGAAAAATCTCATACAGTCCAATGGCAGAAGAAAAACACAGAACAAAAGGATGAGAGTCAAAAGGCGAGATCTGATAAAATACTGCTAATGCAGGAGTGTAAGAATAGAATTATGTGAGAAAAAAAGCAGCAAAGACAAATGACAACTCCCCAAATAACATTACATATCCGACAACTATTCGACCACAGTGATTTATGTTAATAACAACAGAGTCAGTCCCCCCCCCAGAGTATCAATCAAAATGTTTAATTAAAAAAAAGAAAGTGAAGCTCAAAAAGAAAATTGAAAAAAAAATATTAAAAGCTAGTAATTATTCATTAATAATCTGAATGGTGAAGCAACATAGTTAAGTATTTTTTTTTTGTAAAAACAAGCTCAAACAAAACAACGGTAAAACAATGGGTCCGCATCAGAAAACTAACAACTGTGATGCTGTTTGATAATTCTTATTATTTTCCTTTAAAGGAAGAACCATGTAAAACATGATAACATGACAAACTAAGTATAATAAAACAACAAACACTAAAATAATTTAAAAGTTTAAAAATTAAAAATTAAAATATATTTCATCTGACTAACAGGGTAAAGTGTCTCTCTCTCTCTCTCTCTCTCTCTCTCTCTCTCTCTCTCTCTCTATATATATATATATATATATATAGAGACAATCTACCGTTTTAATTAGATTAAACATTTTTAGTTTTAATTTTATTTTTTTAACTGTTATAGTATATATATATATATATATATATATATATATATATATATATGTGTGTGTGTGGGTGTGTGTGTGTGTGTGTATACATGCTTACCTTGGTAAGGTTGGTTAGAAGAAACCCAGCTGAGTGCTTTATTATAAAATATAAGTTTATAAAAAATATAACTAAGAGATTAGTATATATTCATTACATATGTTCAAAACAGCATAGTATATATTATATTACAGATGTTCAAAACAGCATAGTATATGTTAAATTGCAGATGTTCAAAACAGCATAGTATATATTATATTACAGATGTTTAAAACAGCATATTATATATCATATTACACCTGTTGGACACCACATAGTATATAGTATATTACAGATATTCAAAACAGCATAGTATATATTATATTACAGATGTTCAAAACAGCATAGTATATATTATACTAAAGATGTTCAAAACAGCATAGTATATATTATATTTCAGATGTTCAAAACCGCATAGTACATATTATATTACATATGTTCAAAACAGCATAGTATATATTATATTACAGATGTTCAAAATAGCTTAGTATATATTATATTACAGATGTTAAAAACAGCATAGTGGATATTATATTACAGATGTTCAAAACAACATAGTACATATTATATTACAGATGTTCAAAACAGCATAGTATATATTATATTACAGATGTTCAAAATAGCTTAGTATATATTATATTACAGATGTTCAAAACAGCATATTATATATTATATTTTAGATGTTCAAAACAGCATAGTACATATTATATTACAGATGTTCAAAACAGCATAGTATATGTTAAATTGCAGATGTTCAAAACAGCATAGTATATATTATATTACAGATGTTTAAAACAGCATATTATATATCATATTACACCTGTTGGACACCACATAGTATATAGTATATTACAGATATTCAAAACAGCATAGTATATATTATATTACAGATGTTCAAAACAGCATAGTATATATTATACTAAAGATGTTCAAAACAGCATAGTATATATTATATTTCAGATGTTCAAAACCGCATAGTACATATTATATTACAGATGTTCAAAACAGCATAGTATATATTATATTACAGATGTTCAAAATAGCTTAGTATATATTATATTACAGATGTTAAAAACAGCATAGTGGATATTATATTACAGATGTTCAAAACAACATAGTACATATTATATTACAGATGTTCAAAACAGCATAGTATATATTATATTACAGATGTTCAAAATAGCTTAGTATATATTATATTACAGATGTTCAAAACAGCATATTATATATTATATTTTAGATGTTCAAAACAGCATAGTACATATTATATTACAGATGTTCAAAACAGCATAGTATATATTATATTACAGATGTTCAAAATAGCTTAGTATATATCATATTACAGATGTTAAAAACACCATAGTGGATATTATATTACAGATGTTCAAAACAACATAGTACCGTTCGTTTCAAATAAACGAGTGGTCGAGTCTCACTGAGTATCATTAGTCATCTTTGTAAGTCTTGTTTTAGGTAAAATTGGAAATGACGCGCTCTGATAACGTACACGTTATTTTATTCATGTATTCATATATGTTTTAACGGTGTTAACTCAGTATGTTTACCAGAAAGTTGTAGAGGCGATAAGTTGAAATATTTTTGCTTTATGAATTCAAAATAAATTAAGGATAAAAAACAATCATAGTACACCGGTTAAAACATACGCTAATAATAATAATAATAATAATGCCCGTAAATAGTAAAGGTAACCGGGGTTAATGTATCGAATAAAAGTAGGGGTCACACAAGCTAAATTGCTAGAAAGTGAAAGTGATTAAGAATACATTCGTAAGAGATGAGTCACTTGATGCGATATTTACGAATTACGGCTAATTAGAACAATTAAAGTAAGCTCTTCAAACAACCGAAACTGTTTCATAAAACATATTGGAAAAAGCTATAGATAAACACACCTTGATTACCTCAGATTTTGTATAATTATATATATTAAAAATAGAGTCATCCACAAGCAGCGAGTGAAATAAATTATATCGTTTTTTTTTTAAATTTAAACTGAATTATTCTGATTAACAATTGTTTTCCGATACTAATAACTGAGAGGACTCGATTCTTTTTACGTGAGAGTATTGCATATGGTTGTTGTACGAGATTAACTCTTAAAATAATTACATGATTATTATGAATTTTGATACGCAACTGTGAGGCATAAATGCTTCAAATGAGCGCTATATTTTGCAAAAAATAATCTTATGCAATAAGGTAACAAGTGGAAACCTTTCGTGAAAATTCTTATGATTTTTTTGAAATTTTAACAATAGGTATTATACGTCAATTGATAAATATCGCCCACATTTCAGTGTCTTTGGAAGATGTTAAAGTGTTACTACGGGGTGTAACAACTCCTCGTTTGTAAATTCATCCATTTTTGATTTTCATTAAATTTGATATAGAACCATTAAACACCAATTAAGCTAGATTCAATGAATTTCAATTCGTTTTAAGACACTTTAGACGTAAGTCTTAATTCTTTGTCATTTTCCAGTATCAAAATCATGTGATTGATTTTAATCAAAATTGAAACAATGTGTAGTAGCCATATTCTTTCATTTTAATCTTCGTATGGTAAATAAAAGTGGTGCAACTTTGTTTTGTTCGGGGAAATAAGTTTACGTGTCCTGCGATAAGTATTCTAATATCAAGTATGTTTCGGTCAACACATTGTTTTCACCTCATTCGCTCAGAAGATTTCATTGTTCAGACAAAAAATAAGTCACCATTTGATTTCACGGGTAATTTTATTCATATTCTCTCTCTCTCTCTCTCTCTCTCTCTCACTCTCTCTTTCTCTCTCTCTCTCTATCTTTCTCTCTCTGTCTCTCTCTATATATATATATCCCTCCTAACCTCTCTCTCTCTCTCTCTCTCTCTCTCTCTCTCTATATATATATATATATATATATATATATATGTGTGTGTGTGTGTGTGTGTGTGTGTATGTGTGTGTGTGTATGTGTGGGTGTGGTGGCTGTCTATTCGATTTCGAATATGACCACTTTTTGAGTATCCCTGCAAAATTAGTGTGAGGTTTTATGAAATAAATAGTAGGCAAAGAAAGAAATGTAAAATATAATTCTTGGTGTTTTCAGATTACTATATATACGGAATTTCAAATTCTTCTGTTGTATCATAAAATTAAATAAGCATACACCGTTATGATGCTAAAAGACTTTAAATATGTTGAAAAAAAGCATTTATATATATATATACATATATATACATATATATATATGTATATACATATATATATACATATATATATATATATACATATATATATACATATATATATATATATATATATATATATATATATATATATATATAATATAGCCACCTACACTCAGCTGTTTCATTGTTTCATGCCTCATTAATATGGCTAGACATATCAAGCTTGTCAGCCCCGAGATTCGACATTTGGACAGCAGGACACCACAAACCATTACCACTGGTGACGGATTACTGGCGCCTGATTTAAAGAACCCGCGGCTCGTACTTCAATACACGTGACGTATATTTGCTAGTAAAATAAATACATTATTAATGGATAATTCCACGTTAAAACGTAAACACTTTTTGTGAAATAAATAAAACTAAAACTATCTTCTTTAATTATTTACTCTCGTTCACTGTTAAATAAACAAACTTGAACTGCCAACTTCAAATGCGAAAGTTAATTTTCCAATTTTAAAAGCTCAATTTCAACTTTAAAAAATATACCTCAATTTATAATAGCTCAACTTCAAATGGATAGATACAGAATCTGCAATTAGATAATGATTCCCCTGTAGAAATAATAAATCGTGGGCTCAACTTTAATTAGTAATTATATTGTGTGATCAATTAGCTCTTAGGCTTTTGAACATCTTTTTAAATGCCCTCATAGATTCGCCCATGCTCACACAGTGCGTCTACTTCCGTTAATTTTCAGACGTATCTCGTATATGTGCACGTGCAGATTTTTTATTATTTCTGATTTACCGGATAAATTATATCTTTTTTACGCGTGTAATTCATTAAATAATAAGTACAGATTGTTACTAAGATTTCCACACAGCTTGTAAACGTTCTGTTGTGTACTTCTTGTGGTCAGCCGCACTCTAATTCGGTCCGTTTTTATATCATTAATCATTCTGATCATCGGAGCTGTCAATCAGTACAGCCAGCCTTAGAATTAGATGCTACGATGAGCTACTCCGAATCCTTGAGATGAAAATCCATAAAACACGATTATATGGCCAATGCTGAATGATTGATGATATATAATCCTTTGCCAAATTTCGTAACATGTACAAATGACTCCATGACGCCAAGGATCATAGTCTATAGGTTTCTTGGTACAGGAAGATATAGCTTTATTTACGACCGCCATTTTTTTAAAAGTTATGCGCAAATTGTCGATATTGCGATGAAGTTCAGAGGTTCACGACGTTGGATTGCAAAATAATCTTTATTTAAACCAAAGTACTCAAGTGTAGGAAACGTTTTTTTTTAATATTCGTAATCAGTTTTCTTATCTACTATATACTATGAAAATTATGGACTTTTATTAACACAGTGAAGCGAAACATAGTCAGATGTGCTTATCGTCGCTATATAGGCTTCGATAAGGAAACTTGTGACCCTTAAAAACATTATCCGAACATTTCCATAGATAGTGAAGAAATAGACATCGGTATATTGCTCGCAGAGTGTAAATCCTCTGTGGACGTGCGCATGTATGTTAACCTAGTGTTGATATACTAAACACCATGTGTGAGTTAACGACTGCGGGAACGTGGCGATCCAACAAGTAAGGCGTAACAAGGACACAATGATAAGGTATAGTATAAACCCTAACTGGTACACATGTTTTCATTTGTGCTGCTAATTACAATTACCACCGGTAAATATGCTTTTACGGATGCATTGTAAGTATTCTAACGAGACAGTATTAAAAGACACAACATGATAATAACTATTTCAATGCTTAGTCACATAATTAAGGGACGGGATTTTGGGACATTTGACAGAAATGATTAAGTAATTTTACAATTGTAATTGTTTCAAAAACCAATGGTTTCCGTTACACATCGTCATTGCCGCCAGTAACTTCACCAACCAATATTAAAAAGGGTTAATAAACTTGAACAATTTTAACTTAGATCAGCTGCCATGTTTCGAACTCATGGGCAGATAATGTATTTTCTCGTAAAGATATGATTTATGTGTTATTCAAATTGGGAAATCGACATAATCAATAGAATGGGAGTTTATGTATTTCTCTCAGCTAAATATGATTAGTCAATATCCAACATGGCTTCTTACAATACAATTATCCGTTATCTCAAAAATCGAAACTCTCCTAACTTTCTATCCAAACAATTACATCGACACCTCACATGTACTTTACCGTACACAGGTACACACCCACACGCGAATTTTGATCAAGATAATTGCTCATAATGTTTACATTCAGCGATTTAAGTGCTCCCCTCCCATTTTGTTTTGTTTCTTCGTACGTGTAATCATATGTTGATGATAAATTTATTATTTGTTAGATGTCAAGTAAATTTGCAAAGCCAAACATGCGAGATTATTATTAATACATGTATTTTAGATTCATAGAATTGTACTTAAAATTAGTGTTCAATGTATAAGTATTAGATAGAATGGAGCACTACAGAGTTTATTAACATTCAAATCGAAAACCAAAATAATAAAATTAACAATTGGTCTATATTTTTTTTCAATATATAGCAGTGAAAATATAAGTAATTAGGGTGGGCAAAAATAAGGGTCCTATTTTTAAAAATTCATAACTTTTTTTATTTATTGATTTTTTTTTTTTTTAGAATAAGTAAAGGACCCCTTCCGAAGCAAGCATGAGCCGTATTAGCCCTAAGGAACGTACCCTCATTTAGAAAACATTATTTTTGCTTAAAAAACTCAAAACAGTGTAAAAAACAATACTTTAGTTTTTGTAAGTTTTAAGAAGTGTTATTCGGCTAAAATTTGTTTTGTTTATTTCAAAAAATCTCGGAAGGGTCAGTCTACACACACATAAAGTTTGGTGAGTTTAACTTTTATTTTGTGGAAGTTATTCAAATTCAAGTTATTCAAATTTAAAGATAGGACCCTTATTTTGGCCCACCCTGTATATATATACATATATATATATATATCCCTAACTTCCTTTTAAAATGTATGTCAATTTTAAACATAATGTCATAAACAAATATTAAGTTATATTATACTCTAGGTCCCTAACTCTGACTACAACACACATTAGCAACACAAAACTAATACAGATAACGCAGTAGGCACAATAATTGCAACACTGCCAACTCATATAAAACTGGCTCCAAGTTTTGTAATTTGTGCACGACTGAAGAGTGATCTATTATGGCAAGCAACATCTGAAATTATCTAATCTTCTCACCACAAAATAAAATAAATTAGGATTCATTCATCTGGTATTACTGGACGAATATTTAATATAATTAGATCCTTCATAACCAAAAGAAGGATCTATGTTGTCCTCGATTGCCGTTTATCCAAGCAACATGACATAAATGCTGGTTTACCCGAGCTTCAAACCTTGGACCTCTAATGCTCCTGATTTTCATAAACGACCCTCCTGGTGATATTGAATTCTGAGATGGAAATATTTGCTGACGACACAGCGCTCTACTCTCATCATGTAAGCAGAACTAGCGCGCAAATATCTGACGCAATGGCTGAATCCTTAGAAAGTGACCTCCGCTCTCTAATGGAATGGAAAAGGATGAAAGGATGGTAACTTTTAATGCCGCAAAAACAAATCGCCTTTCCTTCAATAACTACAAGAAACCTCTTAAACCAGCTATTGCTATGGCAAATAACACCCCACCTGAGAGTCCAACATTAAACCCTCTCGGCCTAACATTTACAGGTAACATGAATTGGAACAAATTCATAGAAGACATTGCCAAGGCTTCTGCAAAGAAGGTGGGTTCTATCTATCGTGCTAGTAAACTTATCACAGCTGACATTATCTTATATCTCTACAAAGCTACAATCCGTCTATGCATGTATTATTGTTGTCACATATGTGCTGGTGCATCATCCACTACTATCTCCATCTTAGACAAGGTCCAAAACAGAGTCGTCAGCTTATTCATTAAGCTCCAGCCGCTGTCCCATCGCTGCAATGTTGCATCCGTGTGCCTGTTTTACAATAACTGCACTGGGTTGTGCTCCGATAAACTTGTGGATCTAATACCCTTCTATGTAAATACACTGCACTAACCCGACAATCAGATAGATCCCATCCATTCACTGTGAAGACCCCCAGATGCCGGAGAAAATTCTACTCCAATAGCTGCTTTCCTCGTTTTGTCGGCCTTAAGAACTCCCTTTATGCTTTCTTTTCCCCCGACTGTACCGAAATGCAGGAATTTAAAACTAATGTAAACAGACATATCGCTGCACAGCTGCTTAGTTAGGATTACCCCCAAAACGTTCATCCTAATTCTCAGTAGCCCCTACGTCAACAGTGGCAGCCTCTTTGTTTGGGGTGAACTATGATAAAATAAAACACCACCGCCAGGTAGGGTGGGAATTCAGGAAAGCGGTGCCACCCTAGATGAATTTACTGATTAGAACAATAAGTGGGCGGTGGACGGAATTGATATTCCACAGCTTCCCACCGATACTAGGCTAAAACGTTATTATGCTATGTGAGATTTTATAGGTTGTATGTTTTTGCTCAGTGGGGAGTTAATAGTTGATGCATATTATGTATTCTTGAAGCATCACCTTGACTATTGGGTAAAGAGACAGAGTTCTATTGCCAACTGATTTTATGAACGACAATGCCAATTAGTATCTAGCAAATAAAACTGTAAAGTATCTTAAGCAAACAGGACTTTTCGAGAACCAGCTTATAAAGTCGCCTGTTTGTGAACCCGTTTAAAACTTTATTGGGAATTTTTTATTATTTGCTATAGTAAAGTTGATCCAGATGGACGACCATTTTCTTTGTGGGCTAATTTTAGATGACGGGCGTGCCACTACTATTTGGCAAATGCATATTATTAGAAATTCAATGAATAAGTAGCTCAGGATTGTTATTCTTAATATCATCTAGTTATCTTATGCATAATATTATTTCGAACGAGTATATTTTACTTCCAGTGTTTTCTTTTTAGTTTGTTTTATACAAATAATAATTCAGCTTATGACGATTGTTATGATTGTAACACTTTTAAATAACGACTCAAATAATGTAAGGGTCATAACTGATATTTAAGCTGCAATGATTAAACTCTATTGCATATACATTTTTCCATCTCACATCTATTTCGCCTTTTTTCTATATTAAAACATGCTGTGAACAATTTGCGCCTTTATCTGCATGTGTGTATTTCCCGTCTGCACGTAACTTACATATTATATTTTTAGAATTTACTTTTAAGTTGAATTTTTTATATGAATACTGAAAGGATAACACAATGAAATTTACATATTATATTTTTCTTTGTATAACCTATTTCATGCGAAACCAAAACTATTTACACTAAAATAACACTAAGTAATCCCGGATAACACCCAATATGTCGAGCTAGCATGTGACATAGTTCAATTCTAAATTACTGACTATTCATGTACGCAATGTCATCAATTGAATAACATGAGATTTATAAAACAAACTCACAAATACTTTGTTTACATACTTTTTTCTTCTGCCTAGATATTAATATACCACGCTGTATTTACCGGTAAAGAAAAAGTGTATTGAACCAATGTATACAGAACCCATGAATATTTTACAAAAAGTCTCAATAGATCACATACAGTCAGTTAATCTAACTATTTACATGCATATATTTATAAATATAAAAAATAGCACGCTCATTAATAATTACGTAAGGACTATATATATATATATATATATATATATATATATATATATATATATATATATATACATTAAAACGGCCTACTTAATTAACCAGCGTGTTAAGGCCAGTACATTCATAAGAGAGTGTGATGCCTCACATTTTCGTCGTGATACACTAGCATTGTAACTCAGGTTAATTCACGTAGGTTCTACTTTGTATTGAGCATTTTTTATGTATTTGTTTCAAGTTTATGTTATCAATATATTTTAACTTAATTCATTAATATATATATATATATATATATATTTATAGATATATTCAATTTTTAGAAAGCAAAAACGATGTATGTGTTTTCTTTAAAATAAACATTTATTTATCTCAAAGTATTCATGCAAGCTTTCGATTTTACAAAACATTTTCGAGAAATATATATTTTTTATTAATCATTGTTTTGTTGTTTTAGTTTTTTTCCTTCAAGCTGTAAAATTCTTTCGTGAATGTCCCTACATATGTTGACAGGACAATTAGGAAGTCTATAAGCTTATATATGTGTGTGTCCGAGATAGAGAGAGAGAGAGAGAGAGATAGAGATAAATGGTAAAGGGAGAGGAGTACGACCTATATTTTAAATAAGCATTAAAACCAAAATAGGTGTATTATTTACGCCTTTACGCCCCTCGCCTTCACTGTAAATGTACTTGATATAAATCATATTCCCCATACTTGCAATTTCGAATATATTATGTTCCTTCGCTGACCTCCCCAACAACCTTAACCATGGTGGGCCACTATTGATGTATAGAATCGCAATCGGAAATATGACTACATACATTTTAATTTGCTCTTTTCCATTCGTCTTCTATTCCCCACATGACTAAAGTCTCTCTCTTCTGTCTTCCTCATTATACCAATGTTCTGTACTAAATTGATCAACATGTCAATTTCAGTCACTTTCATGAAGTATTTATTAATAAAGAAACGAAATATTAGTTAAGCAACTAATATTTATTGTTGTCGTCTTTTTTTTTACAGTTCTACTTTTCTGAGTGTTTTTCTATATAAACTAAAATGTTTATTAAAAAATATCATGAATATCGTTTTTGTAAAAATTATGTAATATAATTTACTTTAGAAACTTTAAAAAATATTATATACTTTTTAGGACAACATAATACTTACACTGGATTAAAATGTCGATGTGTGAACGATATGTTTCTAGTTTTATAAGTAGTGTTCTAACCATATAAATTCACTCAACTTGATTGGATTTGTTTTGTTTACGCCTTTACGTAATCTATCTCGAATAAATACCAGTACAAATTGATTATGGCTGACAAAAATAGAAATCACTCGAAAACTAATAGAAAATAGACCTAGACTGAATTTTGACGGGGGAGGATTCTGACATTCTTTGACTGGCACCAATTCAACTCATTAAATCAAGGTTCCGACAACTCAAAATTAATGACGTTTTTTTTTTCTCATTCATAGATTCTAATTCAATCCTGTATTTTCCTTCACATTCCCTTTTTTGCTGTAATTTATTTCTCTTCGGTGCGTTGATAGTGACGATGTTCTTTCAGCGATTTCGCTCTTTGAAAAAAGATTTCATTTTCCTAATTCACTGTTGCTACATTTCTTTGTTTCGTTTTCAAAGCAATCTTTTGGTTTTCATTTTCATTATTGAAATCATTTAAGTGGCACGCCTTCAGTTTCTTTTAATGTTTTTTCCTTTCAACGACGAATTATTTCCCTTGAATTCTCTTTATTAAATTAAACTATTTGTATTTTTTCATTTTATTTTATAAAATTCATTAGTTTTTCATTCTGCCATTATTTAATTTCTAATTGTTAATCAACTACTTATAACTTTCTGACTTACTTTTGTTCCTTCCATTTTTACATTCTACTTTTTCATCGTCTTGTTTCTTAGAGGAACCCTCTCTAAACTAATGGACTTTCGTATTTGTATGTACTTATTTTATTTAAACTTTTATCCACCCAAACAACAAGGCATATATATATACAAAAGCGTAGGGGCTACAGTGATATAGGCCACGATTTATAGAGGGCAACCTGGATTGTGAGTTTGTTCACATTACATTTAAATTTCTGCATTGCCGTACGGTCCAAAGGAAAAAAAAATTAAATAGATAGTTGTTCGGCACATTATGACATCCACAGTGAAGGATGGAATTTTGCTGCTAGTCGTGTAGTTTTGGGGTATTTTCTTTGAGAGGGTACACGTCCTAGAAAGTACTGGTAAAACAAGCACAGGAATGCAACATTGCGGTGCCGCAACAAACAATACTTCATACATGGGCTGATAGTAGCTTCATAAAGATATAAGATACTGCTATGTATGAGAAGTTATCTAGCCAGGTAGAGGGAGCCTACCTGTTTTTGCGGAACACTTTTTGGCTATGTTTTTTTAAGCAGTGCTAGAAGTGCGGGTGGTAGGGGTCAACATTTACTGCTGATTGTTAAACGCGCCGTCCTTCGCACTCTATGACCTACTATCTTCAGGGTCATGTATCTGCTTGCCCCTCCCCATTTTCAGCAGAGTTCTTAGCTTGCCCCTCCCACCACCACCACCATCATCATCATCATCATCATCATCAGCGTAATTCTTTCTACCATGACGGCACATGCGAACACGGAGACAAACATTTCTGTGGAAAGAAGGGGACACTTCGGAACGGATTCCATTTTTAAATTTAGGGCCAATCTTCGCCAGTTCCGAATTTGGCAGACTGCAAGAATGTACTCTCAACTCTGACTCCGTCTATATAATATACAGATGTAAACTTTTCTTTTGAAGAAAGATAAAACAGCGAGGTTTTTATTAACACTTAAAAAAAACCTTTATGGTTTTATTTGAAAAAAGATTTAAACCGTCCGTGGGTTTACTTTGAAAAAAGATTAAAACCCTTCGTTGGTTTTATTTGAAAGAGGTTAAACACCAGAGACTTTTAACTAAATGTATTAGTGTTAGGAAAAGCCCGAAGATTAAGAGAAAAGAAGAGAATACGGTTTAAAAGAAGAGAAAATCGTCTCAGAACTTTTCTAGAATTTTTTTTTGAGGGGATAAATTAAAAAAAAACAGCTTTGTATACAACTGTTGAACGAGAGATCTCAAGCATCTTTAACCATTTACAGGTTTGGTTGTTCTTTTTAAATATCGGAAGGAGAGAATAACAGGCATTTAAACCAAGTCTTAAAAACACAATTTTTATCGTATGTTATTGCATGTCGCTTCATTTTTGTTCAACCGTTTGCTTGTCGTATTCATTTGGGAGAAAAGCGAGACTTGTTCACGTTTTGTTCTATTCTTTTTGTGTATGTTCTCTTTAGTTTAATTCCAATTTTATTATGCTATTTTTAATGTTATTGTATTCTTTATTGATAGCTGTGATTAACCAAGTTAACCGAGCTTTTGAGAAACAAAAGCAACGATTTTTGTTTTTTAACATAAAAAAAACTGTATCAAGGTGCGTTTCCGGGTCTAATTTATCATTTGCTCCCTTTTGTGTTTGCACTTTTTATTTCATTTATAGTTATCTAAAAACGAATTTTGAGTAAAATTCCGTCGACTTGGCAGGATATTCTATGTACTTATTGCAATTCATGTTGTGTGATGATGTCAACCCGGAGAATCTAAACGTTTGAAGGGAAGAATGTTATAGGTCATGATGCTCAGTAATTATAAACATTTCTTAGAGTGTGTGACAGATCAATAGATCGATGAGACGAACGGTCATTGAGGAAAAGTGCTAGCCTGATTAGCTACCCCTTTTCTTTCTAGGTTCGTTCGGCTTACTCTCTCCTCTTCTCCTTCTTCTTTTTCTTTCTTTCTTTCTTCTTGAAGAGGGGTCACAGTACCGGTCAGAGCTTTACAAATAAGTGATAACAGATGTGGCCGAAAGATGAACTTGGAAAAGTGTTTATCAAGTGGGTGTGAAAATAGACTTTTAATAAAAAACAGGGAATTATCTGAAAAAGATGAGTTCTCTTGGCGAGACCAGACAACGCGCCTCGCTACCAATGAAGACAGCAACAATCCACTTGTAAGCACGCCTGCTGTCTCCCCGCAAGAACAAGCTTAACCAAAAACACACACGCACACACGCATACTAAACTTTAAGGACAAAGTTGACACATCGTGTCGTTTCAAACTCTTTTTTATCCTTCAAACTTTATTGTTAAATTTTACATTTTTGTAAAATTGTTTACATATAAAAGTTTTTATTCTTTTACTTTGCAGTTTCTTCTTTTTATTAGCAATATTATATTGTTAAAAGTTAGCACTCGCTAACTGGTGATCCTTGTAATCGAATCGGTCTCAATTCATCTACACAAAATCAATTGTTTAGTGTGGTGGCTTGGTAATCCCTAAAGACGCGACCGTCATCAAAAATACCAGACCCCAAACAGGGGACCACAGCCATCCCCATAAGTGTTTACACGCAAGTAGCATACAATGTTACAATCTTAGGGTAATTTCCCAAGGATGCAGTCATTACCTTGCATGTGAAGGCATTCCATTTGTCTTTTATCTCAAGAATGTATTCACTTTTAATTTCGAACGTTCTTTCTTTGCGTATTCATACTGAAATTTATGATTCATCATTTTCTTACTTTTTTACTAATGACATTCCATGAAAAATGCCAGTATACTGAAATCATATGCCCTTAATAGGGTTAAGATGAACATTCATATACACTAAACACTAAATTTACAAAAGCAAAGAAATTCCAAAATGTTTACACTTTTATTGGCATTAATTTGTTTTTTGTATCCTCCTCCATACATAGAAATATTTCTAATAAAAAAAATTTTAAATAAAAAATTTTTTCAACAACCCCAATTATTTTTTTACTCACCACATACATAGAAATATGTTTAATTAAAAAGAAAAACAAAAATGTTGCCCCCCCCCAAAAAATGTATTACCTTCCCCCCATACATAGAAATATTTTGAGTTTAAAAAAGAAAAAAGGTTTAACCCCCATCCACCCCAAATTGTTTTTTCATCCTCTCCCATACATATAAATATTTTTAATTAAAAGAAAATAATAATAATTACCCCCCCACAATTTTTTTTTATTATAAATATTTTTAATGCAAAATAAAAAATAATATTTTTTGACCCCCCCCCCCCCAAAAAAAAGTTAACCTCCCCCATATATAGAAATATTTTCAATTGAAAAAAGAAAAAAAAATTACCCCCCACTCCCAAATAAATTTGTTTCATCCTCCACCATACATATAAATATTAGAAGCACCCCTGGTCCCTATACTGCAAAAGCACTCATGGTCCCTATTCTGAAGAAGCCTCCGTGTACTATATTGCAGAAGTACCCCTGCTGCTGGATCTTATACTGTAGAAGCACACTGGTCCCTATATTGCAGAAGCACCCATGGTCCCTATTCTGCAGAAGCCTCCGGGTCCTATATTGTAGAAACGCCCCTGGTGCTGGGTCCTATACTGTAGAAGCACCCCTGACCTCTATACTGCATAAACACCCATGGTCCCTATTCTGCACAAGTCTCCGGGGTCTATATTGTAGAAGCACCAGAAGCACCACCTTACTGATCACCCCTCCTTTTCATCTGCACAGTAGCTCTATCTAGGACATTGATCACTTTTCTCCCGGACAACGCCGAGTACTTCGAAAATTAAGGAGGCATCCAGAGCACTATAATATCACTCTTATTGATTCCTCCTCCTTTTCATATGCACAATAGTCTGAAAAGAAACGTATATGCTGCTAAAATATTATACAAATTTATCACTACAGTAGCTCTATCTAGGATATTGAGCACTATTCTCCCTGACAACGCTAAGTACTTCAAAAATTAAGGAGGCATCCAGAGCACTACTAAAATCACTCTTACTGATTCCCCTTCTGTTCATCTGCAAAATATTCCGAATAGAAGCGTAAATCGTGTTAAAATATCATAAAATATATGACTACAGCAGCTCTATCTAGGATATTGGACACTTTTCTCCCGGACTACGCCGAGTACTTAAAAAATCAAGGAAGCATCCAGAGCACTACTAAAATCAATCTTACTAATTCCCCCTCATATATATGTGCACAATAGTCTGAAGAGAAACGTAGATGGCGTTAAAATATTATACAAACTTATCACTAGAGTAGCTCTATCTAGGATATTGAGCACTTTTCTCCCGGGCAACGCCGAGTACTTAGAAAATCAAGGATACATTCAGAGCACTACTAAAATCAATCTTACTAATTTCCCCTCATTTCTATGTGCACAATAGTCTAAAGAGAAACATAGATGGCGTTAAAATATTATCCAAACATATCACTACGGTAGCTCTATCTAGGATATTGAGCACTTTTATCCCGGACAACGCCGAGTACTTAGGAAATAAAGGACGCATCTAGAACAGTACTAAAACCACTCTAACTTATTTCCCTTCATTTCCATGTGCACTGAAGTGAAATGTAGATAGTGTTAAAATATTATACAAACTTATCACTATAGTAGCTCTATCTAGGATATTGAGCACTTTTCTCCTGGACAACGCCGAGTACTTAGAAAATCAAGGAGGAATTCAGAGCACTACTAAAATCGTAGCCTTCCTATAATGTTATTGATACATTCGAACTGAAGTTATGGTATGACTGATGCAACCGGACAGAATTTAGGGCAATACCGGGTACATCCGGCAAGGGATTATGGGACGTTTTCAGTGACTCAGCATTTTTATCAGATTACTACATGAATACGTTAGATAATAAGGTTTTTTGGAATTTTCTGGAAAACTAAGATATATATAAAACTGAAATTAAAATGCCATTAACTAGACCCTAGAACCTCTATGTCTGCCAAAAATCAGCTGAATCCATCAAATAGTTTATGAGATACAGGGTGGCACACACGTACGTACGTACACACGGATAACACAAAATCACTCCTGACCTTTCTGGATCTCTGGGTTGCCTTGACTAATGATGTTGAAATTCGACACACTTATAGAACCTATCAAATGAAAATGTTGTGCAAAGTTTTAAATAATTTGGTTTATTGGTTTTTGAGTTATGACTGATCAAAGAAATGAGATTTCTAGCATACGTCGTTTTGAAGTCTATTAAGGGATAGAGCGCTATCGCGCTTCCCTTGATTACTAACAGAAATATTCAAAACTTATGTATTCGTTCTGTTTCAAGCTTCTTTTGGGTTAGATATGCACAAATCAGCCATTGTAAAATTATTTTCCCTCAGTCACAAAAAATGTTCAAATGACTGTTTTTTTTTAGTACTGGATTTGAGAAACAATGTGTATGATTATAAACACGTTTTTTCCAGGTGTTCGCTTAGATACCGATGTATATATTTTTGTTGCCGCTGTCGTATTTCGGGATGATGGTTGTCTTTGTATAAAGCGTCACTTATATTTAAGGTTCCCTCCAGTGACATTCATTCGTTTTACATTACAGTTGCTCTTGTTTCGATTTTGTTTAGTAACTATTGATAGTGTAAGTTTATTATACTACCTATTTTCATAAAACACGAATAACTTATCTTTACTGTTTTTCTGTAAACTATTTGATGTGGTGGGGTTTAAAGAGGAAAGCTAGATAGTCATGTTTGATAGTGTGTGATTCGGTATGTTAAAACATATTATTTTTGTATTACTTTGAATATTCGGACTGCTATTCTCATCTTTGATGTTATTCTTCTAAATTTTTTTGTAATATCTAACCTTTTTGAGATACATCTTATCGAACTCGGGGTTTTGTATGTCGAACTAGGGAATCTCGGAGGTTACATCGGCCAAAACATTGTTAGAATAACATAGAAAATGAGAACAATAGTCCACATGATCAAAATTTAAATCCTCATCTAAAAAATCCGTTACATGTATTGTTGATGTGTAGTTTTCTTTATTAAACGGGTGTTATGTATCAGTTACTTTTTTGGATGCTTAACATCACAACCACGTTGCTATTAGAAGAGATTATTAGTCTATCATCTAAACATGAAACTATTTGTCTGGGGTCTATTCTCTGCTTGATGTGTGTAGTATAAATATGCCAACCTTATATGTCTAAAATAAATTACCCTATCGGACATGAAATTCCCCGTTGCTCGGTGAAATCTGTGTCTCTAGTTTGGTAAGTAGAATTGATTTACACTATGCTCGGATTAAGTTTAGTTGTCCATGGCATAGTTAATACTGTTAATGTTGAGTAATTTCGAGATTGAGGGGTAAGTCAATTATGTCAAAATAAATCAAAGAGGCCCTATGTTTATTCTCAATATTCCAGAACCAGTCGATAGTATTGGAAGAGTCTGTATTATGCGTTGATTTGTAGACTATGTTAGGCATTATTTTCTTGGAGATGTGGGAAAGCTCTCTTTGAGTGGTGTTTGATAATCTTAACTGCTCTTAATTAATAAAAAAACACATTCATAGTGTCCTTAATATGTAATCAAATTTAACATATCCTATTTTCAATTTTGAATTTGCTGAAAACGGTGCTGCCTCTTTGTAGATTGCATTTCTGTGTCATTTTTTATTTCCTTTTCATTTGTGTGCTCGAAATATTATCTACGAGAATATTTGGTATTCCGACATTCACATTTTGTATATACATATTTATTCATACATATATATGAATACATATATTTATATATATATATATATATATATATATATATATATATATATATACATATATATACACACATATATATACATATATATACACATATATATACATACATATGCATATATAGGCATATGTATATACATATATATATATATATACATATATGTAAATATATATATATATATATATGATTACTTTTATGTACACAGACATGTACAAAATCTGCGACACTGGCATGTTGATGTTATCGATCAACATATTTGGAAAACATTTATTTCTAAATATGATCTAAGGTTAAGATTGGATTCTAACTCTGACTGATGAGATATCAGTTTGTAATAGCTGTTGATCGATGACATCGGCATACCAGTACATGTGTATTTAAATAAAATAATCATATATAAAAGCTCTATTTGAAATTGAGCACTTTTTTATAAACCCGGTTGAAAGTCTTTGAATTACAACCCTGTGGATGTTTTACCTGAAGTATTATATATATATATATATATATATATATATATATATGAACAACTGTATGTATGTATGGAGAGGAAGATATATGTGTGTAAATACCATTTAGTATGGATAACAGGTGCACACACACACGCTAACTAAAATAAGAAGAATGTGCAGAAACACGATGAAAAGCACACGTATACATCACTACTACTCTTTTTTACCAATCGAACATGTATTGAGAACTAAAATATACACATAGTTACTAGGAAAAACAAACACCATACACATACACAAAACACACACAAATATACCAACCTAGATATAATACACTAGCATTGTCGCCCATACACGCTCAAACACATCCATGCGGACACACACTGGCGAAATAGGAATACACACTCACACTTACTAAAACCAGCAAAAAACACACACAATCTCACATACATTGAAATAGGGGCATCCAAACACGCTCAAACACAAAAATAGTAATTAATACATACACATATGATAAACACATGAACACACTCCCACTTCACACGAAAGAAAGAAATGTCACCATGTCGTCAAAATGTATTGATTTTACAACCCTCACACATAAAAGGTATTCAATACACGAACAGAAAACAAAAGTACACACTACATACAGAGAAAACTATTGCCACTGAGCCATTAGATTTATGGTTTTCTTAACAACTACACCCTATATAAACATCGGCAAACTTGCTTCCATTAAGCAGAATGGACAACAGCCGGACACGGGTTGAAAAGGAATCTGAACCACATGTGACGCTTATAAACAAACAATAAGAAAAAAAAATGATAAAATTAAAGTGTACTAGAGAGTGAGAGAGAGAGAGAGAGAGAGAGAGAGAGAGAGAGAGAGAGAGAGAGAGAGAGTGAAAGAGAGTGAGAGAGAGAAAGAGTGAGAGAGAGAGTGAGAGAGAGAGAGGGAGTGAGAGAGAGAGAGTGAGTGAGAGAGAGTGAGAGTGAGAGAGTGAGAGAGAGAGAAAGAGAGAGAAATAGAGGGACATACACGATAGCTATCAAACAATGAATACTTTTACTTTCAATATATTTTCTTAATTATTAATATGTCTTATCATTATCTGCCAAATCACAAAAATATTCTCACATATTTTTTACTTGCGTTCGATATTTATTTTAAGATTAAAAACTATTAAGAATAGTTCAGACGAAAAAGACTTAATTGCAATGAACTTCTTATTTTTTATTAAAATATAATTATTAAATAGTTTTTATTTTTTTTTGTTTCAGAACCAATTTATTTTGAGTGAATTGGTAAAAATATAAAATATGATTTAGATATACATCCATTTATGAATATACTGTTTTTAAGTATGCATATATTAATAAACCAAAAAATGTGCATTCATTCGGCAAAAAAACATGCATTTAATATCTATTTGTGCAACTGGTTCAATGTAACGAAGACACACTGTCTGTTTCGCCTTTTGAGTGATTATCATGGCAGATCTACAATTGATCTACCGTCCGCCCAGTTCGAACTTCAGAACTCTAGTTTTCTTGCAACCCGACATCTATTAGTGTTTGTCTAATAAATCAGCTGTGCGAATAAAACGTGTAAAACTGCTTATGAATTATTACCATTTTTAGATGTATCTAGATGGTTAAACCAAAAGAATGGAACCTGTGCATTACCGCTTTGCCGATACAATTTATGTATCTTTAACAAAGTGCATATATGTATATAATGCAGCAACATTTTTGTAAGTAACGGATAAGTGTTATTAGACAGGCGAACAGCACAGGTAAAGACAATTTTTTTTTGTGTCTTAAATAACTAATATAAGTTAGCAAAACATTTATATGGAACAAAACGTAGATTTAGTATAAGGAACGTTTATGTTTGTATCTTTTAAGGGAAGTGGCGTCTGATCAACTCTGCTGGGAAGCCATGAAATTAAATACTGTCTTGTTTTTAAATTCCCGAAACAGTTTTTCATGATAAACAACTGATGATCCCTTAAAATAGTGTTAGAAATAAACTAATATAATAACTGTACAAAATAAATTGACTTACATGAGTGATTTTCCACTGGAAGACTTGGGACTATAAGTTTTTTTTGTTTTTTTTAAATATAGTTTTAATGGTTGAGAAACCTCCGAGACTATATATATATATATATATATATATATATATATATATATATATATATATATATATATATATATATATATATATATATATACATAATTTCCAAGGTAATTACACCATCTTTTCATTAATAATAAAAGAGTGTTATCCCGAAAAGACAAATACATAATGTTAATTCACAAATTCACAACTATCTATAAGATTCATCAACAAATAAGGTAAAAGCAAAACAAGCAAAGTATTTTCTGTACCTGATTCTACGTCTCTCTCACACACTCAATTGAATCCGACAAGTTTAAAGAGTCCGTTAGTAAATGCTTCCAGTCATCACAGAACGGATATTTACTTATCAATAGCTGCTTACATTGAATAATAAACCCTTAAATGAACATACCGTTTCTTAACTCATGATATTCTCATAATTTTCTATAATTGTCGGCAATTAAAGGGAGATAAATCTAGTTTAAATCAAACAAGAATAATCGGCTTAATATTTTTTTTAAATGTTAATCATGATTTGTATTATAAACCTGCTTATTGATACAAACTATTATCTAAATTTAAAATCTATTTGTATCATTTATGACAATGTTTTTTTTATATAAACAATAAAATATCCATGTCTTTAAATAGCGTATGAAGTCATCATTTCCAATTCATGTTATTAAAATGCATCTATAGGTTTGTAATATTATTTAAGAATAAACAAATATTTACAAAGAATACAGATTATAGATTTATTGAAATGTTTTATCTGGTTTTAAATATATTAATATATTTATGTTAAGGTTTATCTACCTGTTTCTCTAAACATAATTCCCCACTTTTATTTTATTTTTTAAAGATTTTACGTTAGGTGTTTTTGTATGCCTTTAACTATCAATATATATAGTATACATCAATATGAAAATATATCTATTACTAGTTAGCTACAGAAAAGCGTCCATATTTCATTGCTACATGCAATCTCTAATGCGTAGATTATGTTTGGGATTGCATTCATATCTATGTAGTGCTTACACAAGAAAAATAACCAAACCGATTCTTTGTTAATATTAATCACTCTCGAGATATACTTTTCATTGAAAAATAGCTGAACGTCTCGTAATCAAAGGCGTGACTACCTTTGGTTTGAAATAACTTCGTTTTGTTTATATATTTTATTCGTTCATTCATTTATTTTTATTTTTTTATTTTGTAGCTATCCTAATTACAAGTCTTTTGTGTGTTTAGAGTTTGTTGCTATTTCGCTTCTATAATTTAGTATTTTTTTAGATCTTTGAAATGTTAAATTTCTAGCTTTTTGTTTAGGTATAATCTACATGGTTCGTCCAAACATTTGCATGTACCTCGTAACATTTTTACTCGATTCTTGGTGAAAGTCTGCCTTCTTTCAGCTACTGGCAATGGTTCGCAGGTTTTTTTTTCTGAATCGGTGTTTTTAGTTAATGAATGTGCTTTTGTTGTTATTTCACGTTGTTTTAAATTATAGACATATTAATTTTATGTAGTATTCTTTGTTATTCGGGATTTCATGTGCAAATATCGTTTCCTAGTAAACGATGCATTTGTAATAGACAAAGTGCACAAGTTCAACAGTTACAGTTTTTGTTTTCCTTATTTGTTATGGTGTTATGTTCATCTACCCTATTTCGGAAATAGATGCACTCTTCCAGACACTATGTGCATTTTTCTCATAAACCGTTGGCAGTCATCTGCGATATGCTAGAGTGTGAAATTTGGTTAATTTTCTAGTTTATGAAATACCATTTATTTTTATTTCCACATCCGTTGTATCCATCTTTTATTTGTCGAAGCGATACTATTATTGATTGAATTGTTTAGCGCTGAAATGTCTTTTTTCACAAGAGGTGGAAATGCATGAACCATACAAGGAAAGACGACGAAGACTACTCAGCTTTGGCTAGCCTACTAGTAAACAAGTAGTGCGATGATTTCAAGTTGTCAGAGTTGAGTGCTTACAATTTGAAATGACTTATATTTCCGCAACGATTAGTATTGAATACAGATGTAGAAATAACATTAAAAAATTACCACTTTAGCATATCGCAGAGGACTGACAACGGTTTATGAGAAACATTCGCAACAATAAGAACACTACTTCATCAGCTAAATTTGATAATTAAAAGAAAAGTAATCTGCCGTCTAACCCGTGTTTCTGTTGCGGACAACTGCATTCGTATAAAGATTATCTATATGAAACGAAAAAGTGGTTTATATGA
>OY744517.1:8789785-8802285 GCA_963556195.1 Sepiola atlantica | reverse complement strand
GGAAAGCAGTCAGCAGGGAGAGAGTTCCACAGGTCTACAGTTCCTTGACACACACACACACACACACACATATATATATATATATATATATATATATATATATATATATATATAAATATATATATATATATTTATGTACAAAAACTTCTTAGTATGTATGTGTATATATATTAAGACGTATTTGTATTAATCTTTTTTTATATTCCTGTACGCACGTTCTCTTATTTTCGTAATACGCGGATAAGTATTAATATGTATAAGCATGCAAACATTTGTATCGCTTATGTGAATATCATAGCAAATCTAAACATAATATATTTACATCAATCTGTAAAAGTGTGGTTTAATGTCTCTGTATGTTCGAGATGTAAAAGTTCTAAATGCGTCAAGATGCGTGCATCTATGTCTGTATATTACGATTAGACATCGGATAAGACTGTCTGCGTAAAACCAAAACTACTAAGACAAGTAGAAGATAAATAAATAAATTGTCGAAAAAAACAGATGATTTATTTGAAAGGATATTTTTCTTTCGGATTTGGGAAAAGAACAAAAGTGTCGGTTTTCTAAATTAAAGTGAGAAATAATCTGCGCTTATCTTAGTGGCAGTAAATTTTAACGTGTACCATGCAAACCCTTGCACGTAAGTCTACTGTACATAAAAATGGGTTTGTCACCCCCCCACACACACGCACACACACATATAATTAACATATAATATAATGGTATCTTTCGAATTTTCAAAGTCGGGCCCAAATAGCAATCCGTCTGACAAATCGCTACTAGATTCGGACGAACCTTTGTACTTTTCTGTCACTTTTATTTACTCGAATATGATGTACTTCGTTAAAGTTTCTTTCTGATTATAAACAGGTCGACCCATACATGTGTTAGACTAGGCGCAGTTATCGTTTATGATGTAAACAGAACTAGTCGCTGGAAACATTGATAAAACTTACATTCCAAGGGTGTCTCTAGTGAGTAGTCATGGGCCCATGAGCCCAGCTTTTTCGGCTAGATCCACACGTAAATAGTGATGTGGTTCTAGCTGTATTAGTGGTGTTGTGTTTTGATCGATAATGATAATTTTGATGAGGCATTCGAGTAGGCTTTTTGGTTCCTATAAGGGTTGCTGTTTATGTTCCCATATAGTTTAGCTAAGCCATATGTAACACCTCGTCTTTATGTTGTTATACCTTCGGAAGATTATTTTTCTGGACAGAAGTGGAAGAACATTTCTTTCCGGGTATATGTTGTCGTTTTATGTTTGGTTTGTTTGGTTTTAGCATATTCCGTGGCCCATAAAAGTGACAACTTTTCTTCCCTCTCCACTGCAGGCTCTTTTCTTCTTCTGTTTCTTCTTCTTCTTCTTCTTCTTCTTCTTCTTCTTCTTCTTCTTCTTCTTCTTCTTCTTCTTCTTCTTCTTCTTCTACGCTATGATAGTAGTCCTCTTCCGTCTCCTTTAAGGCTACATTATTCATGATTGTGTTCTCATATGGTGTTATATATATGCGGATCTTTAAAGCAAGCGATAATAGAAGGCCGGATTCTTTTTATTCTGGTTAGAATTTCATTCGATGTTGTTCTCTACTTGGTAAACTTAGAGTAGCGGTAGCAATACACACACATTTTCGGTGCTACAGACAGCTGAGGGTTTAGGGTTAGGGTAATATTTCTATTTGGTTGCTTTACATACTAGAAGTAGGGGGCTAAGACCTTTTTTATATGAAGGCCAGATATTCATCCCTGTTTGGCCTTAGTCATTGCTGGATTTCCACTTCCAGAGGAGGAAAGGTGTACATCATTGCTTACCCCCTCCCGACTTGTGTCTAAACGATTTAAGCGGCCCTTTATATTTATTGTTATATATATTAGCGTTATAAATATTGTAGCAGCTCATATTTACTTTTAAATCGCTTCATATGACTATTTGCTCACATCATTAACAAACTAACTAGTATAGATATTATATGTAAAAAAGCCACAAATGTTTATCAGATATTTTACATGATACAAACTGTAAGTAAAAATGTATGTCATTTATAACAGTAAATTAATACTGATATATATATATATATATATATATATATATATATACATATATATATATATATATGTATGTATAGTAACGGATGAATAGATAGATAGATAGATAGATAGATAGATAGATATGCATCTTATAAATTTGCTACGCCAGTATTCGCAAATATATTAATATACAATCATAGAATTACGTCAGTAATTGAATTTTTTCCTTATAAATTATTATAATTTCCGTTGAATTTTAAGTATGGTATTATTTTCCGAAATCTTTTCAGATGTGTTTTCCCTTCCCCCATCACTTGAAATAGTTTCGTCCGAGGGTTTAAAAGAGATATTTTTTTACTGTGACTCGAAGGATTTATATTTATTTTTACACAATAAATACACATAAGGCATATATATATATATATATATATATATATATATATATATATATATATATATATATATATATGTTTATGTATATATATATATTTGTATGTATATGTATATATATGTATATATATGTATCTATATATATCTATATATATACGGATATATATGTATATATATGTGTATATATGTATATATATATGTATATATATGTATATGTATGTATATATATATTTATATATATATGTATATATATATAAGTATATATATACATATATATATGTATATATTTATATATTTATATATATATATAAGTATATATATATACATATATATATATAAGTATATATATATATATATATATATATATATATATATATATATATATATATATATATATGAGAGAGAGAGAGAAAGAGGAGAGATACTCAGATGTTTATTTAATAAACACAGTAACGGCAATACAAACAGGGTTCGCTTACGCTTAAGGCGCAGACACAGCTCCCCGGGCAACTAGTTGGATCCCTAGATATGGTTATATCAGTACCTGACTAGTAGAACATATAATAAAAAGCCCATTTAGAACACTTTCAGGTAAAGGTGATGGATAGACACCTTTTTTGCCTGGACAAGTTGTGCGTATCAAACGTAGCTTTTATGTAAAAGCTATTAACAAATTCACTTTGTTTAGCTCCCCTCTATTTATATTGTTGAAAGTAAAAATAAAAGGCGTTTGTATTATTACGTTGTCTTCCACAGTCGCTTGAGTAGTGAAAGACCTGATATGTGAGCCTCTATACATACAGCGACCAATAAGAAAAGAAAATGATGCATCGACTATATGGCACCATCGCCTTTATTTTGTGTTAGTTTTAATTAATTCTGTTCTATATTTTCTCTCTCCAATGAATTGTACTTATCTTGAAAAAGTAATCTGCAAACCATCTTTTTCATCGTCATAATCACCAGCGTTTGTAATGAAAACAAACAGTTGCTATTGATTTTCGCGGCAAATTCTGTATACAAAAAAATGTAATCATGGAAACTGGATCAGTACAGTAACAGAAAACAATGCAATGTACGTAAAAGTAAACAAATATCCCGTTTATTCTCATTCGACACATTGAATTAAAATATTTGAACAATTTATTTTGGAAACACTTGATTCTCTAGATCGTAGTAAAGTGTACAGGCATGCTAAACTTTCGTTCTACATATATCTGAATATTTTTTAAACATTATTTTTGTAAATTTTGTTAATTTGGAAATAGTCTTATGAATACTAAAAGTTTGTCCATCATCATCATCATCATCATCATCATCATCATCATCATCATCATCATCATCATCATCCGTTTTACATGCTGGCATCGACTAAACAGCCTGTAGCAATTGACTTTCAAACTAGCCTATGTCTGGCCGGTTCTTTATTTATTCCCTTTTCTATAGTCTATCCTTATCATTTCCATCAAAATTTACTTTGGTCTTTTCAATCGAACTGAGGCTTCTGCCTCAACTATAATATCCTCTGTAACTCAAGAACTCTCATCCAATCTTTCAACGTGGCCATACCATCGAAGTCTCTTTTTAATGCCAACATCTCCCTATACCGTTCAAATGTAATTTCCTTCTGAGGTCATCAGATCTTAATCTGTAAGACTCACATTAAACATTACACATCCATTATGTCATTCTCGTATCATTTCTTTTAATGCATTATATAAACCTCCATACATCATCATTCTGTGTACACATGTCTGATAGCCTATTTCCTTTGTCGACAGAATTCAACAGAATTTAGTTCAGCTTATTTGAATAATTAAACGAAATTTTACATTGTTATTATAATTTCGTATTCTGTTTTAATGGGTGCTTATTTATCTTAAGGATACACTCCTTATAGTAACAAATGGTTGCTAGTGATGCGGTGCTTAAAAGAATAAAACTGCGATTCGAATATTAAATATTGGTCAATAATGTCATCGAGTTGATACTAGTTAAATGTATTTTCTAAATAAATCTTTAAATTCATCATTTAAGTTTGAAACAAATGATATATGTATTGTATTAATGTGAAAATTATTAAATAAAATCTTTTCTGAATGACTAAATAGGTATTCAACGGCGAATATTCACAGACATCTTCACTGATAAAACGTTCATACAATGGACAGATTATGTTGTTAATGTAAAGGGTTATAACGTAATACACCATTACGGTTATTTAATGCCGGAAATCATTTATAAAATGATTGACTTCTTTGCAGGCAGAATTATTAATAAGACAAGAGCTATACAATTTAAACTTACACATCGGTAGAATAAGCTATTTTGAATTATGTTTAACGTATATAATAATAGGCAACATTGAGCAACTCCATATCTCTTTATATATATATATATATATATATATATATATATATATATATATATATATATACATACATGCACACACACATATATATATATATATATATATATGTTTATATATCATACACATACATATATATACACATATATATATATTTATATATATATATATATATATATATATGTGTACGTAACGTATAGTTTTTAAATACATAATTGCTATATATATGTATATATATATATATATATATATACCAATTATTTATTTAAAAACTATACGTTACATACTTAAGACATACACCATCGTTTCATTGATATAGACTGCTTTTTATTTTCATTAAAAGGTCGTTAGAACACAATTTAAATAATCAGCGACTCACGAAATAAACACAAATCGATGAATAGAGTCAAAAGATCATCGTGACGTCTTCCGGTTCACTGAAGCGTCCCTTTTGCAAAAAGTGGCGAGTCAATAGGAAAGGAATGTATGTTTATATGGCGCTTACTCGTAACTAAGTATTAAGCGAAATATATTAATCGTTGATAATGGAAGATGTATGTGTCTCTGCTTCAATGATGCATTGATAGTTAGGGGTGATAGTGTGTGTTGTAGTTTATTTGTGAGTGAGTGGGTTAGATATTGGGTTGAGTTGTATTCTTGTTATTAGAGGGTGGACTCAATCTTCGATTCGTTTTTATTTCGTGAGTCGTTGATTATTTGAATTGGGACTGAACGCCCTTTGTATAAAAAATAAAAGGTCTGTCTGTCTCAATAAAATCATGGTACGTTACTAAAGTATGTAATGTTTAGTTTTTAAATAAATAATGGGTATATTAAATGTCGCATTTTTTGCGATCAAGCACTTTATTAAGTTATTTTAAACATATACTAAAGCACTATGTATATATATATATATATATATATACATATATATATTGTTGAATGGAAAATCGTTAAGTGATCTAGGACATGGAGAGATTTAGATGATCCATGTAGTTTATGTTTCGATAAGAAACTAGGCATTTTAAAGTTAAAAGATGTAAAAAAGTACAAAATCTTTGGAATACATAACGACTAACTGTAGAGATATAATACGCTTTACTTTCAGATTATGATAACCATAAATAACGCACTAAAAAATAGATGTATAATTCTAATACATGGTAAAAATTAGATTAAAAAAACAATGATAAAATATTAATAATGTATAGTCAAAATAATATGAATCATAAATGCAATATATATTGTGTCGATTAGATACAAAGAATAAAAATGGCAATAGTTAACAAAATAATATGAAATAGGTCCTACTACGTCTGTTTGTTTGATACACTTAGAAATTTATTTAAACAAATGGGAGGAAATTTCGTTGATTGAAAGAAAACACAATTCAGTAGAGTGTAATACACCCAAATATTTTTTATTAATTGTTAATTCAGGTGGAAACTGTTTAACTATAAAAACGATTCTAGAATGTAAATTCATGTATTTAGATTGATTACCTTTGAGAACGAAACACAAGTAAAGAACGAACATGTAAATACAAACTGATTTATTAATAAAAATCGTGTGCACCACTTTTTAGTCTATATATTTCGAAAGAATATATTGAAAGGTGTTATTTATTTAATATAAACTTAAACCTGAGAATTGTTCTTGGTAGAACTATGGTATGTGAATAAAATGTTATCAGTGTTCGAAAAGTGATAAATTTTGAAATATACTTATACAGGAAATCATTTAACTTCTGTATCTTTACTCAAATGTAATTATACTTAGAAAAATATGTTGTAGAATCGTGAGTTCATGAAAACTGACATGGTTTAGTATTGTTCGCTGTATTTGAAATCATAATTATAATTTTGAAATCGTAATATATATATATATATATATAAGCATATATATATTTATATATATAAACATATATATATATATATATATATATATATATATATATATATATATATATATATATATATATATATATATAGGTGTGTGTGTGTGTGAGAAATGACAAATGGAAAACAGGTTAAAGTCCAGGAGAATTACAAAAACACGAGAGATTTGACCGGTTTCGTTCGTGTTTGTCATTTTTCACACATTTTGTCTACCACGGCATTTCATTTTCATGAATTATCGTGTACCTTACCCCATATATATATATATATATATATATATATATATATATATATATATATATATATATATATATATCTGATAAACACTTACAAAATTGATGAAAAAATATTTTCTACATTCCTTTATTTGCATAATTTATGGTACGATCGAGAATCTTCGGATTATTGACGTAAACAAACAAAATTCGGCTCACGTTATTAGTAGAAACCTTTCACTATGACACTGTTCATTTAATATGTTATCTGTATAGAAATACTTGTAGGTAATATAATTTTCTTAACAAAGTAAAAAAATGTCTTCTTTTTTATTTTCGTTGATTTTAAAATTGTAGGCTTAAAATTATGAAAATTTAATAAATGAAAAATAACCGATAAATTAGATCCGAAAATATTTTGAATTAGTCACGTGACTTTTAAAGATTAAAAATGCCTCATTCTACAAAATAAAGGAGTAAAGCGTGAAAATCCTGAAGTTCAATGCGTAGCCAAATTATATAAGTATAGATCAAAAATATATATTACCAGTTTATAATTATACAACGCTACAACGTTACTTCCATTTTATGCTTGACTCTGTACCGCTTAGGAAGTGGGAAAAATACGAACGGTGTCACTATCACACGTGAAAACAAAACAAAAGTTAATAACATATATGCATCTACAAGATCGATATATCGTTATCGATGTGCATATATATACATTAAAAATAATGATCAATTCGTAAGGGTGTTAAATGACTAGAAAAAGATATAAAAATCGTAAAAAAAGGTTGCCGTAACCGCATTAAAAAATCACATGTTTTTAAGATTACACCATTGTGCATCGATACATACAGGAACAAATATGCATACATCTGCAGTAAATAAACGTATATATATATATATATATATATATATATATATATATATATATATATATATGTGTGTGTGTGTGTGTGTGTGTGTGTGTGTGTTCTTCTTAAAAGGACCGTAGACATGAGAAAGCAAATGTAGTCGACATATAATTATTGCTAATGGAATTGTCGGTCTTCAGAAACTCGGAAAGAAGTTTGTTGGAATTCTTCCACGATTGACAACGATAATGTACTTCACAAATGTGTATATGCATAAGTCTGCATACAGATAAGACTTTCAGGTGCCGGTATAAATATATCGAAGCTCTTAGTAGACTCTAAGTCCAAACAAATAGTGGGTCTTTTTATTTTATGCTTTATGATGCAAGAAAGAAAATAAAAACTTATCTTTTCCAGTTTCCTGAGTCGTATTACCATTAGTGTCGCTAACATAGCAGTACTGATCTGTCAATGAGCGTGTGAATCAACTCATGCAAACGGAAAATGCTTAGTTGCTGCGTAACTCTCGTATTAATTCATCAAAGCTGATGAAGTACACCATAATTTGAGAAGGAAAGGTAGATGTAATGGATGTTAAAAGGGTACAAGATGGAACATTTATATTTTCTGGAAATACGGTACAATATATTAGGTGAGTGACGCGATGGGTTTCGATGCGTTTGATACATTACTTTTATAGTCTAGCCTAACTGGATTCAGAGAAAAAAATCCACACAATTTTTAATAAATATATATATATATATATATATATATATATATATATATATATATATGTGTGTGTGTGTATGTATATATATTATGAAATAAAATAGATATATGTGCTGAAATTAGGAATTCCGTTTTGTTGGTACGGAGTCGGGATGATGTTTAGTTAACAGTAGCGATTTGCTTCGCGAAGTATAGTGAATTAGGAATGGCTCTTTCTAAAGCATGTCTTTATACTTTTGAGGAGGGCGATTATCGCCGAAATATTCAAAGTTGATGGAAAATGAAAAAACGAAAGCATAAAACTATATATATAGATATATATATATATAAATATATATATTTAAAATTGTGTGGACTTTTCTTCTCTCAACGCAGTTAGGCTAGACTATGAACTGAATGTATCAAACGCTTCGAGACCAATCGCTTCAGTCGCCTAATATATATATATATATATATATATATATATATATATATATATATATATATATATATATATATAATAATGGTAATAATCCAGGTGAAAAATATCCACAGGGTGGTAATCCAGAGAATTTTAACCGGGTTTATAAAAAGTGCTCAATATCAAAATAGAGCTTTATATATGATAATTTTATTTACACAGACATGTACAAAATCTGCGACACTGGCATGTCGATGTTATCGATCAACAGTTACTATAAACTGAGATCTCATCAGGCAGAGTTAGAATCCGATCTTAACCTCAGATCATATTTGGAGAGAATGAAGTGGAGGGATAGAGAAAGAGAAGAAGAGGGAAAGAAATTTAACATTTCAAAAATTAAAGCCGTTAAAAAATTTTTTTAGTTTTTTTAGTATTTTTATTATCATTTTTTATTATTTTATATTTATTATTTCAATTACTTTACCTCAATTATTAGGGGTATCTATTATTATTATTATTATTATTATTATTATTATTATTATTATTATTATTATTATTATTATTATTATTATTATTATTATTATTATTATTACTACTATTCCTGTTACATTTAACGAATATACTTATTTATTCAAATTAACTCCAGACAAATTATAAAGACAATATAAACCCAGAATCGCGACACATTTGATCACCGCCCCACCACCACAACAATCAGCCCAGTTTGCCCGCACGCATACACACATATACACAATATTACAGTTCACTTGGAAAAATACATTTATAAACTCGACGGTTTTTTGACACCTGATTCGTGCATGTGTACCCCCCCTCCTTCCCTCTCGATCTGAATCAACAGACGCCCTCTCTCTCCTTCTTTTTCCTCTATGTGTCTACCTCCTCACCAACTCTTCCCTCATCATTATTTGTTCCTCTTTCCACCTTATATTTTTATTTATTTATTTATTTATTTGCCCTGTCTGTTTCAGATTCTAGATTTTAGATTTTTGTTTTCTGTTTTTTGTTTCTTAGATTTTTAGATTTTTTGATTTTTTAATTTTTAATTTTAATTTTAATTTTTTAACGGCTTTAATTTTTGAAATGTTAAATTTCTTTCCTTCTTCTTCTCTTTCTCTATCCCTCCACTTCATTCTCTCCAAATATGATCTGAGGTTAAGATCGGATTCTAACTCTGCCTGATGAGATCTCAGTTTATAGGAACTGTTGATCGATAACATCGACATGCCAGTGTCGCAGATTTTGTACATGTCTGTGTAAATAAAATTATCATATATATATATATATATATCGTATTGATTTTACTTTGTATAACCGTACTTTATTCAAATTAACAATGCTTAACCAAGAGAAATTATTTAAACACACACACACACACACACATATATATATATATATATATATATATATATATATATATATATATATATGTATATATATACATATATATATATATATGTATATATATAAATATATATATATACATACATATATATGTAAGTAAAGCAAATTTTTATTATTTTTATGTTTCCCATACGGTCTTTTCAACCGTATTAAATCATACATGTGTCTTTTACTCGACCATTAAAGTATGCTCAAACGGTGTAATCACTGAGGTTGAATACAATTAAAACCGCATGTTATCAAGACGAGTAGAAAGTGGACCCTGAATTTACTTTCGGAAGGTTGTTAGTGTCGCTTTCCTTAATTTGTCCTTTTGTCCTCACATTTAATGAGCGATGTTTTGTGAGCGATGTTTTGTGAGCGATGTTTCGGGAAAGAATGTCTGTTTCCTGTATCAGAATCTCCCCCTATTACTTATATTTGCCTTGTTTTTTTACCTTAAAGTAGAATTTCTTTCGCTCATGAAATCAAGTTACTTCTTGACTTGTCTGGAGCGACTTCCATAAAAAGCATAAACAGAATATTTACGACGAAATATTTTTCATTATCAAAACAAACAATCTATTTAAAGATCTACAGATACGGTCAGCATTTATCTAACAAAATATTGCAACTTTATCATCACATTCCATCATAATAATACAGATTTGGTGGCGTTATGATCGATATATGATACTCTAAGTAGAGAAAAATTATTAGAAATGTATACAATGACGTAAGTCGTTGTTTTTTTCTAGTTAATTTAAAACTGTCACAATATTGTTTTGATTTTATTAAAGCCATCTGATGAAACCGTGTGAAATCCCCTTGACTTTGTAGTAAACTAGAAAAGGTATGTTTTAATGGAGTTGAAACGATCGTATAGGAAAAATATAATAAATAAAAAGGGCTTTAAACAAAAAACTCAGATTCTGTTGTGATCGTTTAAAAAACTGTCCGGTGAATCTTAATTAATTAATATCTATATATATATATATATATATATATATATATATATATATATATATATATCCTTTTTGTTTGATTTTAAGTTAGTCGAATTTCTTAAGAAGAAAAGAGCTCTTTCCTGGCGCAAACATTTGATTTCTTTATGAATAGTATATTCGAATATTCTATTAAAGTTCTCCTTTACCTGTCAAACTTTACGTTAGTAAATAAGTGACGACATTAATTTTCATTCCCTGCTTTAGCAGTTAATTATATAATTCTTTTTGTCTCTTAGTCTTACCGTATTCCAGGACAATAATTCATCTAGTCTGGTGGAGTATCCAGCTAAGTGTTGTTACTTGAAGAAACATTACTAGAAGAAGCTGAACCACCCCTTGAATAAGCCAGTTTATAGCTGTGTAGAGGGACTACGAATAATATGTTATTTTAAATATTTGTTCAGGGTTAACTCGTCTGGTGATGTAGCCTCATGTCATGTTGCCTTCACAAATTCTTGTACAGAGAAAACAAAGACACTCGAAGATGATGTCTTGTCGATTATATATATATATATATATATATATATATATATATATATATATATATACAAGTATCATTAAAAATAACGGACATCTTGTGTCTGGTTATTTTTTCTAAGATCATTTCCGTTTTTCTGATTAGGTTCTTAGTTTCAGACGGACACTGGCTGATAAAATTGCCATAGCTTTCCAATAGGGCTATAAAAAGCATTCCTGACCCGTTCGCAAATCCGTAACTTCTAGTAGATAACACAAAAATCATCGCACAAAATACTAATACACTTAAACTCCACATACTCGAAGCCCTATACATTAAAACCGGAAAACCAGCAATTAGCAAGATTAAGTATACTATTAGTACTAATATACTCAAATGCCTATAAATATAAATTTACATAAAACACAATCCTTTATTTTCCCGCCTAAATAGAATATATATCTACTCCTAGGTCTATGCCTGGTTAACATTGCTCCACTGACAATGGACCTGGAAGGGTCCGAAAGCGCTTTGGGGAGCTATGGCAATTTTATCAGCCAGTTTCCGTCTGAAACTAAGAACCTAATCAGAAAAACGAAAAGGATCTTAGAAAAAATAACCAGACACAAGATGTCCGTTATTATTAATGATACTTGTATAAAAGAAAAGATGCTGCAAAGATACACACACACACACACACACACACACACACACATATATATATATATATATATATATATATATATA
>OY744517.1:8772285-8784785 GCA_963556195.1 Sepiola atlantica | reverse complement strand
AACTTTAAATAAGTTACTTATTTAATTTTCACGAGAAAGGTGAACACACGAATTAGAAAACCACAGTGAAAAAGTTATATTTTAAATATTTTTCGCTACCCCCCCCCCCTAATACGCAGTGGATTTAACTCCCAGGAACAACGATAGACTAGCCCGGAATGAGGCACTATGGTACATTAGTTTATATAGATCATTGGTTCCCCTTTTAAATTATAAGTAAGGTTCTTTCTTCTTTCCAAATAGTTTTTCATGGTGTTACCACGTTATCGCCCCCCAAAGAATGAATCTAATTTTTTTTTGTTGAAGGAGGGGGGGGGCAGAGTTTGCGAGTATGTTTATTATAACTATACTAAAATATAAATATGCTGTTTTTTTTTCGTAAGTTGGACAATTAAGTGTTACTAAACTTTTGCTTTTATTTTCGAATGAAATAGGTTTATAAAAACTATTTTACTGTCACACTAATCGTAGTTGGGAGGACGCATTTATTCCCCTTTTGTTCCCCAGATAAAATACAGCCGGCTAATTCTCGAAGTAGGTTCTTTTTGCTGTTTTTTGTAAGCAGTGAAAAAAGGTTGTTTTTTTTAAATGTTTCTTGATTTTTTTGTAGTTTTCTATTGATTTTCTTTTGATTTAAATAGGTATTTTATATTTTGCCCGGGCATTGCCGGGACACAGGTCTTGCTAGTATATAATAAAATATATCATCAAATAATTCAATTAAATTAATTATAACATTATATATATATATTTATATTTATAATATAATACAAGTATCTGTTGGTTTGCTATCCGTAGCAAAGGTTTCCGGGTTTCATCTGCGAAAATGGTTTAACTGGAAAATGGTGAACTATTTCCGAAGATAGTAGTCTATCCAGAAACTGCCGGTACAGATTCTTAATCTGTACACACATGTAGTATACCTATCTATCTATCTATCTATCTATCTATCTATCTATCTATCTATCTATCTATCTATTTATCTATCTATCTATCTATCTATCTCTCTCTCTCTATCTATCTATCTATATATATATATATATATATATATATATATATATATATATATATATATATATATCGATCTAGATAGATAGAGAGATAGATAATTAAACAGATAAATCAAGATATAAAAATACCGAAAACTAGATCGTAAAGTCGGAAAAAAGGATTACGAAATTAAAGAAAAGAAACAATTCACTGATCTTTAATCACATATATATTGATAACGATTTGCTGACAAAATATACATCTCTCTATCTCTCTCCCCCCTCTCTCTCCCTCTCTCTCTCTCTCTATCTCTCTCTCTCTCTCTCTCTATATATATATATATATATACATATACATAGGTTATATATACGTATATACATATATAATATATTATATGTGTATATATAAATATTAAATATATATTTATATATATATATATTTATTTATATGCGTACATATATAACTCAATATATTGTAGGCTGTTATTTTGTCTCAAATGAAATACAATCTAGCACTAATGCAGCCACTAGCGACTAACATTGACAATGTCAAACAATGATAGTTTTCTTACAAGACACAGTTTGCCATCAGTTTATAAAATAGTCTTTAGAAATTATCTATTATACCTATTCGACCACACGCTAGGCAAAGTGATTGTCAGTTATTTTTCCGGCTTTCAATGTTCTTTGGCAGTCGGCCGCGCAAACGATCGCCCTTTTACATAAGGTTTGAAATGAATGGAACATGTGACTCTTGTTAGTGAAATAACAATATAACGGAGGCGGTAAGAACTGCGACGAAACAACGACACGAAATATCAATGAATCACAATTGTAACATTACCAACGACATTGTTATCGATCGACGTTCCCTGTTGCTTTTAATCAAACTCACATCTCCTGGCAAAATGGAATTCACTTCCCCATTAGAGATTACAATGTTTACATGCCCTGGTTGACAGTTTAGACTCATTGTATACGTACGCTTCTATATCATACGAATATGAGTGTTGACTGAAAAGTGGGGTCGTTAACCAAGAATTTAAATAGCTAAGAAAGGCAAATTTCATTTGTTTCATAATTTACCAATTATCTATTTTGTAATTGTGTTGATTGCGGTTGGCAGTTTATCACATAATACTAAGTTGTAATAGCCGTTGGTTTTAAGTAGAAACACCTTTACATTTAAATTCTGTCACAACTAATATCAATATTTCTGCAAAATGTATTACCGTCACCCATCTACGTATGACTAGGCTCAACGTTGGTCAACTTTGGTTATCTGATCGGGAGGGGTGTGACAATTATAGATTTTATAATGACGACCAGGAAGCCGATGATGAGTTTTTCAACTTGCAAACACAGTTTTCCACTGTTATAAAATGAATTTAGCACCACTAGCAGGACTCTATTTACCTTAGGTGCCAAGTTTAATTGATAATTAAAATGATGCGAAATCTACATAAATTCGTTTTTTCCCATATTACATCAGCTATAAAATAAGCTTTAAAACCAAATTATCTACATGTTCATCTGTTTCAACAGCCACTTAGGTCAAGTACGAATAACTAACTGCGTAACTTAACATTATGGCGATAGAAAATCGTACAAATTTTGGCAAGCTGTTATGGTCCGGTGGTAAAACGTTTCACTACAGAAAATAATATCGAGGGTTCGATCATTGTCCAGGTTAACCATGCTGATGACGTCTGATAGCCAGAAACACGTTTCCATGGATTACTGTTATGTACGTAAAAATTGATAAATAAATATATTTTTTGATGTGTGTGTGTCCGTTTTTTGTATCGATAAAAATGTGTTTGTGGATGTCTAACTAAAATAACCTTAGCAGCAACATTTCAAATCCTTCGTCTGATTTGCATCTCAATGTTGAGTGAAGCTTAATATGAACCGGATCCCTTAAATAACTTGCTATGACAGGCGTATAACACATTTTAGCAAATATATAGATGTTCCCATTCAAGTATATTGGGAAGAAAAGAGAATTAAATATATCGAAATATGATGCATTTAACGATTTCTCAGTCAGTCATTGTTCTTAGGTAATAAACTAAGCAGGTGTCCTTATCTAACAATGGATGCTGTTAGCAGCGACATCGAAATATTTTGCTCATTCTGTGTTTTGGAAAAGAATAGAAATTCAATAGAAAGAAAAAAGCAGTGCAAGATAATTCACAGACTAGTTTGCGCTAACTACACAGACGAAACCGGTTTCAAATCATTATAATTTTCTTTATTATATGTACGGTAACAATTTTTCAGCCGAACTGCATATGTATCGTTAAATTATTTGATGATATTTCGGAGATGAGTTATTTTGTCTGTGTTAACATTGTTTACAGATTTCCCAGTTGTGTTCTGATCTTTGTTGTTCATCATGAGATCGAAATGTTTCGCTCGTTCTATTTTAGTTACTCATTTTCAGTTTCTTCACCGGGGATTGAACTCATGGTATTTTCACAGAATCTACTGTCGTGCAAATTACGGATTTTCAGGTGTTTTATATTTAAATTTCTCTTCTTTTCAGTTTACTTATTCATTTTATACATATGTTATACTTTTTATTGAGTAATTGTTTATATAATTGTGTTTGTGTATGCATTGTATGATTTAAGCAATAGAGCATTTAAATACATATACTTTAAAGAGTATGATTTTTTAAATGTATTACTTGTCATAATTTTGCAATAATTGCACACACACACACACACACACATATATATATATATATATATATATATATATATATTTATATATTCTAGTTGGCGATGTCAGCTTATTATCGCTTGCAAAAATCGTTACTTGAAATAATGTAAACAACAATTATTAAAAATAAGCATTTCATTCAAAATGTTTTTGTAAACACAAGACAATAATTTGAACTGTATTAATATAAATTAATATTCACATCTAGTCATACGAATGGATCAATATTAACATCTTAGTAGTTTATATAGTAATGTATTTGTTGTTTATATAGGACTGTAAATAAATGTAAAGAAAATATAAATTTGTTTGAGCATAGTGCGTGTTAGAATTGGATCGATTTTGAACTTACAATTGAGAAACGAAGGTCCAAAATTTAAATCAGTCCCCATAAATAAAATGTCGGAAAGGGAACATTTTAATTGAAAGTTGTGCCTTTATTATGCTCCATAAACCCTAACAATTACGAACAGAATTTAAATTTGGGGAATATTTATTAATTGATATACAATATGTATTGTTAAAATTTCACAAAATTTGGGGGTATCTGAAATTAAATGAAGGATTTCGTCACAACCTATATTTGCAAAAAAAAAAACGTATATTCGGAGCACAACGTTTCAACATTTTTTCTGGAATTAAAATAATGTAATTGGTTTTGATCTCAATCAGAAGCAGAAGGTTTAGTATCATTATATATTCATTTTTATCATCGTAAATGCCACAATATTGATGCAAACCTGTTTTGTTCAAGTAATTACTTTTACTTGTTCGACGACGGGTATTCCTATAATATATATATATATATATATATATATATATATATATATATATATATATATATATATATATATATAAATTGGTGATAGTTTACAGTGAATAATTTCTGTTTAAACGCCTTAGTGTCTTCGCGAGACTGTGTCTGAAAGAAAAAAATCGGTTTTCAAATCCGTCCAGAAACCTCAAGGAAAAAAGTGGTTGAATGAGAAACAAATTAAGAGAGCGCTGTGAGCTAATTCAATCAATCAGTCTAGTCTACATTCACCTGTCATCTCCTCCTCGCTGTAATTTGTGTTTCACTTTACCTAATTTAATTATAAAATAGAAATGTTCTTTCATTTTTAGTTATATCACTGATATATATTTACTATATATATATATATATATATAAAATAACTGTCACAACCACCCAGTTATGTTGAATCTTAAAAAAGATATTCATATTCGAAAATTATTCATAATTTTCTAATCCATCATATCACTAACAATTGAAGGGTGTTACCTTAACTACACTCTATTCTCATTATACGGGTGTGTACAATATTTTTACTACTTGAAATCGACTATTTCCGTCATATCTGTAATTAAATCAATGAAGGAAATACATAAAATTGTACCTGTGTTATTAACTATCAATTTAATTTCAAAGCCTGATTAACCCTACACATTTCGTAACTAATATACGTGTTCACTTAAAATGTACTCCGATTTAAAAAAACGTGAAGGTAATACCGATAAACCTAAATGTATTATTAATTTTGAATTCTTAGTTTAATTAAAAACACTTAACTTTCAAATGTATTGATTAATTTAAATCCAATACACTACAATTAATTATGAGATTATTGTGTACTTATCAAGGGACGCTTTAGGTTTTCTGATAGATATTAAGTTTGAGTATGGTGGATTTGCAAGGTTATTACCCTACTTGACAATGGTGAACAGTTTTAAGTGCCTACAGTTACGTCCTATCTCATCTATTTGGTTAAACAAACATAATATTAGCTTATTTCTCACTAAGACAAAGACTACCTGTGGGGTTGTGCAGTGTAGGTGTTGCAGCTTTTTCCAGAATGCCTCATTTTAGTACTGGTACTATATTATTTTCTTTTAGACATAAGGTGTAGTTAGATAATGAGGTGCTTGTTTTACTATCTTGTTATTAAATAATGTTTTGTGATTTATGTATCTTGACTTGAAATCAATACTTCTATCCCTATATATTTTTTGCAAATTTGGGATTGTTTTCTTGGCACACAGTTTCCAGATACATTTATTTTCCTGCAACGAACATTCGCTTTTATTTTAACACCTACATTCATTATTATTGTTATTATAATGTTGTGGTATTTAAATTCATTTTAGTATTATTCTGTCTATTTTGACTAGTAATTATTTCTTCTAAGTTATTTGTACAGCTATATCAAGGATTAATGGTGTTTTATTAAATATTTAATCTAACGGATTATTTGTTCGGAAATGTCGATTTAAAAGATTAAAAACATATGTCGAATTTATGATTTGACTATTAAGCTTACTGTCACCAATGTTTATTTCATTTCATAATAGTTCTAGTTTGTATTGAGTACTTTTGAAAAAAAATATTGGCTTTGTGTTCATAATGGTAATATATTTGAACTTGAATAATTAAATATATACATATGCGTGTGTGTGGTGTATGTTTGTGTTTATGTATGTATGTATATGTATATATATATATATATACATATATATACACACCTATATATGTATACATATATATATATATATATATATATATATATATATATATATATATATATATATATATATATTCTCATATTCTCATTTTAAATTTAACTCACTCTGGCCGTTGCCCCATCTCCGTTCCTCCCACCCCGGCCGAAATTGAGATCATCACAGCACAAACACGTGAAAACCTCCCACGCAATAATTTGAAACACGACTTGTTGGGCTCCTCCCCCCTCCCCTCTCATGCCCCATGTCACCGTTATAGACAAAGCCCCAACTCTGTCCCCCTCCCCCTCCAATGTATTTTCAATTTTCAATCTCCCTTTAAGGCGAAGTTAAAACTTATGCCATTTGAATTCCATCGCTAGCCCGATGAGTTGGTCGCTATTTGCACAAATGAAACAAAACTTGTTTTGTCGCAACTAATGGAATAAAATCAAAAAATATATATTTTGCTCTGAATGTTCATTGAGCACTCTCATAAACCCGGTTTCAACTTCCTTCGGATTCATACCCCCTGGATATTTGTAACAAGTTAATTATATATATATATATATATATATATATATATATATATATATATATATATATATATATATGTATATATATATATATATATATAGGTAACATGATAACATCCAACTATATTAGAACGATAATCGATTGTTTTGAAATCATCAAATTTAATGTAACTTAATTACAAAAGTCGACAAAGAATGGATGACACGTTTTATGTCATTGCATTTTCAATTCGATTACGCGTCGTAGCGTCAGCTTTTCCTGATTTAATTCTTCATCAAGATGAATAATTATAATTTAAATGCAAAATATCACCGATTGAGTGCGAGTCATTCGGTGACGAGATTCTCTCGTAGAAAAGGAATTAGATGAAATGATTTGCATAATTTGGCGTTACTTTCCCCGTTAGCAAATGGCCACCGGTTGAATCTAAATTTTAATCATTTGCCTCCAATTCTCCTCACGATTTCATCTAACGAAAATATAATCGACTTCCCATTAAATGGGAAAAAATATCAACTCGTTTCTCGTTTTTTTTAACGGAGATTCAGTCAGGGATTTAGAGAAAAATGATCCGTATCTATAAACGGACAAATGCAATAATGTTTCTCAAACACATAATGGGGGACATATTAACGGTTACCGAGTTTATCCCGAGGAAAACCATAAGCAGCAAGAACATAAGTAAATCGCGTGACTGCATACGTCGGCCTGGCAATGTAAGGATGGGCCAAAGTATTATGTGTGCTTTACTCCCCCATATTATATGAAGTATTCCCGACGTTCAAAAGTGTGATTTTCACCTGTTTCGTAAGCTTGACCGTTGACCTAGATGTACCCTAATGAAATAAAATGAAATACATTTTGAGTTATATTGTGAATGATATATGAACCAAGTTTGGTGACAATTGGTCAAGCAATGTAGATGCTAGACAGTACACTATCAAGCGCATATTAGAAACACACTCAATCAAAAACGTAACCTTTGCAGCGCAAAATCAATATTATATAACAGTTTACGATATATCAACTCTATTTCGATTGCATTATGCGAGGATCGTAAAACGGTTACTAATGTTGATTGCGGGTCTGGCGTCACGTGTTTGAGTTCGCTCTTGGGTGTGGCATCAATTTAATTTTTAACGAACGAAGCGCTATTTACCCTAGGCGGGTTGCACCGGTTTCCTCCGAAAAAGGAAGTTTCTAGGAAATATAATTTACAAGCGGTTCCCAGTCGGATGTATATCATGGTCAAGGGAGATAACAACGTTAGGGTATTGCACTTCTAACAGGGAGGTGTAGACGTCTTCACATATACAGTGATTGGTATTCCTAAATAGTCACCCATCTGGAATTGTCCAGGTTTAACGTTGCTTAACTTAGGTGATTAATTGGGTAACTAATAAAACCCTCTATACTTTCAAGGAAACAAAAATGAATTGCCGTCGTATGGAAGTAAATAAAGACTTATTGAAATGAACTGTTTATTATTATTATTTCTCTCTTAGTGATCAAAACAAAATGTCATTGGAACTTCCTTTAAATATTCGGCAAAAGAGTAAACCTCCGAAATAACATCTCTCAAGAAATGGCAAACTAACATGATAATATTAGCGATCAAAATACTATGAAGGTTCCGTCATTGACCGGGCGAGATATATAATATTGTTTCATAACTGGTTGATTTTCGTTTCTTGATCAATTAACGTTATAAGTATTTACACGTGTGGACAAGGACGCTGTCCGTCATGTGTTCATTTATGTGACTTAAATCTACAAGGACTAGCAAAAGTAAATCGATTTACGGACGCCTATTGTATATGTTTATAGATTAACGTTCTTTGGTATCTTTATTTAACATTTTATTTAGCAGATGGGCACGATGGAAGACACCGACTTTGTATTTCACAGGCTGACTAACTATTCTCAAATAATTTTCTCTAACCTATGACGTGGACTAACAAACGTCTGCACTCCAACATGGGTTTCACAATAAACACACCGCAGGAATACAAAGCCTCCTCCTTATAAATCTACTCGAAATAAAAATATTAGACGATTAAAACTTGCATTCAGTCAATTATGTTATTTCATTTTAATGTCGTTGTAGCTAGCAAATTTCCACACATTATTCCAATAATGTGAGAAATTATTCGCGTCAAGAAACGAGCCCGAGGCTCATGATACAGTTGATTATTATATTGTCATCTATATTATAATAGAGCCTGTATGTCTGTTTCTGGTTATTTATAGGCTCCCAAACTACTAACAGAATTGCATATATTTATTATGATGCGTTCTGGTTATACTAAGGAGAATGTCAGGGAAAGATAACATATTACAACTACTAGTAAAACTACTACTACTACTACTACTACTAATAATAATAATAATAACAATAATATTACTAGTAGTAGTAGCAGCAGTTGTAGTAGTAGTAGTAGCAGTAATGTTATAATTACCTTTAAAACAAGAAAGGACTTAAAGGCTCCAAGATTATTCTTCAGAATTGCAACATATTTGGCATGTCATTCATTTGATATGCTGGGTATGTCATAGGGCATTAACTTTATATTACAAATGCTGCATCTACGATTACTGCAGGTAAATAACCCAGGAAAGTCTGAGGGTATAGTAAGACAGGAGATACAGACCTCGAGTTGACGGACATGGATAGCACTGGACTCCTTGGGAAGGCTTATTTTCAATGAATTCAAGAGAAATGCATAGCCGTTATGAGCGAAATTTCAATCGTTAAAGGCTTGTGCAGAAAAGTAACGCGAGTTCGAAGTAGAGACACTTTAGAAATCTGAATAATTTTTTCTCAGACGCTGGTGAGAACACTTAGTATAAGAAATAAATGTAAATATGAATATGAACGTTAAATTGTTACAAATGTATCGGGCAGAATTGCACTAAATAAAGAATGAAGCGCTTTTAGAATATCGTGCTGTTTAAGATAATTATGTAAATTATCCTTATTTAATATGTATTAAATAAGGTATACATTTCATTGAATTGGACCTATTTGAATTTTCGGTGGACCTATGGTTTACAGTCTAGTGTGGGTGGGTGGGAGAGGGCTAGTGCCACCTGGGGCCCTATAAATATTATCAAAATTTGCTGAAATTTTGGGAATAAATATCGTTTTGAGTAATTTACATATGGTTTAACTTTCGTTTAAATTAAAGGGAAAACACTTTTCAGTTGGGGGACCCTCTTAATAGCATCAAAATTTGCTGAAATGTTGGAACTAGACATAATTTTTTGTCATTTACCTATTGTTTAAATTTTTTGAATCAAACAGAAAACAGTTTTCAGAGGGCGGGACCCTCTTAATATTATCAAACTTTGCTAAAATTTTCGGAATATACATCATCTTTGACTATTTACCTTTGGTTTAAATTTCATTTGAATCTCAGGGAAAACAGTTTTCAGTGAGGGGCGCCCAGGGACCCCTAGCGTCGAAGTGATATATTTTTCATATCACCTATGACCATTTACTAAGAGGTCAGTAGTCCACATGCCAATTTTCAAGCAATTCTGTCCAGCGGTTTGGGTGAACATAAGACAAAAAAACTAGATGGGCACATACGCACACAGAGTTGTTATTATATATATATATATATATATATATATATATATATATATATATATATATATATATAGATATATAGATAGATAGATAGATAGATAGATAATATACAAAACAATAAAATACAACCAACACTACAATAGCTAGTAATAATAATATAAATAAATATTCTTATATTGATTGTAAACACGTTTAGGCTTGAAAATTATTGCAAAGAATTGCAAAGAATTCAGCAAGAATAGCCTTTTAGATATCGGATATACAACTAAAATGCTATTGTGATATTTTAAGTACTATTAGTATTCAGCGGTATTTTGATGAAAAGCTTTTTTTAATGATGTAATGAATTACAAATACAATTTCTTATGTACGGATAACGTAACTTTTAATTCATTCAACGTTTAATTCGCTTTGTGAGAGGATACACAGGCATAAATTAGTCGATGTCTTAGTGAACAGCACAAGATGGAATGGTATTGCGGTTGTACTGGCACTGCGATTGTTGTAGGCATAAGCGTTCAAGTTGTTTTCCATACCTTATCTCAGATTGACTACAAAAATAGTTATTTACTTCACTGTCGTACAACAGTACAAAAGAAATGTGAAATTTTAAGAATTTAGGCTAAGTACCAAAAGTTATTCTTGACTCAGCTGTAGTAACTAAATTCATTTGAAACTTGTAGCAAACTATTTTTTTATCTGAAAGGGCAACTAAAAATAAAAAAATGTGCGTCACAAGTTACATTTCTAGCTACCATCTTTATGTGTCCGATTGTATTTATGAACGTGTATCAGTCGGATTTCATGAACTAAATCATTATTTATTTACTCTGACGTAATGTGAATGATTGGCAGCCAACATGCTCCATTCATTCTCTGTCTACGGTCTCTAAATGTATGTCAGCATATTCACATGGATGGGCAAGGTGAGCTGATACGGGGACGTCACGCGTAAGTGTTAAGACGGTAACCGCAGTAAATTGTGGTGAGATGACCGATGGTCCAGATACGTGAAAAATGATATATAAGAGGACAGTAAAACAAGTAATTCAAAAGGAATAACACATTTTGTTTTCGAAGATGATTCGTAATAATAAGATATTCTGGTTGCTCGAGTGAGTTAAAAATTTCAGGAACAATTGATTCATTCCATTAGATAGACAGTGTTTCACTCTCGACCTATACAATACATACATTCACAGACACACACACACACACATATATATATATAGTGTTAAAGTGAATAATATGGGTAAGAAATCCAAGTAATAGAGCTCAATGTAGAACACAGAGCAAGAATATATATATAGAAAGAAAAGATCCACAGATACATTGTAACTGTCAGCATTTATAATTTATTTCGACTTCCCAGTCTCCTCAGAATGCTAGCGAGACAGTTACATATTTGAAATGATAGAAAACGAAATATTCACCAGCCCCCCAAAAAGAAATAGTATAGACAAAGAGAGGGGGTAAGAAAAAGGGGGACAAGTAACACCCTTAAGTTAAAATCATCAAAATAGAATGGGGAGTATAAAAATATAAAGAGGTCGTGTCAATATACGAATGACAGGCGTGGGTCGGACGGCTTCATAGACGCATCGTAATATTTTTATTTTTATGTTTGTTTCGTTCCAGCTGTGGATGCATATTGGCTGCCCTTTTTATATATATTTTTTCTCTGGCGGCTTTGGCTGAAAGGGATAAAGTGTTCGGAAGTAACGTTGTTCAGCGGGTGTGACAATAGAAAGCAATTAGGTGACCAAAAGAGAGGAGTGGTGTAACCGCGCTTGTTCCGTTCGCGGAACGGAGCAGGCGTATTGTCAAATGCCCCCTCAGGTTACGGATGGAGTGAAAAATTATTAATTCCCAAAACTGTTAATGCATCGTGCTATTTTACAAAAGAATGATTACAACCGCTGCTACGTGGGAGAGAAAGAGAGGCAGACCACGTCTACCAATGACTACTACTACGAGAGGATACTATGCTCGCTCCTCCTCCAACCAACATCAAACATAACACGGAACTCCACACGACACGCGCAGCTCTCTACTTTGTTCAACTATGCGACACGGACAGTTGTTGTTAACTGCGATTCGATAACAACTTAGAAGATTACGATAACAACTTATTCTTTATTCATCATGTTATTAAACCG
>OY744517.1:8752285-8767285 GCA_963556195.1 Sepiola atlantica | reverse complement strand
AACTTACAAAAACTAAAGTATTGTTTTTTACACTGTTTTGAGTTTTTTAAGCAAAAATAATGTTTTCTAAATGAGGGTACGTTCCTTAGGGCTAATACGGCTCATGCTTGCTTCGGAAGGGGTCCTTTACTTATTCTAAAAAAAAATTTAAAAAATCAATAAATAAAAAAGTTATGAATTTTTAAAAATAGGACCCTTATTTTTGCCCACCCTGTATATATATATATATATATATATTTATTTATTAATTATTTTTTGATATACATTAATATGTACGTTCATAAACTAATATATACATACTGATGTCGGCACATATTAACTGATGTATTCCCCTATATGCCTCAACTAAGTGGGTGTCTATATGTATATACCTCAATGTAAATCTGTATCCGTATAACACAGTATTGTTAAATTCGAATATCTTCTTCCGTTGTATAACCGTATGTTTCTATATTATTATTTTTATTTCATTTTTCATTCTCATTTTTAATTTTTAATTAATGGTTTTCCTATACTCTAAAAGTATGTATTATTATTTTTTCTATCTTTTGTATGATATTGTTATATATTATTTTCGATATCATTCTTTTAACTAACAGTCACTTAGTTCTTACTACTTTCTGAAAATATGATATGGATAATTATTGCCAATAAATAGCATTTTCTATAAAGTGTTTTGTCTTAAAAAATAATATGTAAAGTGTAAATATGTTTAATTAATCTAACTTTATTTAACTATAAATTTAAAAAAAATAAAAAATGTAATCTCTTACCATTATCTCTATATTTTATTAGTTCAGTTTTTCGTTCATTATCTTTCATTATATAGTTAGTTCTTTCTTTCTTTTTTTTTATTTACTATTTTCTATTTTTTCATGTTTCATTATTATAACCGTTATTATTATTATTATTATTATTATTATTATTATTATTATTATTATTATTATTGTTATTATTATTGTTATTATTATTATTATTATTATTATTATTATTATCATCATTATTATGATAATAATCATCATCATCATCACCGTCGTCATCATCATGTTTAGTAGTAGTAGTAGTAGTAGTAGTAGTAGGAGGAGTATTAGTAGTAGTAGGAGTATTATTAGTAGTAGTAGGAGTAGTAGTAGGAGTAGTATTAGTAGTAGTAGTAGTAGTAGTAGTAGTAGTAGTAGTAGTAGTAGTAGTAGGAGTACTAGTATTAGTAGTAGTATCCCATAGTAGTCTCAACTTTTGGATGTTTTTGTTGAAGTTTTATTTTTTGAACATCAAGTCAATTTTCTTGACCTTAGACATTCAAGCTTAATCTTAACGCATTCGCAGAATTGGGAAAGAAATTGTCTCGTCAATCTTTTTAAGCTATTTATGGTGACCGTTCTTTATGTTTCCAAGCGTTCCAATTACAATGGGACTCATTTTTACTTATTTACATGTGCATAGTCTACCTAATTCCGGTTTTTGATCTTGATATGTTTTTCGTGTTCTTTCTCCGGCATTCTGATATCGAAGGACTAAGCAACTTCTCTTGTTTGTGTTTGGAAAGATTAAGTCGGGTTTTGAATGTTCAAGAACCTTATCAGTCTGTATGCGCAGCCCTCCCCCCAAAGTGATCATGTACAACTTCTGGCTTATCCTCATACCACTTCTCATTGTTGTCCAATTCATAAAGTTTGTATATATTCCAGTGTAATATCTGAGCGGCATTTTTTTATACTGGTGTTGTGCTAGCATTGCCCATTCAGATACAATATGCGTTAAGGTTTCCTCCCTTTTATTACACAATCGGCATATCGGTGATCCTGCAGTTTGTCAATTTAATGTTAGATGGATCTTGTGCAGGTGCCTAGTTCCTGGGCTGATATTAAGGTGCTCTCAGTACATTTTTTAGATCAGCCCTGCCCAACCAATTCCAGCTGTCATTATCTCTAAATGCAGTATTCTTAAAGAATACACTGTGTAGTTTCTTTCCAAATAATGTTAACCCTCTCTCTTGTAACGTTTGATTCTTTTTAATCCAAGTACTTAGTGTTCCTCCTCTATTTACTTCACGAAGAAGAGTTTCATTACTTTCAGAAATATATTTATATAAACAACGTTCTATATTCACAACTTTAACACTAAGTCAACCTCTACCGTCTTCCTTTCCAGGTAGATGCAATCGATCTGCATCTCTTTTCTTTTCAAACGATCCATACATTTTAAGCATTTTCCGTGTTTTGGTATCCAAACATTTAATCATCTACATTCCCGTCAAGTATACCGGCTGTATATCGCATAATGCCTACTGCTCTTCTAGCATTGTTAACATAGATTGTATTTTGAGTGTAGAGGTGTGATTTAAGAATACTCCTTACTCTTCTGTTGTACTCAGCTGTAACATGGTTTTTCATTTCCATTATTATTATTATGTTAATTATTATTATTATTATTATTATTATTATTATTATTATTAATGTTATTATTATTATTATTATTATTATCAGTATTATCACTTTATATATTACTTTTATTTTTATTTTTCATTATTACTTTTTCTTTTACTCAAGTTCAGTATTTTATTTATATACATATTTTATCTATAATTTATTTATTAATTACAATTTTGTCTATTATACTAATTATTATTATTATAATTATTATTATTATTATTATTTTACTATTATAATTATTATTATTTCTTTTATTCCTATTAAATGTGGAGCATATTTTTTTCATAATTCTCTTTTAAAATTACTTTTACTTGTACTTAATGAAATGTAAATTTGAATTTATTTCAAGGTTTTTCAAAGTTTATTAAGAAATGATGTGGGATAATGTTTGCCTAAATAGTTCTAAAAATGGAGAAAAATCAATTTATTTAATGGTTAATTCATCTATTAATTAATGTGTTTACTATTGGTTTTCATATTATTTATTTTCTTCCCAAACTTTCCCTAATTGTTAAAAGCAATGCTCTACTGTATATTGTATGATTTTGTATATGCTTGTAACATTTATTAATCTTATTGTATCCTTTTCTATGTTTGATTTAATTGCTTTGTAACATGTGTGAACTGAATTGTAATTACTATATCCTAATGTTCCCTCAACTCTCGAATTGCTGTATAACTGATGAATGTGTGCCCTCTTGTCATCATGATATGCTTCAACTTTGAACTTGTCTAATCCATGTGCTGCTCGTATCAATAAAAACATAAAGAAAATAAAAAATAAAAAACACATATTGTCTCAACAATGATAGTAAATAAAATTGTTGTTCATATTGAATTCTTAGAACGTACGTAAATGAATATGTCATGAATTGGTTTACCGCGTATCTATAATTTATATATATATATATATATATATATATATATATATATATATATATATATATATATAAATTGGGTATTTAGATATGTATGGCTAGGTTTATTTCCTCTTATCTACTTGCCTATCTGGTACCAAAGATACTTAAGCTTTTTTTATGCAACTTTTATTCCTAAATAATTGTATTGCTAGCTACCATATCGCAGAATGGTTCTTGGGTGTAGTGTTTTGATAGTATTATTATTATTATTATTATTATTATTATTATTATTATTATTGATATAATTAATGTTATTTGATATGCAAATGGCCATATCACAATGTAGGGGTATGGATAATAATATATTATTATTATTATTATTATTATTATTACTACTACTACTACTATTATTTATTTATTTATTTATGTATATATTAGTGAAATTAAAGTTGAATTATTTCTACATTTAGTTATTGGGGAAGTGGTCGTTTTATCAGTACCATTAGAGAGCCATGAATATTATTGGTGTCCTGTTTTTAAATCTCCGTAACGGTTACATGGTAAACAGCTCATGATCCCCTTTTAATATTTCACGCCCAAGTTAAGGTCCCCTGTTTTTGTTTCACTGATAGATACTTGAATCCCCCTTTTTTCTATGAATTTTCGAACGGTGGGTTGGTTTATGCAAGTGCTAAGTCTACGATATCTTGGATTTAGTTAGTTTCTCTAGGAATTTAAACTGCATTTTCTTTCTTTAGACTATATATATATATATATATAAATATATATATATATATATATATATATATATATGTGTGTGTATATATGTGTATATATATATGCGCGTGTGTGTATGTAGATAAACAAATATTTATACTTATACATATATGTATATATACACACACACACACATATATATATATATATATATATATATATATATATATATATGTGTGTGTGTTGAGGGGGTTGTGTGGCTTGTTATCATTAACATTATTTTTTTATAAACGCTTAAGTTCTGACTGTAGTCTAAAATAATAATTGAAAGTTAATTAAATTAGCATAACTCTTTTTACTTGAATCGAACCCGTGTTCCATGGGTAGCAATCTTGAAGCCAGTTATCCTTTATCACGAGAGCCATTGGCGACGCCGAGCTGAAATAATGTTTAATAGAAAATATTTCAGCAAAGAAAACGTTTTCTCTGAAGCATTATCCGTGTTTCGTTTTGTTAAGTAGAACAACACGTCTTGCTTAAAGGTAATCACTCCGCGGCCGCAGGTTCACAATCCTATGACTCGAGTATACGTCCTTAGGAATCTCTTTTTTATTAAATGGTGTAATTTGTGAAACATATATGTGACTCAAAAGTTGTGTACAGAAGTAAATTAAAAATTGCATATGAGTTAGTTGATGTAAAAGATTCCAGATTTCGTCATACAGATTTTTAAGTTCGATCACTAAATTACCCAGGTTCGAAAAGATGCATGTGAAAAATGTAGGAGGTTACTTCGACCGATACGTTCTGAATATAAAAACCATAATCCAAAATGATAGCCCGAATGATCTAAACAATGCAAATTACTCATGTAAAATATTCCGAAGTAAAAGTAATACACGATAACAGTTTAGTAATTAAACATTGTTTAAATATATATATATATATATATATATATATATGTATATATATATATGTATATATATATATGTATATATATATATATATGTATATATATATGTATATATATATATATATGTACGTATATATATATATATATATGTGATTTTATGAAGGCTTACCAAAGCATTCCTTTCAAGACACCAATGATCACCATTAAAGATATTTTTTCTTACAAATACTATTTATTCAAATTAAATGGAAAAAACATTTAACATTTAACATTTAATTTGAATAAATAGTATTTGTAAGAAAAAATATCTTTAATGGTGATCATTGGTGTCTTGAAAGGAATGCTTTGGTAAGCCTTCATAAAATCACATATAAATGCTCTGTACTCTGTAATCGAGTATCATCGAGCTTGTTTTTTATTGGAACAACCCCGGTCTTCACTGAATGATCTATTTTATAAGTGAAAAATCTAAATCTATATATATATATATATATATATATATATATATATATATATATATATATATATATATAAATATATAATTATTTTTATTTAGACAGACATGTACAAAATTATATATAAACACTCTATTGGATATCGAGCACATGTTATACACCCGGTTAAAATTCTTTGGATTACTACCCTGTGGATGTTTTACCTGGAATAGTATTATATAAATATATATATATATATATATATATATATATATATATATATATATTAATAATTTTTAAATATATATATATATATATATATATATATATATATATCTAATAAACACTATTTGCACAATCATACATATTATATTAAGAATTTACAATTACATTAGTACCTGACATCCACACTATTTGATCTCAAACCCCACTCACGCCCCACCTCATCTTAATAAATAAATAAATTAACATTATACAAATAAATAAATAAACAAATAAAACATACAAACAATTGAATAACAAATCTGATATTAGTTAAATAAATTTAACAAGCAAAGCCAATTAACAGAATTTCCTTCATAAATTAATACCAAATATAACAGATTTGTCTCCCTTTTACCAGTAAACCGATCAATCTCCCTACCCTAAAACAAAAGACACCTAAGAGGTAAATTAAAACCAATAAAAAAGGATTACACTTTACCAGACATAACTAAATCATAATATGCTGCACCGGTAACAAACAAAATAACTATCTACAACATATATACCATCAAATGCCGGAACCAGCCTGTTGACAAACATATATATTATAAGTAAAATCAACGTCTTATATACGATAAAAAAAAATAAAAATGAAAAAAAATGATAATAATGATAGTAAATATTAAAAAAATTAAATAAATAGAAACAACATATATATATATATATATATATATATATATATATATATATATATATATATAAAGCATAATAATATAGGATATAATATCTAATTATTATCTTATCAAAACTTATTACGATCTATTTCATTTTCCTCTGAATACTTTATCCTGAACACTTCCGGTTTAACCCTCTAGGGCTCCTGGCATTTTCTTGGAATCCGGGATTTTTCTTTTCTTTATTTTTGACAAGGTGAGGAAAAAAATCTCCCGAAATATATCAAATTGATCCCTGATCATCCGGAATATTACAAACTAACCCTCTTGCTGACTTGTAAGTTCGTCTAGAAAAATAAACAAATCTTTTCGATCTATATCCGACTTATTTCGTTTTTTTTGTTTTGTTCTTCACAGCTTCCAGCGATCCGAAACTTCGCATTGCCTTCAACCTTTTTAAAACGTGTAGTATATATATATATATATATATATATATATATATATATATATATATATATATATATATATAACATGAATCGTGTTCCAGGTTTCGAGTCTGGCGACCTGTGTGAATAATTCTTCTCCACAATGACGATTCCCGTAAGTATGAAGCGTATTCGTATGTAGATAAAACCAAAAAATTATATATATATATATATATATATATATATATAGAGAGAGAGAGAGAGAGATAGATAGATAGATAGATAGATAGATACGTATACGTCCATAGATAAATAAACAATAACAAATATTTATATGTGAAGCTCCTCGTTAAAAAGTAGAGCACTGTAAATGGTAGTACTAACACAGCGTGACGTCACTAGCTTTATATGCATCATTCCTTCACTTATAGAAGTTGAATGCCTGTACGTCTCGCCGCCTTAAATGTGTTTAAATTATCATTGTATATAAGCTGTTCAGAATTGGCCTATCGGTTAGCGACGTTGGATTGGGGTTGAAAAAATACTTGTAATCCAGGGTTTCGAATCGTGTGACCGGTAGTGAATAGTCATACTTCTATGCTGATGAGTCTTGATTGAAAAGAGACGAAACGTATACGTCCATAGATAAATAAACAATAACATATATATATATATATATATATATATATATATATATATATATATATATATGTATGTGTATATATATATATATACATATGGGTGGGTGGGTGGTGTGTTTTATGGGCGGCTTTTGGTATTTTTGTTTGCGTTTCTTGGCTGATACAACGTACAGATTATAGACGACGCAAACAGATAAATATAAATATATTAACAAATACATGTATATATTTATACAATCATGTATATATATATATATATATATATATATATATATATATATATATACATGATTGTATAATCGTATCTCAAATATATATCATTAAGAAGCTCAGTAGGAACCTATAAATATACGCAATCATACATTCATATACACATGCAACAACGCTTGTATTTATACATATATAAAAATAGTATACGCTCCAACGTGTGCAAATAAACACGAACACACATTTTTAGATGCTTACACCCACATACATGTAAACCTGTAAACCCGATATCGCATACATCTATCTTTCTCGATATATATCTATTGCATAAATATGTAACTAAAAATCAATATACCAAGACACACACTTATCCCTACGTACATAACATGTATACGTATTTACATACATATGCATATACAAATCTAATTTAAACACATCAATCAAGGTCGTTTATTACAGTGCTACCTATTGCAAGAATATATAACGCCGTACTTACTGCGTGCATATACATATGCTCATTCATATATAAACGCATACACCCGCAAAAATGTCAGCATCAATCGCATACCACTGTGTATATCGTCCAAGAGAATAAGCTTTTAAATATGGTTAACTGAGAAACAATTTTTTAACAAAGTATATTTTGTTTCGTTTGGAGCGCAAGATTCTTCTCCACCCACACATCCACATTCATGTGTGAACCCAACAGGGACACCGTCATGAATGACCGGGAATGACCACACACACACATACCATACAGATTCGACCGACAACAATTTAAGCAATAAAACCTAATACACAAATGTACTTAAATGACCAAACACTGGCCAAACGGAATATATTTTTATCTCAACAAGATATAATTTTTTCTGTCAAACGGAACAAAAATGTTTTCTGTCAAATGGAACAGACACTTTTAAATGAAAGAAAAATGAAACGTTTTCTCAAATGAAACACTTTTATAAAATGGAATTTACATCTGAAGAGACCATAATGGATAAACAATAAATGCTCGAAACGCGTCATGAAATTATATTTAAAAAACTTAAAATGTACAAATGATAAGATAATAAATAATTATTGAAAACGTGTTTGTACTAGCGTTGGTAACCACCATTCTTTAAATATATATATATATATATATATATATATATATATATATATATATATATATATATATATATATATATTTATGTATATATATATATATATATATATATATTTATGTATATATATATATATATATTTATGTATATATATATATATATATATATATATATATATATATATAAATTTGAAGATGAGATAAATTATATGCACATTAAGGTTGTATACTTGATAGTATATTTCGACTTCATCTTGGTCTTCAACAACGATTCAGACATCTTTTTAAGGTCCAAATAGACTATTATGTATACCACTTAAATGTGCATCTAATTCATCTGATCTTCAAATTTATACATGCTCGGCTTACTGGACATCACGCTCTCTTATTCGGATTCCTACCGAAACCATTCGAACCAGTATACTATATATATATATATATATATATATATATATATATATATATATATATATATATATATATATCAACGGTATTAGACACCGACATAGATACATCATATAAATAGTGATTACTTATTCCATAGCTCATTACACAACTTGCTCGACTAAGAATTAAGTTTTGATGTGCATCACTGACACAATGTATCTAAGTTAATGATAGGCAGGCATCACTTATATACGTAATAAAACATTTTGATATTCATCATCATTTTCTCTTGAATGATATAGTGTCGTTTTCAACTATGCTTTGTCGGCCATGTTTGATTTTGATTGAAGCAAACGTTTGGGAGTTACATTGAAAACGACAAAAGCGACCAAGTCGGATGGATGCTGCTTTCTCAGGCAGACATAAAAAGTTTTGATTCTCATAATTTTTCAGTCGAGCTAAATCATCGTTTTTCATTTCTTCCGTCTAGAAAATCGATCGGCAAGTGGCATAACTGAACTTTCTTTTATTGTTTTTTTCCTTCAAAAATGTACTATTTTCAGTCTTGTATCGGTCGATTATTGGATCCGGACATTTTATATATTCACCATAATGTATCTTCTGATATTACTTTTGTCTATTCGCTTTTCCTATTCATCTCTACGTTTTCACATATTTTATACAAACCTATATATATATATATATATATATATATATATATATATATATATATATATATATATATATATATATATATATATATATATATATACATAAGGTTAACGTGCTCTTTTTTAACCGAAATAAGCCACTTTCAAGTTATAAGGGGAAGCGAGATTCGAACCCTGGACATCACTAACGATCGTTGCAATACGATACATTATTTTTCAAACTCACAAACTTGATGCGGTAGTTGTATATATATATAAGTTTAAAATAATTTTCTATTCATAACTTTACTTTTCTCGATATTGATAATAACCTATAGGTTCCAATGTCTTTATGCTCAAGTAAAAACCATTATTCCCTCCATACATTGATAGATGGATAAATCTGTGTGCATATCTATGCATTATTCATTGAACTTTTTGATATTTTTGTTGCTTTCTCCTTGTTCGTGGTCTCTTGGATGGTATTGTTCTTCATTCTTCTTCTTCGTTGTTTTCATCTCTTAATATTAAGATAAACTTCTAAATTAACAACTTCATATCAAAACAAGGTTACACAATTTGGAGTCTTACAATTGTTTTTAAATAAACTTAATATTCACCGATTATTCCTAAATTAACATATTTAATTATTTTAATATGACATAGAAATTGCTTTATTAGATGTTTAAGTCACAATATTTTAAATCATATTTTTTTAATTTAATACATTCTTGAACACTTCCTTTCTATTTTCGTATGTTGTATTTTCCCAAATTTCCTATTTAAGATAACTTGAAAAATATATTAATACATAAATTAATTCGCGAATATTGTATAATTGAATTTAATTCCTAAATATTGTATATGACAATAAATATTTTATAATGTTTCTATATATATATTTCTCCCTATTTAATTACAAGTTTATCTACCTTTACTGTTTTCATTTATTCATGTGCGTATCTTTATAGAGACTTACTTTGAAGGAGATAAGGGTCCTTACCCCGTTACGTATATGAAATATTGTTTCTGGCCTAAGGTTGGATACATTTTAGACTAACGTCTATATATATATATATATATATATATATATATATATATATATATATATATATATATATATATCATTATTAGAATACTAACCTTTTCTTTATCAATGTTCGTTTTCGTGAGAATTTTTTCCTATAAGTTTTAATCGTGTAAAGTACCCAAGAAGAGATAGTTTACAAAACACGTAACATAAATAAAAGTAAAGTGACCGTGGGCAACGCCTTGTAGATAGCATATATATGTTTATATATATATATATATATATATATATATATATATATATATATATATATATATATGTGTGTGTGTGTGTGTGTGTGTGTATTTATGTTTATATATGTATATGTATATATATATATATATATATATATATATATATACAATATACATATATGTATATATATATATATATATATATATATATATATATATATATATATATATATATATATATTGATACTGAACTTTTCATTGATTTGATAAGGAAATATAACAGAGCAAATGATGAATCACCATATCTTCAACATCTGTGAAGCATTGTTTAAATCACTATTCGTTGTTCGTCAAAAAGAACATTTCTGACAAAGATTAAATCAATACAACGCGCTTACTTTTCATAACTATGTCTATATCGATATATATATATATATATATATATATATATATATATATATATATATATATATATATGTATATGCATCTATCGTCGAAAACTTTAAGTTAAAAATATTATTGCCTTTCATCCAGATTCCATCTTACATCAAACACACCGACTACAATAAAAAAATATGACTAAAAAGAGTTACTAAACGAAGTATGGAACAATGTATTTTAACTGTGATGTATTTTTTTTATTTAAGTATATGGCTTTCAAAACGTTATCATTTTTTCAATAATTACAATTTCTATACATTAACAAAGGCATTAATCAGTTTCTCTGTCTGCCTGTTTGTCTGTTAGTCCGTCTGTCTCTGTCTGTTAGTCTGTCCGTCTTTGTCCTTCTTTCTCTCTCCTCTCTCTCTCTCTCTCTATATATATATATATATATATATATATATGTATATACATATATATATGCATATATATATATGTATATACACACATATATATATATATATATATATATATATATGTATATATACATAGTAATAATCAAAATAAAATTCCACAAGATAGGAATCGAACGAATTTCAATCGGGCTCATAAAAAGTGCTCAATATCAAATAAAGGTTTTATATATATGATTATTTTATTCATACAGCTATGTACACAATCTAACCTACACTTAAGTAATTCACCTACACTTGCTTCCTAATAACCTACTACATAAAATCTTTAATACAAAATAACCATTAAAATAAGGCTACAGTTGTTGTTAAAACTTAGAAAAAAAAACTAAACGTCAACAGAAATACTAAATTAAATGATAAAAACACAACAAAAACAAAGACCTGTAAGTGCATAAAGAAAAACCAATGCCCCCTCCAACAAACCTGCCCAAACACAGAAGTCTACCAGGCCAACATATAAACCAGAATAAAAACCTAAGCCTGTATTAATACTATATAGGCACAGCTTGTGGTACTTTCAAAAACCGATATACAGGTCATACATGTTCATTCAATAATGCTGACTACAAAAAGAACCCCATTCTCTATTAACATGATTATTACTATTATCATCATTATATTTGTCCTAATTATCATTATTATTATTATCACTTTATTATTATTATTATTATTAGTAGTAGTAGTAGTAGTAGTATTAGTAGTAATACTACTACTACAATCATTATTATTAGTAGTAATAGTTGTTGTGGAAGTATCATTACTATTACTTTTATTATTAGTAGTAGTATTATATTACTATTATTAGTGGAAGTTGAAGTAGTATTGTTTATTGTGTGACCATCTTATTTAAATAATAATTATGATTTCCATCACTATAATCTCATCCTTATTATCTCTATTCTATTCGTTCATTCCCCACCACAATATGACGATAAATATTATTATTACTCATATTAATATTATTATCGACATTATTATTTTTACTATTATTTTTATTATTAGCAGTATCAGTATTATTACTATTTGTATCACGGTTGCTGCTATTTTAAATAGCAGCAAACGTGATATCATGTTAGTAAACTTTACTACATTTGTAAGTGATGCATTTCATAATTGTTAGCCTCGTCTTAAATAAATGAAGACAATTAATAAATTAATAACAATTGTATCAAATAAAAAATAAACCTTAGAAATAAAAACAGTAAAAACTGAAACAAATAAAAAGAAAAAAAACAACAATAATAAATCTGAACGACTGACCACCACACCACCGCCAACTTAGATTAAAATCAGACTGGTGATTGTATCTCCATACACTTCGAAACATGAAGCTGATATTGACACGTCGATGTTATCCACCGACACACAGCCAGACATAAGCTATGCGTTTTTTACTTCTTTTTCCTTTCTCCTCCTTTTTCTTTTTCTATCCCTTTCTCCCACCCTCTATCCTTTATTTTATTTTCTCTATACACAACGAGTTTATATTTAATTAATGTTATGTTACATGCGATTTTCATCGGTTTAGAATCAAACAACGTTACTTTCAAAATTTTACATATACTTTTTACTTTTCCTTTCGTTTCTTTTATCTCCGATTTCATTCTTCCCAAATATGAGTCGGATTTTTATACTGCCTAATAGGATCTCAGTTTATAACAGTTGTTGATCGATAACATCGACCTGCCAGTGTCGCAGATGTGGTACAGGTATTTAAGAATAAAAATAATATATATATATATATATATATATATATATATATATATATATATATATATGTATACAAACATTGTTAAAAATAACATAATTCGTCTGTTTAATTATACCTTTTTTATTTTTGCAATTATTTCTAATGATCTTTCTTGTATATACATCTTTAAAAAAATAATAAATGTTCCATAGGTTTCACAGGTTTCACAAACATTTTTAATTATTCGTCGAATTATCTTCAGGTGTCAAAGGTATTGAACAAAAAAGATGTAAAAAGAAAACACTTTAAAAAGAACGGCGGAGAAATGAGCATCGAACGGTGTTCGCATTGTTTCAGGAAGTCATTGACGATTTAAATTCAGCAACGCTGGATAGAATCACAAAAACAAAATCGCATTACGTTAAGTATTATATATATATATATATATATATATATATATATATATATATATATATATATATATATATATATATATATATATAAGTAAATATGAAGGTGAGAATTCCGAGGCAGAAGCAATGCAATGTTGAAAAACCGGAAGGTGGAATAAACAAAAATAAATGACAAGAGACTGTAAATCTCAGATCAATGCATTTATATTTCAAAATGTAAATATAAAGACAGTAAACTGTAAAATTCGTGGGCTTACTGTTATATATTTAAAGGTCCGGAATGGTAGAGACTTTGATCATTTCGAGAGTAACAACCTCTCTATTTCAAAAAGAAAAAAAAGTTGGACTGGCTGTGTCAGTTGAAGAAAGACAAGTAGACGCTGCTATTCAAAAAATGGGAACATGAGATTCACAGACAAAAAGACAAGTCCTGCAGAAAATGCAATAGTTGACATACGAAAGATTATAAATTAATTTAGTTAATCTTAAATAATAATAGTTGGATTTAATTTATTTTGTCGTTGTTCTTCTGTTATTATTATTGTTATATTTGTTTTGTAATTTATTATTTACCTTTTCCTTATTATATTATTATTAACATTATTATTTTTTTAAATTTTTATTTTATATTGAATATTTAAAGTTAAATATTTATGTTAAGTGTTGCAATAGAACATATTGGTTCGTATAATCAGGTAAAGATTAAGGGAAATGATTAGGGATCTTCATAAAATGGTTAAAGCGGAATAAATATGTAATATAAAATGATGCATGGTCATATAGAAGGATAGAATTATTCAATCTTAAGCCTTCATATGTTGCATTATACTCAACCTAGAGTGTGGGAGTAGGAGGTTGTTGGAAAACAAAGAAAGGTAAAAGGATTCATATATAATTAAAATTAACATTTATTATTACATAGTAAACTAATTATTGCATACTGACTAAAACTCATTATATATATATATATATATATATATATATATATAATGTATATAATGTATATATGGCTGACTCAGGGGTTTTTATTTACATTTATATATAATTTTCTATGGCTCCTTATACATGGCTTCATAAATATTCTGTTTCTTAATTAGGTTACTCAAATTAATAAGCACTTACTCTTAT
>OY744517.1:8729785-8749785 GCA_963556195.1 Sepiola atlantica | reverse complement strand
CAGGGATAAAATTATGATCACATTCATTGCAGTCAATGTTTTTAATTATTTTCCGGGCATGAAAAGGGGTAATGATTTGATCATTGCGTGTTGCTTCAGTCCGCAGGCGGACATTTTGGAAGGAAAGGTTTGTGTAAATATAGTTCAAGATATACTTGTAGATTCCAAGATATAGATTCAGCCTTATCAGTTGCCCTGCAAACACCATTATGGTGATTCAATAGCGGGGAATTATTAATTGCTAATTATTCAGCAAACTATTGTAGATTTTCCAAGTTTCTTAGTTTCTGCGACTACATATGTTTTCTGGTCATTTCTGTACACCTAATCTTAGCTGCGGCTATTTCACTCTAACAGTGATTTTTTATGCTATAAATGTTGTCTATTTTTATTTGACTTGTTGAGGTTTAATCGAAAGAATGCTTGCCCAATATAAGCTGCACATGTTGAAGTGAACCATTTCGGAGAGTAAGGCTTTCTATAAGATTTTCACGCGGGGACATGTGCGTCAATCCATTATTTGACCCATTCACACTTACCTCATGTGCGCACTGTTCAGCACATAGGTACAAGGATTTAGTCTATGGGGCGTCTCTGATACATTTCCGATCAGCCTGTTTGTACAATCGCGTCGTTTTGATCAACGGCTGTTCAGGTGAGATCGAAACTTGAGGGTGATATTAAGTATTATCACAAGGTTATTAGCATTACCGAGTCACACATGTGCATCTGTCACAGAAGTTTTGCTAAGAAAAAATAAATCGAGAATCAAAGCCTTCTGATATTCACGATCTTGGAAGCGGGTTGAGAAAGTGTCAGTCTGTGAAAATGAATTTACAATAAAAAAAGCGTGCGTATTTTCACCAGCTACGACTGTATAACTCGAGTAACCAAGCAAATTACTGTAGTGAACATTAAACTCCCCAAATACATGCATTTTGGCGCTCGGATTTTAAGAGAGTGCTCCATCTATATTATCGGAGACACGGTCGAGAAGGGTACAGTCCTGGCTCAAAGGAGAACGATAGAGGAAATATAAGTGACTAACGCTGTGTTGTAAGGTTAATCTAAAGAACACGTGGGCCTTTTCATCTGATTATAGGCTATACTGTCAATTCAAGGTCGGTGTGTTACGAATATTAGCTTTGAACTTGTGCATATGTTTATCTTAGTCCTTACGGTAGGGTTGGATGTATCTAATCATGCCAAAACGATTAGAGAGATTGAGGAGTGTAATTTAGTTTCACTTAGTGCTCTTATATTCGAGGAGTTAACGAGAAGAATTGAGTATACATCATCTAGGTTGGTGCTTAACACTCGGATATTGTGAACGGGAGCTCAAGAGAGAAGACGAATTTGTTGTTCCTTGGTTAGGGTTAGGTTTAGGATTGTTTAGAAAGAGTATCTATTTGTTTGTTGACAGCAAGCTCACGCAAATAGAATATTAGCCAAACTATTCTCTATGGGGTAGTGGGATCGGGAAAAATTGCAGGGGTCCATTCTATGCGCGACATGGCCCTGAAGTCATCCCGATATTATAAAACTGTTGATAGAACAAGTGTTATAAGTGCTACCTGAGGTATGGTTCGTCTACTATTAGTTGGAAACAGCAGCCAGACAAGCTGTCAAACCTGCCCCCCCCCTCAACATTAAAGACAAGGGCAGCCCAAACTAGCTATGCGACAAGTAAGTGTCCTCCAGTTGCGTAGATAGAGAGAAAAAGATAGAGAAGTAAGTTCTATTAATGCGTTAAAAAAGCAAGTCACAAAAAGCAGATTGTTGAGAGTGTTCAACAAACGTATTCTGAACTTTGCATATAGTCATGTAACAGTCTATTTTAAACTCCCAGAACAGGGTTGAAGTTTAATTTCTGAAAGGGGATAATAACCATATTGTAATAAAGAAATATTAAATTATGTTAACTCTTATACGCAACGTTTCAAGCTTTTGCAACCATCAGTGTTGGAAGTGACAATTTTAGACAATCGTCGGGCACGAACCTAGTACAGAATCAGCCTCGACTCAATAAGCTAGCACTCTAACTCCACGCCCACGTTAAATTATCAAGTAAAGAAGGGACATTAAGTTATAGTTGTGCGTTAAGAAAGCAAATAACAGAAAGTAGACAGTCGGGAGTGTTCAATCAACGTATTCGGAACTTTGCATATACCTAGGTCACAATCTATGTTTAACTCCCTTAACAGGGCCCAACTTTAAGTTTTTTAAGAGGGCTAATAACAATATTTTATTAAACACATATTAAATTATTTGAACTTACATACGCCGGCGTTACAAGCTTTTGTTATCATCAGTGTAGGAAGTATATATAGGGTAAACTGGGGCATTAAACACAATCCCTTTCACTGACTTTATGTTTGATCTGCATAAAAGATCGTTTTCAGAGTTCCTTTGGGCAATCATGGACAAAATATATTTGTGAATTATTTGTTTAAACAAATACCAGTAAACATGTGTTCATCATAGAAGAAAATATATTTATTGAATTGTATAAAAACTCAGGTTTACTTTCTGCAAATTTTCGTCACGTGGGGCAATATGAACCATCTCGCGGGACATTAAGCACCGGGGCTACTGTGTGCACACATCATACAGCAATTCATTATTTGGAGGCGTTCAAGTAAAATGTTGATGCTGGTGCACTGTATGTGATACACGGATTACAGATGTCACACTGAACCTAGTTAATGCCATCCGCTCTACCACATCTGCAATATTCATTAAGAATCTCCGGATGTTCACAGTGAGCTTATTGATCGTTATGGTGATGGTGTCGTCTGTCTCGGTGTTTTTTTACGCTTGCTCTTCCCCTTTCATTTCCCTCTGCCACGTCCTCTGCATGCTTGAGCAATCTCCATAGCAGCAGATGTCTCTATGAGTCGGGTGATCCTCACATATCGTAATCGGTGATTTCCCTCTTTCTTTATATTTAAAGTTGTGAGTCATTGGTTTGTGAACAAAGAATTTTAATGAATCAGATCAATATGACAAAGTCAGCAAAGAAAAGCGCATGTCACAGGAAGAGGGTACTAGAGTTGAGGCTTGGGATGAGGGTGCTGGATTCTTGTAGTTTATTGGCTGACATCTGCTTCTTAATGGCAATCTCATACGCAGCAACTATCTCCTCTGATTGACCTTCCACCTTCAATCTTCTGATGATGTATCTCAGTTGCCCTTCTGGAGCATAAAGTTGTGGTGCATGTTTTAAAATGGCTACAGATGTGGAGAAAAACAGCTTCTCAATTTGCTACAAAAGATTACATGTTGTTTTGCTCAATAAATGCTACTCGTGAGAAACAATGATTCTGGTGGTTCAGTGATCAGACAAGTTTGATGCGTATTGCCCTACAAGTGCCATAAAATGCTATAAGGAAGTTGGTGAAGGTTTACTAGTTGCTGATGCCTAATACCCCATGGTGCTTAATACCCCCGGTTACCATATATATATATATATATATATATATATATATATATATATATATATATATATATATATATATATATATATATATATGTGTGTGTGTGTGTGTGGGTGTGTGTGTGTGTGTGTGAATTTCTACAGATTAGATGAATAAGAATAGCTTTATGGAAAGCATAATAGTATCTAAAATTATAAATGTTATAATTCCGATTCATAGGAAATATGTTCTTTGATAAGAAATACAATGAATTAATATGAAACCGTTGTGAAAAACTGGACATTTTCAAACTTTTGCAACGTCTTTGTCTTAATCTTCTAATCAGTCCCTATACATTTCAAGAAAACCGTTGCCTTTTTAATACAAATAAAAACATTCTTTAAACAAATGTACATATTAAAAACACCCACATGAGAGTTTACACTTTTTCTCTGAATTTAGTTTTTACAGCTAATATGTTTCTTTTGTTTTGTATGTGGACGGGAATTTTGTGTCTCTTAAAATGCATTTGTTTTTATGGTGTGTATGATCTGTTTTGCTGAAATAATTCACGATTTAAAAGTATGGTGTGTTTTGCCTAATAGTAAGTATGCGGTTATTAAATCAAAATCCAAAAACTGATGTTAAATATGCTATAATTATACAATTTAGAAATAGGGTGCCAAAGATGTAGTATGTGATATTAGGACTATTACTGGTAAAGTGTGGCGATGTTATTCGGATGCCTGTATCTGTGATTGTGAAAAAGGAATATTTGATTAAACGGTTCATTGCAAATATAATTGCTATGGTGTGCGGTGTTTTGTAATATGAAGAGTATTAGTATCAAATTATGTGGTTGGCTTTTAGCATTAATCAGTATGTTTTTTCACCAAGTTTCGTGTTTGAGGTCTTATCGAAGCATTGTAAAATCTCTCGTAAGAGATGTGGTACATTTATTCATATAACCGCGTATAGAATTATGCTTCGTATGGATTTCATATCTAGTCGTGATGCCTGTTTAAAAAATAATATGTTCGTTTTGTTCGCGATCAGGGATTCTTATATTTTATCTGCTCAGCCGTTTTCTTTTTAATTATTAATACCAACGTCGGTGTAAGAATGTGTAGTCTTACCTAATAATATGCCCTCTCCCTTCGACCCAGAATTCTGTAACAGAAATACGGTATGAATCTAACACAAGGGGATTCTGAATCTAAAAATGGCATGTATTCTTCTTACACAATGCGTTATATAGGTTATATTAATTACTATACCGACAAGTGATTGAGCGGCTAATAAAACAACAATTAACAACACTTCATTTTCTACTTACAAAATATAAACCTCAACAAAAATCTTCTTCATTCCTAAAATATACATAGAAACATAGCCATACATTTCGTTTTTTTAAACTAAATATGGCTACAGAGCATGCACTACTTTTCAGATACGTTAATAAAAAATGCGTGATGCGGTTTTCACTATGCGTTATACCGTGTAGCCACATTGCGGAGCATAGAAGCTTTAGCTACGCAGGCTATATAGAAATAAGGTCAAGTGTAGAGGAACTGCCATAGCTGCTTCGACGGTGGGCATAGAAACTGCTAACCGTATTTTGGAAGTCGACAACAATATAGTCAAATCGAGACACCGTACGTAATTTATCACATAAAAAAAATATTTATACATTTAAAAATGTTGCAAAATCTACATGAGCCCGAAGTGGGCAGAGTTTTTCGTTCTTCTCTATGAATATTTCCTCTTCCGCTTGGCAAGAGTTATCGTGCAATACTGAGAATTTGCATGCACACGTCGTTTGCACCGTCCACGCTTTATATTAGCTGAAGAAGATGTGCTGCTATGAGTCATGATCTTATCGGTGGTTAACAATTTGAAACAATGTACGTATAAATAAAATAAATTGTGTGGCGCCTTATAGGGATGACTATACCTCGAAATACGTTAAAACAGAAGACACACAGAGAGTAGATTGCAAGAAAGATTATTCGTGAACAAAAACTGAGAAACGTTCCATGAAGGCACTATCAGGAGATATTGTCAGCGGCGGATTTGAGGTCTATAGAAGACACCGAAATTATGTCGAATCCATTTCCAGTATTTGCAGGTTAAATTCTAAAAGGCAGCATTCTTTTGATGCTTGCTTGACCCGAAGCGATTTTACGCTCACATGCAAAGGGATAAAAAAATTGAACAATCAAATTGTTATACTACGTAATTCTGAAGCAGAAAAAGTTAAGTATTCAATTAAACAAGCTTCTCTATTCGCCGCTGTTTTCGCAAATACTTTAAAAGAAGATGATGATAGAGAAACTGTAAGTGTGAACATGTTAGCGCTCTCAATGTAACCAATCACCATCCCTCCGGCAGAGGTCAGAAAGAAGCTTTTGTCCTTGAATTAAAATAAAGGGCAAGCTCCAGATCGTCTACTCCCAGCACTGTTACGAACGAGTGTGTCAACACTTGCTAAGCATATAAACACACTTTTCAATCTCTCAATGACTCCTAGAAAGTTATCTGCTGATTTAATGGTGGCCGCAATCCGCTTTATCTTAAACTAAGTTTTGTAAATAAAACCCTTTGTATTACAGACTAGCGAACCTCACTTCTATCGTCTCGAAATACATAGAAGTTCTACTCAAACAGGCAATCATGACCAATCTTACGACTCTTGCTCTCATCTCTCTATCTCAACATATTTTATTTCAAAACGTTCGTATCTCACACATTTATTGTGATGGAATAATCGGTCACAAACCTGATAAATAACGTAGATACTGCTGATATTGTCTTTCTGGAAATTATTTCTGTCAATCAACATTTACTTTTATTTAAACTTAAAACCTATGACCTCCATGAATCGATTATAAAGTAGATGATCTTTTCTAGTAATAGTGCATAAAACGTTCCGAAATATTACAGTATATCGTCTGAGAGGTGCACATAGTGTGTTCTACGACGCTCCGTGCCGAGAGCCATTATGTTTCTACTCAATATAAACATGCTTTACGTAATTGATGGACACGTTCTCCTATTTGCAGATTACGTCGAATTAGTATCCTGTAGAAGGTAGCTTTACAATCTCAAGTCTAGGCTTCAACGTGTCGAGAGATGGTGTATTGATGTCGATAAATGCTGCAATATTGCAGTAATTTATATTTCAACCTACGTATCTAACTCTCGGTTCTTAAACAGCTCCGTCTAAAGAGGGAAAGAGACTAAAACTATATTCCTTCTGGTGCATGTGTCCTTAAAGCCATCTAAACATTGTATTCAGCCTCCAAACAAAGTAAGGACCTGCCTATTTCTTATTTAACGCTCCTTTTGCAAACACACTCCTGAAACGTTTCTCCTTCTGTAAGTGTTCTTGGTCAGCCCGCTGTTATAATATAGGATCTAGGGCTGTTCTACGTCTAATACGTGATGTCTTCCACCTGGAATGTTGAAACACTAGCAACCCAAATCGTGTACGAAGTACAGGATTTACCCTACAAAAGCCAACTCTTCTCTCACGTGATCGCCGCCGTTTACGCGGTGATCTAATGTTGGCGTTCAATCTCAATGACCATTATGATCTCCCTCAGAATATAGTATTCACTCCTAACATTGAAACTAGTATGCACAAGCATTACCAGAATTTATCTCACAGTAGATTTCGATTGAACCGAAGGAGGGTCGCTTTCTCGATCAGGATCTATTGGCAGATTCGGCATAACATGAAAGTCGTAAAATACAACATACACTGTACTGCATAGTTGTTAAATAAAATACTTTATATATATATATATATGTATATATATATATATATATATATATATATATATATATATATATATATTGTAAACGTAGGAGTTTCACATGTTGGATGGTCATAATTCAGAAAAGGGGACATTTTGTATTCAGCACCGTCCTCTTCCGGAAGACATGCGCACGGGGTAAATGTCGTGCCTCTACACCGCCTGCTTGCCCAGAGGCGGTCTTTTCGAATAAGTCAACATGGAAGTCGGACGTTTGTTCCGCTTGTGATGGACGTTGCTTCTGGGGCAAGTAGCTTGACAAAAATAGAGGTAAGCAACGCATAGTTCTCTAAACCTATTTGAATTTTTACTCTTTCATAATTTGCTTTGTTTTGTCTTAGAACATGTTTGTAAGACTTGTTTATTTTCATGTATTTCCAGTTTGCCGCTGAAAAGATGTTATAGTTCAGCGTTGGGCACGTGTGCGCAAATACATACATATGCATCAGTATAATTCGTGTTCGAGATATTTGCTCCATTTTGCTTGCTGTTACACACACACACACACACACACATATATATATATATATATATATATATATATATATATATATATATATATATATATATATAATTATCCACATACAGCTTTTACATCTTTTCATTCTAATATATTTATTTTGGTGTGTACAATCAGATATAATGTATTCTGTTTTCTGAACTATTTTACTGATCGGTCTAAGATAATAATATTTAATGTTTGTGTTTGGCATAATTTATTTAATGTACTATTACGCGCGTGCGTTTCGGAAATAATATCACATCATTTCATATAAAAATTAGATGTATTAACGCTTTTTCGTATATTCGACTGCTTTAACTTACATCCGGACCCAAGCGATTGCAATTCTTTTGATGACAGATCTTGTTTCCGGCGAAATGCCGATCTTTCTATCATTTAAAAACTACATCATATCACGTCATTTCACGTGACGATGAAGTTCAAGTATCAGTGCGTATTAATGGGAATCTGTTTTGGATGGAATCTAGCACAGTGCAAATGTAGACAAGCAAAAGAATATTCTGTAAGTAAATACCTATTTAAGTTTACCAGTGTAGTGGAAGCTTTTTGGAAGAATTCAAGCTAAAGGACCTACGTTTTTATGTTTATGCACAATAGTTTTCTTAAAATAATGAAGTGATCGACCATAGACCAGGGCGCTCAAATTTCTATACATACAACACCGAGATGTAGGGGATGACGCTACTCATCTATCTGTATTACTCCGCTTACCCTTAATCCCTTCCGTATAATGCTGAGTGTCTAGCTAAGGAGGCTAACTAGCTTTATTTGGGTGTTCAAGTCATTTTTGTAATCGAACAAAACCGAACTACGAACTTTTTTTTATAAAACCAGCTAGTATTTTAATGGAACAAATATTAAAGGAAGTAATAAAAATGTTATCCATAGATTAATAGATTTTTTAAATATAAATAAATTGTATCTATTTACAATTATTTTTAATAATTCTTTAACATTTAATTTAAAATATAATGCTATACTTATTATTACAATATGTAGAGCGTCTATAATAACGCAATGAAAAAGAATATAGTGTCGATAGATGCACGTTACTTCTATAAGCAGATATATGTTCATATATGTTCATATAAGCGTTGGTTCTCGAGTAATGGTCGACTAAGTGTAATAATTTCATTTTCCCCAATCGTCATTATCTCGTCATATCATATAAAATCAGACTATTAAAATAAAATTGACGGACCATCACATGACATGTTGGGAAATTAAATTAAGACAATTGGAAACCATCTAGCGATATTAATATTTTGAACTAGATATCTTCTCTGCTTTCATTTTCAGCTAAATTTTACCACGAAGCTTGTCAATGTAAAGTTATTAAATCTGCGTTATACAAAGAAAAAAGTTGCAAGTCACACACATAGCAACATATACCGGCATTTAACTTGAAACAACATTACTTTACATCTATATTACGATACAAATGAGCTAATATCGGACGCCATCCCAAAATGCTACCTATTGAATCGTTAATAAAATTCACAATCCTTTCCTTAATCCAACCATTTTTGTAAAAATACTCTATATTTCTCTCTTGACTTGTCTACGAAGTGTTAACCATGAATGCGTTTAAGTTTTCGCTTTATTGCCGTCAAATAATATGATATGCTCCAAATGTGCACCTCTACGTCAATCAGTACTGAACATTACTTTAGTGGTTGATAAGTTTAAGGACAGCCTCGGCAGACAAAAATGTTTTCTGTTACATGAACAGTTGGTTCAACAACTTCCAGTGACAAACTGGAATGGCTATGGAGACAATTTAATGATCCTAATGTGTGTGATTCTAAATGGGCTTCACGCTTATCATAACTTAAGCCGCCAGATTTCTATCCATGGAGTAATATCAAAGAAAATGTATATCAAAATAATCTCCGCACTATTCTTGAACTGAAGAAGGTGAGCACAGTCAATATCAGGACAGTGACAAAAGATAAGTGTGACTGTGGTATTTTGGGGGTTACGATTCATAACACTAGTCGTGTGTTTTCTAAACAATGTCACACATTAAGTATTTCATTGCGAAGAATACAATAAGTCTATTGAGAGTATATAGTTTTAAAGCATTGAAAGCAAACTTACATTTTGCATAAATGAAAGTGAAAATGTTCGATTTTTATATATTTATTTTCTAATTTAAGATTGAAATATTTTGTTTTGGAATGTTTAACATGTGGAAGGATAACTTGTATTAGGTGGATTATTCTGATTACTATTCTCATATTAAAGGTTATACTTCCAACGTTTCGTCAGATGAATCGCCGACCTAATTAAGCTTAGTATTGTCAAACAAGGAAATCTGTATGTCAAACTCGAGAATCCATACAGAATTATGAACTGAATTCTTTTATTCAATTCCATGAACCAATTTTCAATGTATTCCTGATTATTATCGCATGTAGTAGGTTTGAACTTCAACCTTCAGAAGACGGTGACTGAGAACTGAGTATTAGTTAACACTTTTCCGTTGTGTTTCGTTTACAAGAATAATAAAAAACGAGTCCCGAGTTCTACCAGAGGCACCTAAAGAAAGAAGGCAGTTAAAACTGGCGAAACATTGTGATAATAACATTCAATATGAGAACTGTAGTCCGAATTATCTAAAAATTCTAAATCAACTTGTTTAGTTTCATGGATCTGATGTAAAACATCTATTAATTGTGTGTTTGCAAAGTAATTAACTTAATCATAACGTGATTCTCGGTGCAATTTGCTTAATTACCAAAATAAATAATAATCATAATGTTTTGGTTAGGGTTGTTAACGTCAAATATTTATAGATATTAATAGAAATAATAAAGAAAACTCCGATCGTCCTATAAACATAGCAGTTAGTATAACGCCTTTCGACATTGGTGTAATAGTTTTTATATTAGTACATTAATAAACTATTACTGACTGGTTATATTTGATGATTTCACTATTTTTACATATTTACCTCAATGTGGTTTCACTATAGATTTACTAAGCTGTTATAAACAGAAATAATATAATTTAAGCACACAGAAATGTCTTATTATAGAAGATGTAAAAATTTAATTACGGTATAAAGAATTAAATATAAACTATGACATAGTACCTTTAAGACATGTGATGTATATTACGTTCTAGACAGACTTCAAATAGCCATTACTATAAGACGTCACTTTAATTTATTGTCTAAGTATATAATCAGCTTAGGACATTTACTTGAACAATTGTGCATTTCCAGTTTGATTTTATATTCAGCATTTATTGAGTTGTATAATAAATACAGTCAATTTATTTAGATGTTTTATTCGACAGACTATATATATATATATATATATATCTGTATGTATATATATATATATATATATATATATATATATATATATATATATATATATATATATATATATATCAGAGAGAGAGAGAACAGACAGCAGACAGAGATATAGATACATACAGACAGAGAGTCAGAGAGAGAAACAAAAATATAGGCAATAATGACTCGCAGTGTTTCTATGTTTACCGAAGACACAGCAAATCGGATTATTTTTAAAAAAACATTGTAGGACGAATATTTCTTGCAATTTAACACAAAATGGTTCTACTGTTCAGAATCACTTGTATAACAAGATAAAATGCCAAGTTACTAACATGGAATATTCTGCCTAGACAATGAGTTTCTGAAGATATTTGATTCAAAACATATATCATGCGTTTGGTAGGAATATCGTACGTTTATTGCGTATATATATATATATATATATATATATATATATATATATATATATATATATATTCTTCGAAGTTTTTCAAGCATTAAAACTACATAAAAAAAACAGTTTTAGTTGCAAGTACTTCGATAGAAACCTATCTTACTTGTAAGTTAATTAACTTTTTGCAGCCACTATATTAGTTCGCTTCCAAGACTTTACGCTAGGCTTAACCTTATTTAAGGGATCATCAGTTGTTTATCGTGAAAAACTGTTTCAGGAATTTAAAAACAAGACATTATATTAATCTCATGGGTTCCTACCAGAGATGATCAGACACCCCTTTTTTTACAAAACAAGAACAAAAACGTTATGGATATTAGATCTAGTGTTTTATTCCGGATTATTTTTTACTGAATACTTTTGTTGTTAAAAATTGCACTCTGTGTTGTTCGTTTGTGTCTAAGAAATTGTATTTGTTATTTACAAAAAAAATGCTGTATTTTAAAGCGTTTGGACAAACAATTACACTACTTATTTGGTCATTTATTGTTTTATGTATTTATATTATTATTTATATTTATATTTAGTTTCATTTTTAAAATATTAAAGAATAATATATATATATATATACATGTATTTCTTATTACTCTATGTGTTATATATATATACATTTATACATTTTCTACTGACTTTCTTTGATAGTTTTGGATTTACACAATCAATCTACTAGTATTAATTTGTAATTGACTTATATAATTATCTAAATATGTTATTTTGTATCGCAACCTTGTTTAATTATTTTTATTATTAATGCAGAAATTAGCGGTATAACATCTATTAATTTATGGTAACACGAGCTGTTCTAAGAAATTCGATATGAAAGGGGAAGGAATTTATTCAATCAAATATTTTATAGATAAATGTATTATCCTCAATTTGTACATCCAAATTAAATAGTGGTCTAGTGTGTTCACACTTTAATTATAACTCCTTTGGAGATATCAAATGTTTCGTATTTCCGAACTCTTCCGTGTCATTAATGCATACAAAGTCGTCAATAAACCGCCTGTAACCGTGTTAACTATAAGCTCTATATATACTAGTTTTATTAATGATTACATAAATATTTACTTATTTACTCCTCTCTCTCTCTCAATCTTATTTACCCCTTTTTACTTCTCTAAAATACTATGTCCCGATCCTTCGACCCATAACACCGTAAAAGTAATACAACTGAAAAGTAGGTTCACTTTTCGTATTACACCGTATGCTCGTTCACTTCATCTTAAGAACTATGCCAATAAGTAATTACACTGCTAATAACCACGACTTTCTATTAATTCGTTTTAGATTGTATATAATACACACGCATCCACAACGCGGCTTCCCAATATGTTCTTAGAATATAGATAGCAAAACCTCCTCTGCACATATTTGCTTTGTACTCAAACTTAATAAATATGATGCACGATGTTCTTCGTTTCTAACGCATGTGTTGTTGTGTTTTTTAATACAACCTTTTCCGTTTCGATTTGGCGAAATAACATAAGTAATCCGCTTTAATCAAATCAATTACAACCGTTTTTAACAGGTTCGTAATTTTGACATATTCCCATAATATTGTTCAATGATGGAGGAAAGAAGAAGCATGCATATTTAATGTGGTAGCAATTACTTTGTCCTCTAGAAAACACCAATTATTACCGGTCAATTTCTATGGAAACTGAGTCTGGCGTCGTCACCACGTATCGCAAGAAGAAACTCATCACACAGGTCAGTTTCCATAGAAACAGTTTCACCAGTGTCTTAGACTAAATGCCTGTTTTCTTTTAAATAATATATAGAAAAATTACTTTATTTTTAAATATATTTAACATAATGACATATTAACTTTTTTCCAGTGTGTGACTCTATTATTGAGAGTATCTCAGAATTAAAAAGAAATACATTAAATACACAAAATCCATCGTCTCTACGTTGATGCGAGCACCTCCATCTTCATACATCAAATGATCGGAACCTTTCAATGTTCATTTTGATTTATACATTTAAATTTTTTTCATTTAAATATAGATTTTACGAGTTAATAAAATCTAAAATCGGCTTCTGCAAAAATATTCGCTTACTTTTCAAATCAAACGCTGGTCTTTTAAAAATGTATTAACTTAATGTGTTTTGTAAACTCAATCATTGTCAATAAACACTAGAGATTAAATATACTCAGAGAATAGAATCCGATTTGTTTTGTTTGATCCTTATTAAATGACACGTGTTTTTTGTTCATATGTAAAAGAAAGAAGTGCATGTTATATCGCCCACTTTAGTGGTTGTTATGCTAAAACAACTATTTTTCAATCAAAAGAAAATGAATATTTTAAAAATATTATTAAAATATTAAATTCAATATCTTTTTTTCTAGAAAAAGTGGTTTCCAAATCAGAATATTCACAACTCCAACAAAAATTCGCTCAAATACTTCTAAAAAAATCAGATGTCAAAAGCCCTGAATATATGTGAATTCAATAATGCTGATTGGATCTCAACTCGCATAGAGAAGTTGTTCTCTGTTGTTGATTGTTGTAGATAAGTAACTGATTTTATGTGAACGACGTCCATAATGCCTTGTGGTAGTTATTTTTTAAGAGTAATTGTACAAACAATGATGCTCTGTTGGCATGAAATTGTGCGGTTCATTCCGACGCTGAGACATGACGGGTTGTTTGCTGCCGATGACGATTTGTTATTGACCATGCTGATGATGCGGCTTGTCGTAGTTGTCTATGTAGATGCTGATGATTTTTGCAAAGCTATTAGCATAGCGACATGAAGTAGTAATTTCTACAACATTTGCTTTGGTTGAGATCAACGTTGTGTGCGTTCGTTGGTGGACTGTATGTTAAAATCAATAGTGGAGCCTGGCTGCACGTGGGTGTCCGCTGACGATGAACTTCTTGAAATTAGAAAAAACATGTAACGTTTATGATTTAGTTAATTAATCTGAGAAAACATAAATCTATTAAATAAAATTCTAAAAAACTGAAGGTGTAATTATACAATAAAAGCGGCGTATATTTCAAATCGTGTTGACAGAGCTGTTCTCGTAAAATCACCGAAGTTAAGCAATGCGAAGCGTGGCCAGTAGCAGATGGGTGATCACTTTGGGATGCTAGGCGATGCATGTCATCTTCTCATGACCGAGATATACATGCGGCTAGGGAAAACTTGTTAGTTTGATAGTCCCTATAATATTTCAAAGTATCCTTTTTTATGTAGCTTCAACAGTCCCTGTTTTTCTTTTGCAATTACACCAACGATAAATACAAAAATTAGGGGCACAATGATTAAGGAGATCGATTCTTAAATAATAAACATGAATACAACCAATGGTCGTAAATAAATTGTTGGCAATTTCTATTTTGATATGTTCTTGTTAGATTCGCCATTGCATCTCTATGAGAAAATATATTCATCCCCCAACCCCAAATAACACAAACTACGGATTCTAGTAAAATATTTAAAAAAATACTTACCTAATTGGAGTGAATACAGTCACACCACTGCGTATTTGCTTAAAAATACATTACTCTTATATGTATTTCCCCACATTAACTCACATAGACCGCTATAAATCTTTCCACGATCGTTTCTACAATGGCGTTTATTATGCATTTTTTGCAGTGGGAAATGAGTGGCACATCGATCTAGAGAAAGTCTGGACCCTAATCTTTTCTAAACACATGTTTAGAAAGACCTCAGAAAAGTATATCAAAGCGTGTGCGCCAAATGTGTTTGTATGACTGGCCTTGCCTATTTGTAGTGTTCCATTAGTGGCCGGGCTTTTTTACAAAAGTTGCGTATTTTGATTTGTATATAATTCTTACATTTGAAATTGCATATTTAGATGCGTCTCTATATTTGTATATGTTACTGTGTATGTCCGTAGGTCTGTCGATATGTGTTAATTAACATTTCCATTCCTAAACTCGCAGAATGACTTGTCCAATATAAAGAATGTCGGTACTTGTTGCATCGTGCACATGTGTTATAACAAATGTACGTTAATATCTACGAGGTGTGTTTAGCGTTCATGTGTGAGAGAGAAGTTATAGATGTGTGTATGTGTCTTTGTGTGTAACTTTATGTGGTAAAGCTGTGCGCCCACCATATCTTTAATTGTGTATAACATGAGACTTTATACTTTTATAAATCAAGAGTCTAGTCTCATTTGAATCAGATAATGTAATCACTGCGATACGATATTGGATTACTATCACGTAACGTATATTTGCGTTTAGTTACACGCACTTACATTTAAATATGGTTTGGTCTATATTTATGACAATATCCCGCGACAGATGTATGAAAAGATACAGAAACCAATATATGTCGTACACGTCATATTTGTCGCGGATGCTTAAAATTGTTCGTTTAGATACACAAATGAGCAAATACAGGGTAACCCCCACAAAACAGGCCCCAAATCTAATTAGGCCTCATTTCTTAGTGTTTCGTCCGAGTGAAAGGAATTTTGGGGCATAACTAGTTTATTATATTCACAAAATCATATCAAAACACTAGGGTATTTGGCCTTTTTTTCTCCGTTCTACAGCATCTGTTCTAGATGGACTCCTTTTAGCTCCGTGCATTTCTTGAGGCGCAGAACGAAGTTGTCCATGACGTTCTTACAGACTGAATTGGTAATGCCTCTCATCTCCTCTCTGATGGCTTCCTTGAGTTCAGTGATGGTTCTGGGTACACTCTGTCCTTAAGATAGTCCCAAAGGAAATAATCTGGGGGGCTTAGGTCCGGGCTATGGGGTGGCCACTCAAAATTAGTCCTGAGACTGATCACTCGGCCTCCAAAGTTCTCTTTCAGCCAATCTCGGGAGAGGTTTGAGGTGTGAGAACTTGCTCCGTCTTGCTGGAACCAGAACTTGCTCATGAGCGACGGGTAAAGGGTCTGGAGCTTACTCTTGAAGGTTTTGAGAACCTCCACATATTGCTCCTTGGTGACTGTCACTGCAGCGCCAGATTCTTCGATTAAGATTGGTCCGATGATGCCTCTGACCGAGATTGCAGCTCACACCGTGCAATTAGGAGAGTGCAGGGGCTTGGTGGCTACTTCATTGGGTCTGGAGGGCCCCTAGAAGACATTTGTCTTGGAGTTCGCCTTTCCACCAAGATGGAAGTGGGCTTTATCTGAGGTCCAAAGGAGGTTAAGGAAACCTGGTGTCTCCTCGATCTTATCGAGCACCTTGACTGTCCTAGCGCTCCTCTGCTTCTTGTCTGAGGCTGTAAGGCTCTGCAGCGTATGTATTCTGTATGGGTAAGCCCTGATATCGTTCACCAGCAGTCTCCTGCAAGTCTCACGGGAGATACCGAGGGACTGACTTCACTTACGCACAGAGCGTTTCGGACTCTCCTGGAGAGACTCTCTCACACTTTCGACCAGCTCGGCTGTCCACTCCTTGGGACGTCCCGAGCGGTTGGACGGTTCTCACTGGCAGCGTTGAGGTTCTCCACGGTCCCATACTTCTCGAAGTGGTCTACCCAGTTCTGAATTCTGCTTTTGGGTGGAGCCTTTTCACATCCGAACTGATGCATGAAACTGTACTCGGTGTTCTAACACGAGCCTGTCTTGTAGTAAAATTGAACACAGTGTATTCTTTATCCCAGCTCCCACTGAGGTCTTGGTGTACTCACAGTCGCTAATTCTGCCATGTCCTGTAATATAAAGGCAATCGGTGAATAGATAAAGGAGATATCACATAAAGTGTAGACGGGGCCCGTTTTTTTTAGTCACCCTGTATAAGAAAATATATTGGATAGTATCCGTTGTTCACAACATATATATATATATATATATATATATATATATAAATATATATATATATATATATATAGATGGCCACAGTTTTATTTATACGAACATACGGCTACACATCGAGATGTGTGTCAACCGCAGCTTTGATGAGCTAACTATCTTCAAGCTGAAAAATAAGTGTCTCTTCGGGTCGAAGACACGAAGCTTATAAAAGTTGCTGTCGAAACATGTTTCGATGTGTAGCCGTATGTGTTTATAAATAACACTGTTATTATATATAAATAACCCTATTTATGATTGACCACTATTATATAAATATAGTAAAGATTCTCCGAATGTTTACTTATAAATAGTAGCCTTAGCTAGATTATATATATATATATATATATATATATATATATATATATGTATATATATATATATATATACATATATATATTTATACATATATATATATATATATATATATGTATAGAGAGCGAGAGAGAGAGAGAAAAAGAGAGAGAGAGTGTGTGGTGTGTTAGTGCGTGTGTATGAGCGTGTGTGTGTGTTTCTGCGTACATGTGTGAGATATAGATTGAGGGAAAGTAGATAGGAGCACGTGGGGATGACATATAAGTTTAGAGATTGAATAGTGATTGGCTTAAATCCATATTGCAAAGTAAAAAGACCTCAAAGCTGTGCTACCCCGACTGAGAGAACTACTTGTGCGCGTGTGACTTCTTTAGTACCGTACTAATCAGAAAAGACTTGCCGTTGAATCTGATGTCGCTTCTTTGGCAATCTGTTCTGTCTTGGAATTGATTTTAGAGTTTCACTTCCAGATGTTTGCAGCACAAGACGGCTGGCTGCCTCTTCAACTGGAAGAAAAGGAGAAAAAACTAAAAGTAAAAAAAAACACTGAGAAAGAGGAGAACGGATATAATAATAGAAAAAATCAGTAGCTCTCTTGTGGAGGGAGGAAGAATATCATGATAGACGCAACACATTGCTGAAAAGATATCTCTTGTCAAACTGTAGGCGGTGTCGGCTACAAAATGGAATATTGAGGAAAAATATTTTGAAGGGAAGAATGCCGAGTTTAAATGTGGTAAAGAAAATGATAAAAAAAAAACCGGCGAGTTGATGGTAATAATGGGAGGACGAACAGTGTGAAGAAACGTGTTAGCAATCGTGATAATAAAATGAACGGAAATAAACGATTGTGAAAATGGAAGACAAAGATTAGAATGAAAGAAAGACAGATGGTCGAATAGAAAGAGGGGGAAAAGGAAAGGGAAAACAGGATGAAAAGAAAAGGAATGGAAAAGAGAAATAAAAGATAAAGAGAAAAGTAAATGAAACCAAAGAATAAATTGTTCATGAATGAAAGAAAGAAAAATGGAAGACGGATGTGAGCATAACAAAGAAGGAAAAGGCAGGAAGTAGCAAAGGAATAAACAAGTAGGAAAATAAAACATGTAAAAAGTACAATGAGGAAGGGAATGATGGAAACAGGGAGGGAAGAGGAATTGAGGAATAAAATAAAGAAAATTCAGAACTAGAAAAAGAAGCGGAATATTAATGGAAGAAATTATATGAGAAACATGAGGAAGGAAGTAACGAAAGTATAAAACAAATAGAAAAAGTTGGGAAAGTTTGAAAGAATGTAGAAAGTGAAGGACTTACAAGGAAAGTAAATAAAGAGAGAAAGGCAATAAATGGCAGAAATAAAAGATTAGAAAATGAAGAAAGGAAATAAAATAAAATATAAAAAAGAAGGAAAGAAAATAAGAAATGTAAAGTATACAAAAATGATAAACATGAAAATTGTCAGTTTATTGTTGGGTTTTACGGCATGTCAACAGCCGTTGACTAATTTCATGTCAAAAGCGTGACTATATTTTGTATAAGATCGATTTGTAAATTAATTTGCTTTTGAGGCATATATTTTGTAAGCAAATATTATATAAAATAGTTCCTATTAAATCCATAAGTGACAGGTACTACCATTCTCGAATAGAGTTGACATGAGAGTAGTGGTGTCTAATTGGTGACTTCACATCCCCAAACCGCCTAAATTGACGTCTATTAGTTTTGTTTCATACCCAAGACTCTTTGGCTGGGAGCTTTAATAGTAATATGGAAGGCAGAAAAATATTGAAAGGCTTAGGAAAAATTGATTTCGTGTGGTGGCTGTGCTGGGGCCAAAAACCTTTCCCACATATAGGAAGCAGTTTAATATCATGACTGGGGCTATTTCGATCCATCCCATATATAATACCTATCAAGGACCGATCGGGCTGTGACAGGTATTAATCACCTGGTCAGAGTTAACCTGAAACTAATGGTGAGTAAGAGGTAACTCCATATTCAAATAGCTCTCAAATTGGGATCTCAACACCGGATGTACTTAAGATCCTGTTAAGAACCATACCCATACAGGAAGGGGTAGAAGTGAAAGAAAAGAAGAAAGTAGGGATAGATGTGTTTGAGAAAGGAGCGATAGAATCTTAAAATAGAAGGGAATGAGAGCAGAAAGAATAAACTACACAACAATTGAATGCATTAAATAGGAATAAAAGAATGAGGAATTGTAAAAGGTAAATACAAATGAATGAATGAAGGAAAACAGAGACATTAATAAGTAAGAGAAAGGAAAAAATAAAAAACGAATGCAGGAAATAAATAAATAAATGATTGAGAAAAGACTGTATGATATACATGAATAAATGCACGC
>OY744517.1:8712285-8724785 GCA_963556195.1 Sepiola atlantica | reverse complement strand
ATATCACCCTAAAAAACACGCCCAAAAGCTGACGAGTCGTTTCTAAAAACGACGAGATACTACGAGCAGGCAGATTTTGAGTATATCAAAGATCACACCAGCGACGCCCCATGGAGTGAAACCTTATCACTCCCTGCTGATCAGTGTGCAAATGAGTAAACGAAATAGGTCAAAGCTGACATTGAATCACATATCCCATGCGAACATTCTTCAGCAAACCTCACTCGCTTTAATGGTTCACCTCGATATATGCTGCTACTATTTCAAAGTGACATCAAGCATTCCGACAATTCGGCCGGCAGAAATAACTGCGAATAGACAAACAATTATAGACCCCAAAAATATTGTAAAGTAGTGATAGGTGAAGCAGAGAGGAGGTATAACGAAGTAACCGAAAAACACGCATTCAGTCACAGAAACTAGGTACTCTCGATTTCTGCAAAGTCTACAATAGTGTGGTGAACAATAGACAATCAACAGTCCCCCCGCTATCAAACCACAATATTGTCGCTTGCGCCTAACCTCATGAGGCTGAACGACTTGCCCAGCATTTCGCCTTAAACTCCACTTTGGACTCTGTTAACAACCCCCTCCCTAAATTCCCATATCAGACCGAGGTCACACTTAAGAACCTGGTCATCACCCTATTTAAGGTCAGTGACATGATAAAAACCTTGACAATTCCAAAGCTTGTGTGCCTGATCTCATACCAGTAATAGTAATAAAAAATGTTCTGCTCAACTGGCCCCTGTCCTCTTATAACTCTACAACAAATGCCTTGACGAACATTGCTTCCCTGATAGCTGGAAAAGTGCCTATGTTGTACCAGTCTTGAAGAATTCAGGTGATAGATCTGATCTTCAGAACTACCGTCCAATAAGTCTACTCCCGATCTTTATAAAATCTCTGAATCCTTAATCAATGTAGCGATAGGGTGGCACCTAGTTTATGCTCAACGTATTTATGAGCATCAGTATAGATTTAGACAAGCATGATCTACTGCGGATATCTTAACGGTCATCTCTGAACGTATATATCATACACTGGACAAGGCAGCTGAAACTAGAGCGGTATCGCTTAATATATCCAAAGCCTTTGAACGGTCTGCCACAAAAGGATTATCTTAAAAATTAACCTGTATGGTATTACTAGACAAATATTTCATACAATTAGATCCTCCCGCGGTTGTCCTCAATGCCCGTTCATCTAGTCAACGTTACGTAAATGCTGGTGTACCCCAGTGATACATCCTTGCACCTTGATTTTTATAAACACCCAGTTTGATGACATTGAGTCTGAGACAAGTATATTTGCTAACGACACCACGCTCTACTCTCGTCATGTTGGCAAAACGGACGCTCACATATCTGCGACAATGGCTGAAACCTTAGAAAAATGACCTCAAGGCTGTAGGGAAATTAGGTTATCAATGGATTGTAACATTTAATGCTGCAAGTATAAACCTTATTTCCTGCAATAACTACAAGAGACCTCTTCAACCCCATATTGGCAAGGCAAACAACCACCTACCTGAGAGTCAATCGTTCAAACCCCTCGGCCTGACATTCACAGGTGACATGAATTGGAACAAATACATAGAAGGCATTGCAAATTCTGCTGCAAAAAGGTGGTCTCCCTCTACCGTGTTAATAAACTTCTCACCCCTGACATTATCCTATATCTCTACAAACCCACAATCCGCCCATGCATGGAGTATTGTTGCCACATCTGGGCTGGTGCATAATCAACTAATCTCTCTCTCTCTCTCTCTCTCTCTCTCTCTCTCTCTCTCTCTCTTATACAATGTCAAAATGAGTCGCCAACTTAATATCCGGCAAGCTTCACCCCCATCGCGGCAATGTTGCATCCTTGTGCCTGTTTTACAAGTACTTCAATGGATTGTTCTCTGATGAACTTGCTGTTCTAGTTACCCTCTCTGTAGATACACTCGACTAACACGAGAATCAGCTAAATCCCATCACATCACTGTGGAAATCTCCAGATGCCGGAGAGCCTTCATCTTCAATAGCTTCTTTCGATCTGGTGCTGGCCTCTGGAACCCGCTCCCTAATACCTGCTCCCTATTTTCCGTACTGTACCGACATGCAGAAATTTAAAACTAAAGTACACAGACATCTCACTGCACACCTCCGAACTTAGGATGACCCCCAAAACTTACACCCACATTCTTAGTTGCTCCTTACATCTACAATGGCGACCTGCTTTGTTACAGGTGAAATATGTCAAAAAATACCCTGACAAAAACCTCCAGAGGAGCGTACACCCTGTCAGTATAAGCTGGCATGATCCACCGTCATGTGGATCACACTATAGTACCGAGTATCCTGTGCCCCGGCCTTAGGTAGATGACAGTACTACTATTTCCTCTTTAGACTTTGTTACGGTTGGTATCTAGGAGAAGGAAAACTCCAATCTAACACCTGCGGTGTAAGTAACTACTTATCATCGGGCTGTTTATCCGTCACCGGATACATAGTTGTTTATACTCAGAGAGTGATCGTTTTGTAGCACCAGCGTTAATCACTATAATCCTGTTGCTGTGCTGGTTCTTTTGGCGTTTGTGATCCATATGTAGATACCAACTATGTGTTTACCTTACTGAGATGAATGTAAAGAGCTATACGGAACTTAATTTGAATATAGTTCATGTGAACCTCAGAATCTTATATCATCCTTATGGTTCTGACCTGCCGAAGAGAGGAACACCACTTATACAAAAACTGTTACGTGTCAACATTGATATTGCAGCCTTGTCAGAGACAAGATTGTTGGACGAGGGTAGTAGTGTAGAGGAGGGCTCTGAACATGTATTATACTGATCGTGAAACCGGAATTCGTAGGATCTGCTCTTAAGAAATGAGTTGTTTCTAAATTCGAGAATCTTACATGTAGTCTAAATTAGCGGATTATGACCTTACGTTGGCTTCCATCTTATCAGCGATATGCAACTCTTTTTTCTGTTCATGCTCCTGCATTGGGCAGCTCAGGTGAGCTAGTAATATCCTTTTATGAAAATCTTATAAGATTTATCCTGGATATTTCACACATTCATAAACGTATGAAAACTGCAGTTTTTAAATCCTTGTGATACTAACTAAATTCACATTTTGCAGACTATATCTATATAGTGATAATAACTATATATATATATAAATAAGTGGAGCACTTTCGGTGGAGGATATTGTTGATATAATCATCACGATTGCACTTAATCGAGGCATACGCCGATGGGCTTACCGTTTGAGCCGTCGACTTTCGAGAAAATTATCGAATTTTGATCCAACCCTAAAGAGGATGCTTATCATGCCACACCCAAGAGGTGTGATAAAGCGACACAGTTAATTAGTGGATAAATATTTTTTTTTTTGAAAAATTAAATTGCGGTGAATTTTGATATAAAGTTTTGATATATTATATATATTTTCTTTAGATATACAAAAGCCAAAAACAAGAAAGGCGATAGTATTATAAATGAATAAGGAAATATAATTGTCAGGGAAATAAATAGTAAGAGAAAAGAAAAGAAAATGTATAGAAGTGAGCTTAAAAAAGGTGCACGGTAAGCGGGCGAAATATGTGTTCTGAATTATTACGCTTAAATTATTACGTTAAACGTATTACGTTAAACTTATTACGTTAAAAGTATTACGTTAAACTTATTACGTTAAAATACGAACTGCAACACAAACAAAACTGACGATTGTAATTTATAGACACAATCCCAATAACAATCTTGAGATATATGGGACAAGTTGTTTTTTAAAGAATTATCTATCATTAAACTAAACCTGGTTATACAAAGTTTGGTTTCCTAATGCTGATTTTCTATAGATTTTCATCACACAATGTGCATGTTGGAATAGTCTTCAGTTATTGCGTTATGTTTGAAAACACTTCTATTTAAGTGTCTAATCATCGGAAATTTGCAATTAATTTATCTCTTATAAATGTTCTATATATAACAATAAATCTCGCTATCATTGTATTTTGTATGCCACAACTTACTTTATATCTCCTTTTCTCTATTTCTGTTTATTAACAGTAAACGTCAACAAAGAATGAAACAGAATTGGATAGACAATCATCATAAACAAAAAGAGATATCGCCAGTGTAGTAATATTATTTAAACCTCAGTGGTAAAAGAGAGAAAAAAAGAGACATAGAGAGAGAGTGAGAGAGATAGAAGGAGGAGAGTGAGAGAGCATTAAGCGAGTAAATATTTTTCAATCAGACAAGTTTTGTAAACTCATATTTTCTTGATTAAAAAAATGAGGACCCAACGGATTACATTTTTTCTAGCAATATATATATATATATATATATATATATATATATATATATATATATATATCATAACTTTTCCAAATGGTATTAGAGGACCGATATTAGAAAGAGGGCTTACTGTTTCTATTGTTCGTGATATTCTTGATTACGCGACTCGAAATCAAGCGAGACAGAAAACAACACAATACAATTATATACATTTTAAAGCAAAACAGTTATTAATAAAGGAAAGACAGAAACTAAGGCGAAACGCACACAACAAATAAGGAAAATCATCTTCAGGAAAACAAAAACTTTTTGAAGAGACCTTTCAAAGAGTTGCCTCAATTTTAAGGCTGGAATGTCGATTGTGAAACGGTTCCTACCGCCAATGTCGCATCTAATCGAATTTCCTTTGTTACGATTATTTATTTCTCTTTTTAACTTATTTCAGTTTGCTGTTCATTAGCTGATTGGATAAAAGCAAAAGTAAATTAATAAAAAGAAATGAATTCTGTGTTGGTTTTATTTTTGGATGGACAATATCGTTTGATCTCTTTCATGATTTAAGCATTTTTGTATTCACAAAACGAAGTAAATCAGGCGTTTATATTTCGTTTTGAGTGCCTGTTAGATTATATATATATGACACAATGCCTTCTAATCTCTAAAAGTGAGCGTATTGGCGTTTTGAACGTTGTTTAGATAAAGAATAATTATTGAAAACAAATGCATTAATTTGATAAATCTATTTTTTAAATTTCACAAAGAGATATGATATATGTTGATACATAAAATAACGGATCGAAATGTGTACGTTGGAATTGCCTTAGAAAATCCAGCAAGTACACATTAAAAATACCGATGGATAAAAGTGCAGAATACACACACACACACACACACACACACACACACACACATATATATATATATATATATATATATATATATATATATATATATATATATATATATATATATATATATATAGGGTAGTTTGGTTTGGTAGTTTTGTTTTACGGCATATCAACCCTTTTTGGGTTATTTAATGCCGAATCTGGTCATTATAGTGAAAGTTTTTATGCTTCAAGTTCTTTATATCTTCAAATGTTTAATCATGGTTTATGTTTGGTCGTTTTGTTTTACGGCATATCAACCCTTTTTGGGTTATTTAATGCCGAATCTGGTCATTATAGTGAAAGTTTTTATGCTTCAAGTTCTTTATATCTTCAAATGTTTAATCAGGGTTTTTGGTTTGGTAGTTTTGTTTTACGGCATATCAACCCTTTTTGGGTTATTTAATGCCGAATCTGGTCTTGTTTTCTTCTCTTTTTTGTTTCTTTCCCCTTTTAATATCTGTTTCATAGTTGGGACCCTAACAGGTACTACCACTCCGGGTCAGGGTGGACCTGGGAGCAATGGTAATTAAGAGGAGGCTCTACATTCCCCAAAGTCCGTAAGCCGGATCTCACCATCGGATGTAGTTTAAGGTCATATCCAGGACCGGGAGTAGGGTAGGAAAAATAAAAATAAAAAAGGGGAGGGAGAAAGGGAGAGGGGCTGTTGTTTTTGTTTTTGGTTTTGTAGAACATAATTAAGTTTTACAAAAAAAAAAAAAAAAAAAAAAACGTCAATGTAGGTGAATTTCGTCTCAGGGAGCCACAGGGCAGCCTGATCTGGTATCACCAGTATATATATATATATATATATATATATATATATATATATATATATATATATATATATATATATATATATATATATATATATTATATATATATATAGTCTGTGTGAGTATTAACACAGCATCATTTCATTTAAATAAACCTCTTTTTAGTGTCAAAATCAAAAAATTAATGCATGCAATATATGTACACGAACGCTTTCGATTCCTCGTTAAACATGTTGAGGTGACGAAAACCAATCAACAAAAAAACTGAAGAAAAGAACAGAATCCAAAAAATCCAGCCGCGAACGCGCATGTGAAGTCAGTTAGACGACAAAACAACGAACAAGTACAGTTCCATGAGAAACGCCAACAGTTTAAATTCCAGGACGTCAGAATTAGCTTCACATGATTAATTATATTATGTTTAGTATTTTAAAATTGTGATACAGGTTTACATACCTACAACTGACGTATGAAACCAGTAACAACATTTATATATATATATATATATATATATATATATATATATATATATATATATATATATATATTGATCACATAAATATAATAGTGCACAAAGCTATTCTTAAAAAAGCTAAAAAATATATTAGCTCAGCAGGAGGCAAATGCTCAAGTCTTGAAATGACATCTTTTCTGTTAGGCGACGTGCCAAGGACAATCCTGTCTGTTTTGCGAGTGAATTGAGACAAAAGTCTTCATTCTCGGCCATATTTTGCTAGGAGTTTTACAACAAGGTTCATGTTCACAACGTGATTTTGAAATCTACGTTTTTTTAAGGGGATTTCTTATAACTCGCATTAGCTTATTATAGTGTGTCATTCGAAGGAAGATGACTTTGGCCCCAAGATAAACTTATGTTTATTTAGATAAAATAATAGTGTGCACAGATATCATCCAATTTTAAAGAATTGTCATACATTAAGTGTTAATTTGAACACATGGTTGTTTATTAAACAGAAAAGTAAAATGTTTTTATAATCACTATGAATTTAATACTTAAAAAGTTATAAAGCTTGTTAAAACGTCATAAAAATAAATCGCAACATGGAAGATGCCAGCCTAATAAATAACCGCAGTAAGTTATGTACTCTTTCTCTTACCCTTCCTCTATTTCTCTCTCTTCTTTTTTCTCTCTCTCTATATATATATTCATCTCCGTCTGTCTGTATCTCTCTCTCTCTACTCTACTCTCTCTCTCTCTCTCTCTCTCTCTCTCTATATATATATATATATATATATATACATGAATACAGATGCAGTTCCCGTATTACACTAGATGTTATCATTTTGGAAATTGTCGAATTAAATTGAATTACATTTTTCTTTGCTAAGAGTATATACTAACATCGTCAAAAAATTAGATACGTAATGAAATTAACATATTTGAAACCGAAAATGTTCTTTGATCAACGGCCAGGTCCGTAACAAGGCTTCCAACTCAGGGAGGGGGGGTGCAAGGCATTTGTAGGGGATGAACTAATATTGAGGTATATTGAAACAGTTAGCTCACAAAATGACTGCCAATATTTATCGATTACTTTTGTCTGTTTTTCATAGATATAGCAGCGAAAATGTATCCATCGTGCAAATATTAATTTGTCTGTTTTTGCCTATTACTAAAAAAATTATATTATTTTGCAAATATCAATTTGTTGATTGATTTTTGCGGATTATTATTCAAATAAATTTTAATTTTTTTCCCACAAATATTTATTTGTTGCCACCGTGACCTAGGGTTAGTGGCATGTTTAATGAGGTCAATATTTTGTTTTGAAATAAACAAATCCTAAAATAAAACACCGTTTATTAAAAATTGAAATATAATGACGTATCTAAATATAGAATATTGTCAAAGAAATCGTCCGCAAAAATGATAATCATATGGCGCTATTTCGTATTTGTCCAATGTCCATAACCCGTTTTTCCAAACTTTTTTATTGACCTTTTTTTTCTGTTTTCGGTCTACAATTATCTATCAGGTCGCTAGAGAATTCTTTTTTTTTCGTAATTTTCTCCAACTATTTTAGATTTTAGGAGGGGGATCAGTTTCTAATACAAATTTAACGTAAACTGGTTACCCACTTTCTGCCCATTTCAAATTTTTGAGAATTCTGTGTCTGTGTACGATTATTACCTATGATGTCATTAGAGAATTCCGGGTTTTGGGGAATTTTTTTTCACATATTTTACATTTTAGGAGGGGGTATCAGTTTCCTATATAGATTTAACGTAAACTGAACTCCCACTTTTCGACCGTCACCATATTTTCTTTTTTCTGTGTACAATTAGCGAGCATGTTGCATGAAAAGGCACTTGTGAAATATGGCAGTTAAAAATAAAATGACACCAACACTTTATGAAGTACTTACTTGGTATTGAAAAAGTATTAATGTACAATACACCGACAATTACGGAAAACGAACAATTATTTTCATTTTTATTTAAGAAAATAAAGTCGCTGGTGATTAAAAGATACTTGTGAAATATGGCAATTCAAAATAAAATGTCAGCAAAACATGTAACCAAATTTTTAAATATATATTGTTTTTATTTTTTTTATTTTACAAGGTCCACACATACAAAAAAACTGTTGGCGATATGTTACAATAGACAACAGAACAAAAAAGGGGTAGAAAGAACAAAACAAATAGGCAACAAAAATGTTACCAAAGGCAGGATAAAACTGATCCTTAAATCTACGTCGAAAAATTCCTCAAAACCCGGAATTCTCTAGCGACATCATAGGTAACAGTACACAGAAAATAAATTTTCAAAGTTATAGATGGTCAAAAAGAGGGAGACGAGTCTAGGCTAAATTCATATAGGAAACTGACCCCATCTCTTAAAATCTATCTATTTGAAAAGGTTTTTAAAAAAAAACGGCTTTCTCTAGCGAACTGATATTTAATTGTACACAGAAAAAGAATTTAAAAAATTGTAAATGGTCAAAAAGTGGGGGATTAGTTTACGTTAAATTATATTGGAAACTGATCTTCCCTCCTAAAATCTAAATTAATTGATTTTTTTATAAAAACCTGGAATTCTCTAGTGACCGATAATTGTACACAACAAAAAAAGAACAAAAATGGTCAGTAAAAAAGTTGGGTAAACGGGTTTGTCCATAATACGAAAAAGCGCCAGAGATTATCCATCATAATGCATTTCGGTTTCTTCGTAAACAAGTAAGCCATTTTAATATTTTGTTAATGATTGAATTACTTCTATATTTATTCCATATTTACCTAATTTACTTACCTTGCCCAAATTACCTAATTTTCTGGGCACAAAAATGCACACACCCTTCCTACTACTAACTATAATCCGGGTGGTAATACGAAAAATAAATAAAAAATAAATTAAACAAAAGTCGGAAAAGGTGCGTGCGACATGGGTGTAACGAGTTATTTGATAGTCAATTTATTGAACATTACATTTGTTTTTTTGTTATGTTATTTATTTTATATAAATCGTTCAATTTTATCACACATCTTTCGCGTCAAGTAAAAAACAACAACAATTATTTTAGAATGCAGATTAGGGGGTGGGTCAGTTTTGCATATAATTGTAACAGAAAATGATCCCCCCGTTTCCGGGCCATTTTAACTTTTAGGGCATTAACCAATTTCTTTTAGCGATTAGAGATACATTCTATGCGTTCTTCTTTGTTGGGTGAGGGGGGTTCTACTTTTTAAAGCATGTAGTTTTACGAATTTGCCGACTTAGGGTTGATAGGTAAAATAATTAAGTTAACATTGGCTCTAGATTGTAATTTGAATGTTATGGGAATACAAAGTAAATATTTCAGAGTTTACTTAATCATATTCTTCTCATCAAACCTTTTGAAATGTTCAAATTTCTGTTAAATGTTTATATGACGCCGCTCAGAGAGTAAAGTTTCAGGACAAGCTTTTTGAGTGGCAAACGAAATCTCCAGATTTTATAGAATAGAACCCGCTAACTTGGCAACACTGACTCTCAGTGCAAGTCATTGCCCCTCCTCGTTGGGGTCGAACTAGAAACATAACCGCCATCCCCAACCCTGAAGCAGCAGGGCAGCAGGTACAGGCATAATACAGATGATAACAAATGTGATAATGCTGAGAATACGAGACAGAGAAAAACAAGTCGACACACAAGGCTGATGGCGCCGTAACACAATAGGTTTATTTTCTCATTTTTATTTTATTTTTTATTTTTTGCCCAGCCTCTATATACATTCTATTTTATATTTTCTTCGTCTAATATATTTTTCTGGATCACACATTTCAGGGGGGGGGGGAGGCAAATGTAATCTCAGGAGGGAGCTTACCACCCCTGTATCCCCTGGCTACGCGCCACTCAACGTCAACGAACAGACTGACGTTACGTCATTACATACATGAGAATTACATATCAGAATGGATCATAAAGTAACGCTTCAGGTTTTCTATGTTTAAAAAGATCCGGACACAATAAACTTAGCGCCTAGATTTAAACACAGAACAAAATATTGATTATTTGAGAATACCGACTTAAAAATCCATATTCTGATAAAGGTTAGCCAAGTGTACAGCGAATGGTCTATTAAGAAGAAGAAAGAAAACGAAGGAAAGTTTAAAATACATGGAGAATCTTGTGATAAAATTAATATTTTCCATATTCTTTAATTCCATTATAATAAACTAAAATGTGGCACCACATCTTTCAAAAAAGCACATATGTCCATAAAACATTCTCTACTAACCAATTTCATTTGTTCGTTTCCATATACATATATGTATATGTATTATCTTACTATATTTATGAATGAATACATGTTAATGTAAATACACACACACTTACACATACACACATTAATACTAATATGAGTGACGCGCATGTATGTCGGTAGAATTATCTAACATCTATTAAATATCCGAATTTTAAATTTCATAGGAATACTCTCTTGTCTATTCAAAAAGGAGTATGATCCTAATCTATATCTTCTTTTTATTTCGAGAGTTTTCAGAGAGAATCGTATTTAACACTTATTTTATTTAATTAAATTTCACAGAATTAGTATAATTCTCAAAATTTCAACAATTTTTTTAATTATTTCTAGCCTACTTACTTAAGTCTAAGCTCAGATAAGTTACACAATAGTAATATCCGATTGTTTTTCATTATTCTGAACTTAAATAATTTTGACATACATATCAAAGTAATCCATGGTCACGTGTTTGTGGCTATAAGCTGCCATCATTACCTCGGTAATGATCGAACCTACGACATAACTGCTTACAGTCCGGCGTTTTACCACAAGTCCACAAACACCTTGCCGAAAAATGTACGGTTTTGATCCCCATAATGTGACGTAGTCTTTGTTATTGTTGTACTGGCGATAGAATCACAACTATTTTTAAAAACAATATATATTCTAGAGATGATAGATTAAAATAAAAAATTATAAAGATACAATATTTATTAGAACACTAATACAATATTTATTAGAACACCAGCAATTTAAAGCACGGAGCTTCATATCCTTAATCCATGGATTTTCAAAAATAAACTATTTTCATCAGAGGATAGACAAAATTACTACCAATCGATATATCCGATAATCTTTAATAAAGCACTAATTTTAGCCAAAATAACTCTGACCCCACTGATATAGAAATCAACTTAATCTCTAAGCTATCTACAAACAGATTAACATTTGATCAAATAATGCCTTACTAAACTAAGGCTACTTCGATAAGATAACATATAAGCAGGTACACAATGCACATAACAAAACGACACCTCAATATCATTGCACACAATATGACGTACAAGCATAGGCACCCTAGAAATAGATCTAATACAAATGTCACTAATACGAATAATATAAATAATACAAATAACATCCAAGATAACGAACCCAGTACTTCTAGAGAAGTGGTGACACTTGTTAAATTTAAAATTAAAAATCAACGTAACCATGTAAGGAGGAAGAAAATCATTTGGTTTAATCCAACATATAACAATAATGTTCAAACTTATATTCCTAAGGAATTCTTCAAAGTAATTGAAAACTCATTTAAATACCCACATAGCTATAGTACTATCGTAAATAAAAACATCATTAAGATCTCGTACTCCACAATGCCGAACTTGACCAATACTATAATTACTACTAACAATGATAACATTAAATATGATCAATCAATCAGTACCCTGTCTCCCCTACTAACAATTGTAATTACCATAACCCATCACAATGCCTTGGCCTTTTGGCTAAGATCAAAGTGTAGTATCTGTTCCGATGGATACTGCACCCCATAGACTGGTGTTGTCTTGGCCTTCAGGTCTTGATTTACGCCGGTCAATGAGTCTGTCCTGTGCAGTTCTGGGAGATCCACCTTCCCAGGCTTTGCCTCCCCTCTTTAGGGAGGAGTAAGTTTATCGCTTACTGCCTGAGGCCTCTACCGGGGAATGCCGACGGGGCTGCCCAGGCAATTTTTAAACCCCACTTTCCCGACCTGACCTTGGGTCACATCTTACTTGTGGGAGTAAGATAAAAAC
>OY744517.1:8689785-8707285 GCA_963556195.1 Sepiola atlantica | reverse complement strand
AGTATCCATCGGAACAGATACTACACTTTGATCTTAGCCAAAAGGCCAACGTTAGGTTTTTTTTTTATTTACCTCCCCAGAAGGTTAGGCACAAGGCCAGGTTTATCTTACTCCCACAAGCTAAGATGCGACCCAAGCTCTGGTCTGGAAAGTGGGACTTGAAAAGCCAGCGCCCGAGAAGGTGAGCACTCTGGCTATTAAAAATTGGCTGGGCAGCCCCGTCGGCATTCCCCGGTAGGGGCGCCTCAGGCAGTAAGCAATAAACTTACTCCTCCCCAAAGAGGGGAGGCAAAGCCTGGGAGGGTGAACCTCCTAGAACTGCACAGGACAGTACCTCAGACCGGCGGAATCAAGGTCCGAAGGCCAAGACATTTACCGGTCTACAGAGTGAGCATCTATCGGAACAGATACTACACTTTGATCTTAGCCAAAAGGCAAACGTTTTTCTGCATCGAGATGTCGTTTTCCTCCTCCATACCACGCATGGTACTTCAAAAGGCTCAACATAACTTTACTCCGATTCTATAACGAGAACCGTTGTGTCGACGTGATGATGCTGATGCTGATCGCGATGTATTACGAAATAACGAATTTGATATCGCATAGAATAATGCCCCATTCAAATAGGGATTTCAAGTGAGATCCTTTCCATTTCAATAATAACAATCATTGAGCATGAATACTTCACAGACTCAAGACCTTGAAGATTTTTAAAGATGTGTTTTTATTTTTTACTTTCATTTCATAGATCTGCGCGCAGATAAAGGATACAAATTATTTTTATTGATTTATGTCGAAATAAAAATAGATTATGCTTAAAATAAAACCTATGAACCGAACGCGAAAATAAAGTGGAGAAAAACGGAGTATAAAAAATGTTAAAAACAAATCACTAATGGCTTTTATGCCTTTTGTTTCTTTACAAAGAGAATCTTCAATAAAATGTGCGTACATTCTACAATTGCAGACATGATTTCATAAGAAATGTATGCGATTATGCAAGGGAATATAGGGATACGTACTAATACATATAATACGCACATTCAAAACGCGTATTTAATACAAACACAAGTACACATATACAAAAAAATACAGACACACACACACACACACATATATATATATATATATATATATATATATATATATATATATATATATATATATATATATATATATATATATATATATATATAAGTATATGCAGTGCGTTTTCGCTTCTGTATTTACTATGAAACACGGTAAATATCGGGTCGCGTTATTTTGTTCACTATTGGCCTATCTGTATGTGCCTTTCTGTCTAGCTATCTCTATCTCTCTATACATGTATATATATATATATATATATATATATATATATATATATATATAATATATATATATATATACTAAGCCTCTAATTAGGTATTGAGCACTGTTGAAGTGAATACTGAAAAGCTATACACAATATATTATATCAACGTATAATATTATGCGTATACACATGTGATAATAGATACATATATATATTTTTCTTTCTTAGCTAGAATCTCATTGGATGTTTCGCTCCACTTTTCCAACTTTGAGTAGTGGTAGCAAAACAACAGTCCATGGTTGTTCTTTTAAGCCACTTATGCTTCTTTTTTTGTTGCTGCATTTGATGGGGAAAGGGGACCAGGACCTTTTGGCTCAAGGCCTGATGGCTGACCCTGGTTGGCCTCTGTATTGGCTGGAGCACCATTTCCAGAGGCAGGAAGGTTTACACCATTGCTTACATCTACCCGCCTGGTGTATCAACGAGTTGATGGGCCCTTTTATCCTGGGTGTCGGCCTGCCAGTATTTATATTTGTTTTGATTCATATTATTTATTATTCTTTTCCTCATTGTTAACGGATTCTAATTGGTTTATTCGAATGAGTAGAGGGGTTCCCCGTCCGCAATTCGGGAGACGTGCTGGCACACCATTTGTTTTGAATATTTGGTAACGGTTTACTTCAAGTAAAAAGTATTTTCATGTCAGAGTCTCTGACAACTCCCTGTACAGAGAGACCGAATACACCCGAGGGTGATGTCTAGTAGGCATTCAAGTCCTCATGTGTGTGAATGTGTGTGTGTGTGTGTGTTGATATGTGTATATATAGAGAGAGCCTAAAAGAGAGGGTAAGAGGGAGAGTGAAAGAGAAAGAGAGATAGATATAGTTTTTGTATGATAATCATTATCCTCTCTCACGGTTGTCTTTGTCTCTATTTGTCTGTCTCTATTATATCTCTGTCTATATTCATATCCTTATCACAAAATAGTAAATAATCAGGTAACACAGCGGGTGGTTTTCTGTCGTTAGAAGGGTATTAACAAATTGTTCACATGTTTTAGTTGAATAGAAATTAGGGGCTGTTCCGATTTAGAAGTCGAGTTCAATGTGTTGATACGGCGCTCGCACACACACACACACGCACACACGGACAAACATATATATATATATATATATATATATATATATATATATATATATATATATATATATGCGTGTGGGTGGGTGGCTGGCTGGCTGTGCGAATGTATACAGAGATACATATTACGAAGAAAGCCGAAAAACGGTGAGCATCCTCTCAAATATAGGAAGTAAAACTCCATGCATAATTTAAAATATCAGCATTATCTATGATCAGTATACATGTTTTTATATTATTAAGATGAGTATACATGGTTTTATATTATTAGGATGTGTATACATTTTTTATTTTTATTAAGATGAGCATACATATGTTTATATTATTAAGACGAGCAATCTATGTGTTTATATTATTAAGATGAGTATACATGGTTTTATATTATTAAGATGAGTATGCATGTTTTTATATTATTAGGATAGGTATACATGTTTTTATATTATTAAGATGAGGATACATGTTTTCATATCATGAAGGTGAGCATACATGCTATTATATTATTAAGATAAGTATACATGTGTTATATTATTAAGATGAACATACATGTTTTTATATTATTAAGATGAGCATACATGTTTTTATATTATTAGGATGAGTATACATGTTTTTATATTATTAAGATGAGGATACATGTTTTCATATTATTAAGATGAGCATACATGTGTTTATATTATTATGATGAGGATACATGTTTTCATATTATTAAGATGAGCATACATGTTTTTATATTATTAAGATGAGCATACATGTTTTTATATTATTAAGATGAGCATACATGTTTTAATCTTATTCAGATAACCATACATTTTTTTAAATTTTATTAAGATGAGTATACATGTTTTTATATTATTTAGATGAGTGTACATGGTGTCATATTATTAAGATAAGTATACATGTGTTTATATTATCTAGATATGTTAAAAGCATATTTATAAAAGATTATTCTCTACGTCTATTTTATGTTGAAATAAAGACCGAATAACATACACATTGTACATTATTTCCCAACAATTAGGTTATACGCATGGGCTCCTTTTATATCTTAATTCCTTTCCATATCTCTTTCTTTTGTCTACATATTCATATAGATGTGTACATATGTTATGCAAATATATATGTGAATATGTATACATACATGTTTGCGCGTTGAAAAGGTTGTGTTACTTGATGTTTATTTAATGTGTATGTTCAATATTATTGATATACACAAAAGAGGAAGAACATCTATTGGGCGTTGGGGCAGAAAGTGTGTAAAATATGAGTGTTAAGTGTTTCAAAAATAACGTAGATTGTGCATAATATTCCCAAAACTTACTTGCCTTTCTTTTTGTTTTTTATAGCATCTGCTAATTCTTCAAATGTCTTTGGCACTTTCAATCTGTTTGTCTTTAAGTAACCCCCATCTGCTCCCGGGATATAATTGAAATGAATTAGTGCCAATCAGGAAAAGGAGGAAATGTTTCCGCCGTATTCTGTCTGCCATGTCAAAATCTCAATTTTCTTCCGAGTCCATAAGCGTTTAAGTAATCGACTGATCGATGCTTGGTGTTTTTTTTTAATTTCTTACAAATTCGTTTCCTCTAGTTAAGCGTGTTTTGTAAGCCCAATGGATACTCTCCTTGACTATAAAAGTTAATATTTTATTCTCATTTATACACTAGATTACGCCATTTAGCCCTAGATAAGGCTACGAAACTTGCAAGCCTTCTCACCTCCATTGTTGATTAAAACTGCCATTAGAAATTGTCACATATACGTTGACATTTTAACTAGGATTTTATTATTATTTACTGATGAGGAGTGTTCATTTGAGTTAGTATAACAGATTGCCCATTGAAAATAACAAGTAGCATTCGTTGGAGTAACAATAAGTCTCCACAGATTGTATGCACTCTCTGCCTCTTTAGTTAATTGGTGCAAAATTATTTTGCTTCATGGCAGTATCATTTAACCATTGATTTCTCGCTGATTATGACTGTTCGTTGCCTCTGTAATTTCTTGTTTAAATTTTCTAATTGGCCATTGCTTATCAAAACACGGGGTCAACACGAGGATAAGCGTTAAATAGATTGTCAGTTGGAGGATGATCGCTATCACGAGGGGACAGGAAAAAGGGTAAGATAAGTAGATGGTTATTTAAGATATAAATTATTATCATAGACGGCGACTCTTCAAGTATTTGTTTACACAAGACTTGAATGTGACATTGCTGTAGTCGGTAAGGAAGCAGTCTCGTGGAATCTTGTTCCACATATGAGGTGTACTTGGAAATAAACTTTGTTTATGGAAGTTAATTTTCTTGTTTTTTAATTTTTTTTTTGTAAGATAGAGAGAAAGGAAAGTTCTTGCTGTTCGTGTAGTTAGACGTGTTCTTGTTGTGAATGTCTTACGGTGAGGTAAGGGATATAAGCTCTCGAGCACCTAACATAAACATAACGATACAGTAGAGCGAGGCTAGCAACAACCTTTCTCTGTATAAAGAGGCTGGAGGCAGGAATAGTGATCACTTCTTCTAGATTGCAGAGAAGATGTTGTACACTTTCCAGACAGGGAATAATGTTCCGGGTGACACCTCCCAATATATGGCAGCAGTACTCCATCTTAGAACTATCTTATATAAGTAAGGCATTGCGTAAGTAGTGGCGTACTTTATAGAGCGGCAGAATAAGCTAGCCATTTTCCCATCAACCATTAGCAAAATTTTCTGAGGTGAAAATCACCCTTAGCAGCTGAAAGAATGAGGCTTCCTCGAACAGAAACTATTCATGTTGATAGGCGAACAATGATTAGGAGGACAATGAATCCCCCCAAGATTTCAACACTCTCCGCCTCATTGCAATTAAGCTTGTATAGTGCTCTCTCTCTCTCTCTCTCTATCTCTCTCTCTCTATCTCTCTCTCTCTTTTGTTGTTCCATCCTTTTTATCACCATCACGCAATGCACATCTCGTTAGAGAATATAAAGTATATTTAAAAGCGAAGATCCTTGAACATCGTGTTTCACTGCCTCGTAGATGTATGGGTTGACTGTAGTCGAGGTAGAAATGGGGCACTATTCAAACATTCAAGATTTGCATTGAATGTCATCAATATTCAATATACAGCAATAACGCAAGATTCCCCGAATTTAGATTTTTCAAAATACCCCTTAAGCCTCTAAATGTAAGCTATTTTATATAATCAAAATTATAAAATAAATGTCCATTAAAATTTAAATTAGAATTCTAGTCATAAGTTTAAGAAGCATTATATCTTGATTTTAATCTTCAAAAAGAACATAAAAGTGGTGGAAAACAACTTTGTTCCGGGAATTAATTTTACCCGAGCTGGGGCAGGCGGTCTTCTAGTATATACGCATATATATATATATATATATATATATATATGTATATATATATATATATATATATATATATATATATATATATATATATATATATATATATATATATATACAGGGTGGGCAAAAATAAGGGTCCTATTTTTAAAAATTCATAACTTTTTTGGTTATTGATTTAAAAAATTTTTTTTTTTAGAATAAGTAAAGGACCCCTTCCGAAGCAAGCATGAGCCGTATTAGCCCTAAGGAACGTACCCTCATTTAGAAAACATTATTTTTGCTTAAAAAACTCAAAACAGTGTAAAAAACAATACTTTAGTTTTTGTAAGTTTTAAGAAGTGTTTTTCGGCTAAAATTTGTTTTGTTTATTTCAAAAAATCTCGAAAGGGTCTGTCTACACACACATACAGTTTGGTGAGTTTAACTTTTATTTTGTGGAAGTTATTCAAATTCAAGTTATTCAAATTTAAAGATAGGACCCTTATTTTGGCCCACCCTGTATATATATATATATATATATATATATATATATATATATATATATATATATATATATAGAGAGAGAGAGAGAGAGAGAGAGAGAGAGAGAGAGAGAGAGAGAGAGAGAGTCACAATGAACTCCACTAATATTCTACCCATCAAAGTAAAACAATTATTTTTACTTGCCTACAACATAAATATCGGCATAATCTGCGTGTAGATATCACGAATAACTAAAAATGATTAAAATTAAACTAAAGTAAACGCTTAAAATATCGTTAAAAATTCACACAACGCGCGAGCCGCAAATTTCGGGGGGGGGGGCAGACATAAACAATGGCTTTAGTGAGTCTCGTAAAGGAAATGAATTATAGGGTCCCTTGGTTTGGATTATAGAGCATCTGTTCTGATCTTCTGTAATATATATATATATATATATATATATATATATATATATATATATGTGTGTGTGTGTGTGTGTGTGTGTGTGTGAGTTAATGTGCGTGTGGCACTTGTCTGGCAATGCATCAATTGTTAATTGTCAATCCCCAATCAAAGCGAATATCACATTTGGAATCTGCAACATTCTGCAGATGTAGCGTAATGTTAATTGATAAAACATTTTATTCCATTATTATGATGTCGCATGAAACATTGCGTCACATATTTATCGGAATATTACTATTTGTAGTCATTTACTGCTGATAATGTTTTCTCTAAACGCATGTTTAACTTTTATAAAGAATCTTTCAGAGAACGGTAGTTGAACTACTCAACATATAAACACCTGGAACAATTCCCCCAATGTAATTGTTCATATTTAACCTCTGTTAAATATATGTGATACAATAAAACAAACGCTAGAAAAATATACCAGTGTATATATATCATAAGGTGATAAAATATAGTTGGTATATTTATATATATATATATATATATATATATATATATATATATATATATATATATATATGTATATATATATTCAGTAAATACTTCAACAGTGCTGAATACGTGAGTTAATCTTTGTCGTAGTATGGAGATATTTCTAAGTCAGTTAAGCAACACAAGAGCGTCCATGTTTCATTCCTGAATTAAGCGTGATGATTTCCTGTAGGAATGAAACATTGGCGTGTCTATGTAGTTTCCTTGCGTAGATCTATGTTAATACTATATATATATATATATATATATATATATATATATATATATATATATATATATATATATATATATATATATATATATAATATTCCAAAAACCAACTGTATTTCACCGGCAGTTTTATGTGCTTTGTACTCTGGTTCTTCAAGACTTTTTTTCGGAGTTTCATTTTTTATATCGTAAAATTATCCAGGCTATTTGGCGCTGTTTTAGTAAGTCTTATGTATATTCCTTATGGCAAGGTGAAAGATAAAAAAGTATTTCTCCACACTACATGTAAATTAGTTACAGCCGCTATTACTTTTTTTTCTTTCTGGAAAGCATTCAACGTTCTAGGAGTCTCATATACACCCGTCCCATTAGAACTGTGATATTCCAAATTTCCTGCGATGAGATTTACAACTTTCGCTTCGTTAACCTCCTGAAATGTCCAAACAAATATCGTAAACTCCAAGATTAACGAAATCTGTTTTCCATTGTCGGTACATGTCTCAATGTGTAAAAAAAAAGACTAGGATAATTTCCGAATTACCGGAATGCAAAATATATATTTAGAACAACACATAGTGTACTGAATCAACTCATCAATCAGTGCTTCTAACATACACAGCCATACGTATATATATATATATATATATATATATATATATATATATATATATATATATATATATATATATATATATATATATATATATACATGTATATGCATATATATACAGTTACATATATATATACATATATCTAAATATATATGTATATATATATAAATACATATATATATATATACATGTATATGCATATATATACAGTTATATATATATATATATACATATATCTAAATATATATGTATATATATATAAATACATACATATATATATATATATATATATATATATATATATATATATATATATATATATATATATATACACACACGTTAAGCCAAGCCAGTGCTAGATGGGGGAACCATTTGGGAATACCAGGCAGTTTATGTAAGCACCTAGCGACTATGGCCAAACATCCTGAATAACAGTAACAAATAAAGTGTTGGAAAGCAGGGGGTGTTTCCCCCTTCCGGAGTGATCAAATCCCCTGATGGTGATGGATATATATATTTATATATATATATATATATATATATATATATATATATATATGAATTTAATCTTGTTCTTTTGGGATACAGGATTTTATTTGGGCAATTACGAATGGAAGAGTTGAAAATACCTAGTGTCTGGTGGCATGGCTCAACCCCTGGGATAGATGCACCATCTGTGTTTGTTAAGACAGGCGTCTCGGAGAAATAAATATCAGATGTCAATGCTGTCAATGTTTTTAGCAGTTCCAAAAAGCTTTCACCACTTAAAACAATCTCTGTGTCGCAGTTTAACAGCAATACTCAGTTTGATCAGTCCCACGCACATTTTAACAGAACCGCTGGTGAGAGAGGGGGCATGACGGAGACAAGTAAAGGGTATTACTGGCAGGCTTTAGCTGGAGCTCTACACTGGGTGTTCAATCATAAGCTAATGACCAATTGTGTTGTCCGTATTCTCCAGTTGTGACAAATGATGTATTTTCAGATACAATACTGCTCTCCTCAATCCTGGAGGTGGCGAGAAAAAGAAGCCCCAAACACTGCTAGCCCATGACACATTCTTACCAGCCCGCAGATTCTGTCTGGTTATCCATTATCGCAGGCCACAGAAGAAGGAAAACATTAAATGCAATCCCGGCGCTTGAATGTTCAAGACAAAAAGTACGGCCCTCGAACGCAAAACAAATCTCGTCGCTCTCCCCTTTAAAAGTCACACTATATCAAACGTTGCTCTAAGTGAAATTTGTCTTACAGAATTTAACTAGTTAGATGAAGTGGGGGGTTATACTTTCTTCTATGTTGGCAAAGGTTTTGCTGGGTCCCTGTCTTCTTTCCAAATAGTTACCTCAAACCGCATCATGACCCTGACAATTGATCTTGGTGCATCATTCATGCTACTTTTGTAGGCTGGTATGCCTCAACAATGACAACCTATGAGCAGTAAAAAGATAAGTTTTACTTTTGTCTTTGTGATGCCATTTCTTGAGTCAACTAAAAGAGAATATCTTGTCCTTATAGAAGACTTCAATGCTTGAATAGGAGCTACCATGTGGCTTTGGAGGGTGTTTTAAAGACATCACGGTGTAGGGCGAATCAATTCAAACAGTATTATTTTTCTCTCTATCTTCAGTGAGTTTGATGTTACCATCATGAATACTCTGTTTCAAAATAATAATCACCGTAAGACCTTATAGATTCACCCCAGATCTAGGAGTTAGGATATGATAGAATACATGGTTACTCGAAGACGAGTGTAAATTACATTTCGATCACTTGTTATTTTCTTGGGATCTGCTCATGTTGGATCAATTACTTCTCCGCTGAAAGTGCTCTTTCCGTCTGGCTCGCAGGTAGCAATATCGAAACGCATATATGGGTTATCATTGAAAAGCAGCGAGAAAAAGGGACGACCTATGTTATAACCTGGAGAAATCTGATGGCATTAAAACGTCCTAGAAGAGTATAAGCGATGTAGATTTTTTTCCTCATTTGAAATACGTGGGCGTCTTGTTCGTAAACACCAGAATTGTGTTGACAAATAAAATGAGGTTAAAAATTGATCAATCAAATGTATGATGTGCATAGAATAGTGTTTAATGATAAGAACGCGTCTGCCAAACATATAACACTACAAAACGTGCAAGGATGAGGTGCAAGCTGCTCTCCACAACATACACGATTCTTGGTAGTCCTCTAGAGCGCCCAGCTTTTACAGGCAGCAGACAAGAAGTATACTAAAACCTTCTCTGAGGGATTAAGGAAGGTTTATTGTCGATGGGAAAGTGAGAACTCTCTAGTCCTCTTTGATGATCAGAAAACACTCCAAACGGAGCGTGAATGACAACTCTGTGAATCAGTCCTCAATTCCAACTCCGAAATGAATGAAGATGTCATAACCGCAATTCCTCAGCGACTAAAATACTCTAGCTTTATTACCTTACGACATTTAAAGAACTCAAAGATATAAGCAAACACTTCCTGTAAAGCAAGGCCCAAGGAAAGGACAACATTCCATCGGAGATCTAAAGTATGGTAGGAGGAAGCTAGTGCAAAAGAGCTTGTATATCTTTATTGCATCTGTAAGCATGGATATGTATCACATCATTTCAGAGGTGCCTTCATAAAACATATTTTCAAAAACAAAGATAGCCTAACGGTTGTGACAACTACCTGTTGCAGTTGCAAAGAAAGTTTTAGCTCGATTTATTCTTAGCAGAATAATTCAGCATCTTGCAGTGGAAATTTACCCAAAACTGCAGTGTGGCATCTGAGCTGGCCATGGTGTTATCGAAATGATCTTCTCTTCTCGTCAGGTTGCTGAGAACGTGAGAGAGAAACATCAGATATCATACATGGTGTTCGTGGACTTAACCACGATGTGTATATGTATATATATATATATATATATATATATATATATATATATATATATATATACCTTTAGTTACAGAACACTTTTTGGGTCGTCCTATGTTCTTTAAATGAATAATAGGAATATTTCCCGTTGTCTGTCGTATATCTGTCTTAGCTGCCGTGTGGGTAAAAGCGTCAGATAGAAGTCAAATGTAACTTTAGACTGTGGCTCGAATCCTGCGACTGGACGTGCCGTTATATATATCCACACTGATATATATATATATATATATATATATATATATATATATATATATATATATATATATATATATATATGTGTATATATATATATATATATATATATATATATGTTTATATAGAAAATATTTATAAAATAAAAATACAGATTTATAGTAGTTAGCGAATTTATATAGTTCAAATCCATTTAAATAAATATAAGTGTCCAATCACAAAAGTGAGGCTCGATATAAAAGCATATTCAATAGAGCTCTTGATAAATAAATTATTTTATTCAAAATAATATCATTGCATGATTTAATAAGAATTTTAGACAAAAGTATTTGAATTACGTGTTCGTAAAGTGACGTTTATTGAAATATACCTCGGTAAATTTAGAGTGTGTAACCTAATTGAGGCGCATAGTATTTTTCTGAAATATTTCTATGATGTGTATTTTATAAATAAAATAAAATAATGTAAAATAGATTTTCTTTTTCATTTGTAAACTCCATGATAATATTGTAACCATGCGGACTAAAATAGAATATACGTATCTAATACGCTAAATAATATAAAGTAGTACGATGATATGTTATGTAGTCGATGACCTAAAGGATGGGGGGGCAGTACATTTACCGAAACGTAGTAGAAATATAAATATCGAAGATGAGGACAATAACCTAAAACAAAATAAGTAAGTAATGGTAACATGTCATCCGGAAAATTGAGACTATAAAGCATCTGTCCGTAAATAGCATTTCTTGATGCAAAAGGATTATAGAAAATCCATTGCAGCCAGACGTCGGCAAACTTCTAGGGAAATATCTTCTCTCAGTATCACCAGCATCAGAGGCATGTTATATATTTGCAAGTAAGACGACCGTTTATTTTCATGGATAAATGTCAGAAGTAAATAGTCGATTTCCGTACAGACGTTGGCAGCATTTCGATCGATCGGTGTTTGTCATCATTCCACGTTTCAAATATCAATGTTTGCCTATGACTATGATTTATTACAAATTCATGTCAATAATCGAACCACTTGGTCAGATTTCAGAGACTCGATCGATGATCCAACCCATAAACATAAAGCAGTCAGCAAATTTACTTTCTTGACAGCGCCGCAAGAACATATGATATACTACTAGATGAAGTAGCTGGTTATGAACAGGGTTTCGTATATTCTCTACCGTGTCTTATCTTATAGTTTATTCTCCATCTATGTGCGAAAATGTTCTCTTGATATTTTTTTTTACTTGAAACCATATGTTAATAATCAGAGAAATTTTGGCTAAGATCAAAGTGTAGTATTTGCTCCGATGGATACTGCACCCCATAGACTGGTATTGTCTTGGCCTTCGGGGCTTGATTTACGCCGGTCTATGGGTCTGTCCTGTGCAGTTCTCGGAGGTCCACCCTCCCAGGCTTCGCCTCCCCTCTTTGCGGAGGAGTAAGTTTATTGCTTACTGCCTATGGCGCCCCTACCGGGGAATGCCGACGGGGCTGCCCAGGCAATTTTTAAACCCCACATTCCCGACCCGACCTTGGATCACATCTTACTTGTGGGAGTAAGATAAAAACTGGCCTTGTGCCTAACTCCTGGAGAGGAGAAAATCAATATTTAATGATTCTCTATGTGCCTAATTATGAGTTGCTTCTAACTATTTTAATGGATGAGGCTTTAAGCCCTATTTCTCAATATCCAATCTGTTGGTAAAGTTGCTGAAGAACATGCTTGTATCCATAAATTATCTGACGCCTGCTGAAACTATCTACGTATATAAGTGTCAGATCCTATTTAAAATGGAGTACTGCTATCACATCTGTTGAAATGCCGCCCCCTGTCTCACAGAAGAGATGCAACTAGTATTTAACTATCCTGTTGTTATTTCCATTGAATATGCTCATCTGATGTTCAATATGTGTTTCTATCACTGTAAACCATTCGCAGTAAGAACTTGTCTTATTACCACAACTGCAAAAACAGTCCTTTCTTCCGCCGTGTGCCTAACAGTAAACGGAATTTCCATGAGTATAGTTTATTTCTCAAGACTTTTAATATGTGGAACACGTTGCTACGTGATTGATTCCCTTTGGGCTACAACATGGTGCAATTCGAATACATTCTTATTAAATTATTGTCATAAACGCGCTTTATTAGTGATAACATGTTATTCGTTCCATTCACTAATTTCAATCATCCTATAACATTCTTCATTATTCAGTCGACAATTTATACATCTCATTAACCTTTACCCTCGAGTGGCTTTTAACCTTGTTAAGTGTTGATTCATTAGTAAATAAAAACATTCTTACATTGCGTTTTGCAATTCCACATCCTCGCAACAACTCTCTTTAATTTCGAATCCTTCCTGCATTACATCATTAAACAAAATAATATACTATCCATTCCTTATATGAAAGACGAATATGACAACACAACTATCCGGTATCAACAATACCGTATAAAAGAATCCGCCTAGGATTCATATCTGCACTTACTCTCGAAAGAATACCAAAAAAAATGTATTTTATTGCCTACTGTACGGCACATCAACCCTTTGGCGTTATTTAATGGACAAATACAATACTCGTTTTAATTAATTTATTTAACACTTATCATTAAGCTAAAATGGGTATTACCTATAGTTGTGGTTAAGCCCGTATGCTAATAAATGTTCCAATAGTAGTGCATTCAATTGTCAATGTTGTACAAACAACAACAGAAAAAAAAACAAAATGACAAGATTTAAATTCATTAAGGAACGTGTGTAACAGAAACTACTATGAATCCCCCAAAGTATATTATTCTGTTACATCTGAAATATTAAGAGATATTGTTACATTCTAGTACTGTCCTCATAAATTAAGGATCGCTTGAGATACATTTTATTCGGACAATACCCTGCCACTCATACATATCAGTGGCATGCCAAAATACATCAATAAGATAATGTAAATCGAATACATAATTTAAATAATTATTATTAGGACTACTGTTCTCATCTTGGATGTTTTTCCCAAAACGTTTCAGCCGATGTCACCTTCGTTCAATATAAAGATCCCCATGTTCGACAAGAAGGTCGGATGTTACATCGGCCGAAACATCCTGAGAATAACATTCAAGATGATGACCGTAATACAAATGATATTACTCTTATATATATATTTTTTTTTTGATTATATGGCATGAATATATTTTTGATGAATGTGTATTAGAAGAATACAATTCATTCTCGTTTAATATATTTTTCATATAGCTATTCATACACTTGTCTTATTAAAATGAAATACTCCACTTCAAAATGAATAATTTCGAGCAATTATTTATTAAAACCTTTACATATCATACGGAAGAAATGTTTTCCTATCTTAATATAAAGTTATTAAGTTTTTTTATCAACACAAATAAGGCTTAACCAATGCAACACGAGAGATGAAACTACGAAGGAATCGCTTAAAATATATAAGATGATAAAAAGATGCTGAGTGTGATGAAAACGTATACAACGATCACGGAAGAAACGTGCGTAAAGTGTTTAAATTAAATATAATAGTCAATATATTTGCACATTTCAAAGAGAACAGATGCGTACATTTCCTTAATAAACAGTTTGTTGTAACTATTTACAGAGTCGGGTTGAAATGTTTCTGTCTGAAAGATTATGTCAGTAATGTGTAAAGAAAAATCAAAATTCACTTACAAATTGTAATACAATCCTAGTGCTGTTAGTATTACCATACAAACGAAAATATGCATTTTTTGAAAAATAGCAGAATATGATACAATGTATTTGGGAAATGAATTGTGAGAGTCAAAAAACAAACCTCCATTACAATGAGATCATCTCGATCTAGAAGCGTTAACTTATTCTTTTGTATAGATATTCCTTTCAGAATTGCAAGCAGCATTATTTTTTTAAATCTATTTTTGCAATTTTTCAGTATTGTATTTGACATTATCCATGATTCTCTTTTACAGACAAAAGGCGATCTTTTTCGGAAACAACGAAAAATAAAGACGTAGAGATGAAATGATTAAACTACAAGGACGTCACTTTTTTGTTATAGTAATGAGGTCGGCCAATTTTCTCGTCATTTCGACAATTTCACTTTCACATTTTTTGGTGAAAAATAATTCATTCGCTGTCATTCATAATTTGGATAAAATTATTTCAGATTCTTCTTTCATTCGGATTTCATTATTTATATTTTTTCTTGGTAATATTCTTTTCTTTTTTTATTCCGTCTCATATCATGAATACGTTTTGAGTGTATCAAGTATTTTAGATTCATTTAATTCTTTACATGTATTAATTTACTCATACATTAGTCACATTTTTTTACTCTATGTTTTAATCCTTTTAATAGCAGGTACTTAAGTCAAGTCTTTTGTGAAAGATTCCCGACAAAATACTCCAGCGCCAACCCCCAAAACAGACAAAATGTGGTTTGTCATGAAAAACAACGTTTTATCATTTACCCAAACATCCTACGATGCATTCCACGATGGCGTTTATTCTGCATGTTGTACCCCCTAAAACTGACCCTTACTTAATCCTAACATATATAAACGCATATATAAACAATACTACAAAATAGGTCAAGAGCGTGTGAGTGCACTGCGTATGATTAACAGGGCTAACCTTTTTGTGCAAAACGAATGTTTCGATTAATGACGTTTCTTTAACAAATATCCGAGAAGTCTAATACATTGTATTCGCTATATCATTAGTTTAAAATTCATCATTATTAATTTCAATCCGTTCATATTCTCTTTAGTTTGGCCTTAGTCGCCTTCTACTGTTTATAAATTCCGTATTTTATCAATTCCTTCTTTTTTACTTCTTTCGTCTACATTGTCTATATTATTTTCACTGTCTTCTTCGTGTTATGCCTCTCTTCTTTCCTTTCATCATTATCCTATTTTATTTCATTCCTCTTCTTATTCATCTTCTTTCTTCATTTAACTTCCTTTTCAACTTTTTCTTCTTTAATTCATGTTTTTCTTCTTGTATTTTTCTTCGATGTCTGTTTAATTCGTCTTAGTCTCAATTCTTTTTGGTCCTATCTTTTTGGCCGTCATTTATCGACATTAATTGATATATTCTTAATTAATCATGTCATACTTTAAATATGGCTAAACATATTCATTCTATTTATATCACCATTTGTGTCGCTACTTTGTTTATGTTCTTCAACATTTTCTAAAGTATCCTTTGTCCATTTTTATTCTTCCTTTTTTACGTTTCTTATTTTCTTCGTCTAACTTTTTTTCAAAGTGTTATTTGTATTGCTTTATTTTCTCCTTATGTCAACTTATTTATTCGTATATTTCATTTGTTCTCCTACTGATCCTTATTTTCTTTTATTTGAGTCTTGGCCCTTTTCTCTTCATCATTAATTATATTTCCTTATAGATTATTTTTCCTACTTCTTTTTCTATTTCGTCTATTCTTCTTCTTCTTCTTCTTTTCCTCCTTCTCCCCTCTACTTATCTTCCACTTTTCTATCTTCGTCTTTTCCTTTTTCCTCTCATTCCACTTCTTCTTCATCTCTCCCTTTTCTTCTCTTCTTCCTCTCTGACGGTGTAAGTTTGCTTCGTTGTACTTAATTTTATTATAGTCTAGTTCGTCTCTTTTCTTATTTCATCTTTTTGATGGTATTCTTTATCATGATTCTATGTTCCCCTTATTTATTACTTATCTTCCTTCTTCTTCTTTTGTTTAAACTTACAAATTGCTTTTTACATCTTTTTGATTTATTTTACATGTAATTATTATTCTGTGTTCTTCATTACTTTCTTAGTACGATTTTACTTCGTTGCCCTCTGTTTTTTCTCATATGTTATTATTCACTTTATATTTTCTATTTTAATTTTTACTCGTAATAATATCGAAACAATACTTCAATTTCAGTTTGGAAATAACGAATCTTCTTTATATTTCATTTTACTCTTTGTTATTTCGTTGTTCCTTTCTTTTTTCTTCTAGTCTATACGAGTCTACTTGTAATGACTTTACAAGCAAACGCAACAAGAAATCCCCCCCCCCTGCAACCTCTACAATAAAAATAAAAAGGTTTTTTTCCTGTTTTCTGACATTTTCACACGTTAATCAACTCTGCCACTTTTCGGTGAAAGGCAACCCACAGTTTTGTGTTTAGTATTTAAAATTCTCATCGCATTATCTTTCATCCCGTTAGCAATTTTATAAATGTATTATTTTCACTTGTTTTCACTTTATTTTTACTTTCTGTGCTGAAGATTTGTTGGTTTTGTCACAAGCAGAACATTACCTATATAAACAATAACAACAACTACAACACTTTCTTTTACTACTGTTATAATAACTATTATTATTATTATTATTATTATTATTATTATTAT
>OY744517.1:8669785-8687285 GCA_963556195.1 Sepiola atlantica | reverse complement strand
GAAAGAAAAAAAAAAAAAGAAAGACACATTTTGTTAAGAAAAGTACATTCTAGTTAGAAAGAAAAGGACGATTTGCCGTAATTAGGTTTTTTTTTGTGTTGTGTTTTAAGAATTTGTTGCTGTAGTTTTTTTTTCTGGTTTGTGTTGGTGGGGGGACGAAGGCGAAGGGCGGTGACGGGCGAAAAAAGAAAGAAAAAGGAGAAACGAGGGAGGTATGCAATTGAGAAAGAGAGTGAAAAAAGAAATGTTAAAGGAGATTGTTAAAAAAAAAAAAAATGTGCGCGCGAGGCAGAATATGCTTGTTAGAAAGGAAGGGAGAGAGAGAGAGAGAGAGAGAGAAAGAGGGCGCCCGTGGGCCTTGGAAACTGCTATGAAGGTGGCAGAGAAATGACGTCGGCGGCGACAGGTGATCTGGTGACGCCCGGGCCAAAGCCTGGCGACATGTCGGGCGCTGTTCTCTTTTGAATTGTATTGTATTGTGTTGTGGAGATATGTTCTCCATTGGTTCTGTCGGTTTTGGTTTTATTTTTTTTGTTGTTGTTGGGTGGAATGAATTTTATTTTATTTTTTATTTTTTTTTTTTTGATGTTTTTTGATGTTTTTTGATGTTTTTTGATGTATTTTGATGTATTTGTTACATGGAGGATTCCGGGTCTTCAATGCTTGAGTGAATGAGATTTTACTATTTAGAGGATGGAGAAATTTAAAAATGTTATTGAAAGAAAAAAAAAAAAACAGTTCTTAAATTGAATGTTACGTGGGTCAGCCGGGCGAATTGAGTTGATTAGGTTCGGGCAGCTGGTGGCAGCCAGAGTGGTTTGGGTCGGATCGCGGAAACCCTTGGACAGGGTTGATTTTATCGGGAAAAATCCCCGTGTACAGAGTATGTACAGGCTTGGAAAGTCAATGAGGGATTCCCGGCGTTTGCTCGTATGCTCTCTTTTATAGGGTAACCATGGGTTAGTGGCGAGGCTTTTGGTAAAGCCTGCATACGTTAAAATTGCGAACGGGAGTAATGACGGTGATATGGTCATTCTGTGGGACCACGAGAAAAGGAAGGTGGTCAGTTATGGAAATTGTTGTTTTTGTGACCCAGGTGTGCCCAACTGCGCCGATAGAGTGTGTGAAAGTTGTGTGAAATGTTAAGCTTTGAAATTGTGGTCCCAAATTTTTTTTGTGGATTTTGGATGTTTGCCGACGAGTGTGCTGCGAAGATACCCCACCCTCTCACCGCATAGATAGGAACACGGGAAGGGAACGCATAGAATTGGTGTCTGCTCAACACCAGTGGGGATGGAGTTAAGCTGGGGTGTGGTGTGACTTGGGTGCGCGCGTCGCGGGCGGATAGAACCATGGGGATCGATTTTAAAAAAAAAAAAGAGGTACCGGGTGTTAATTGGATTTAATTGTAAGATTATAGGTTGGGCCTAGTTTTTGGTCATTCGGCGTGTTCCGGGAGCAGAGATGATTCGATGTGACATTTCGCTCAATACCGTATCGACTAGATAGATCCATGGGATGGGGTCCTCCACGTTTAATGAACAGGGCTGGGAGTTAGAGACATGGGCGATTGTTCGCGGACGTTTGCGCCGGGGCACTGGGATGCTCGAAGTATATGGTCCAGATTAGACAGTGGTAGGAAAACGGTACCTTTTGTAATTTTGAGAGGCTGACCATTTAAGTCTACAGGTTAAGGAAAGGGGTTTCTGTTTTTGCGCCCCCATATCGCGGCAATACGCCCGATTTCAAATCGGTCGTGTACCGATGATTAGATGAATATGTGCGTGTGTATTTAAAAAAAAAAAAAAGTGTTGGTGATGGATTTGGATATTTGTGTAAATTTCTTCAGGGAAGAAATTTTGAAAGATAAGGTGGAGAGGAGTGTTATATTATGACGGGCCCTGTATTTCAAACGGGTAGATTAACTAGTAGCAAATAGCTAGTTTTGTGATTCGAAAAATAGGATTTGTTTCTGGACTCAGAAATGAGTCATAGAAGTGTTTGATCTGGGAGCAGTCATAACAAATCTGGAAAAACCTGACGTGACCTTTTGAGTCAGAGATCAGTCAGTCGGTTTTGTCCCGATATTGCGCGTGGGAACGAGAATCACGTGACCACAGAGAGAACAATAACTTAGTTTTAGAAATCAGTCTGAACCTGGAAGTGAAAGTGGGCAGATCGCTGCGAAAATGTAGCCGGTAAAAACGGGTAAGGCCCCACTGTGGGGGGCCTAAAGATATCCCCAGAAGAAAAGAAAACAGTCCGAGTGTGAGAAAGTTGAAGCCGGAGTCCTCCTAACGACAACCGAACCGCGCAGTAAGAAAATGGTGTGTTGAAGAATAAATAAAACTGTGTGAAAAATCCCCTCAAGAAAATCAATGTCTCGTTTGTTCCTTTTGTATGAGACATGCTTCTTCCTTTGATCAAGACGACATAGCCAGCGGAGACTAGACGAATCACGGACCAAAAGAACAGAAGAAATCAAGGTAACCTTTGAGATTCATTTGAGATTTGTTTGAGAACTGTTTTAAAGACGTTAAGATACGTGTAATTCTAAGAGACGTTTAATGAAAAAAGGCTTGAGATGCCGTGAAAATATTCGTAATTGAAAAAGGCCTGAGATGCCGTAAACGGCAGTGGTTTTAAAGAGGCCGTAATTGAAAAAGGGCTGAGATGCCGTGAAAAGATTCGTAATGAAAAAGGCCTGAGATGCCGTTAAAAGATTTGTAATTAAAAAAAGGCTGAGATGCCGTAAGTTGATGAGACGTGAAGTTGTAAGACTGTGGTCCGAATTTATAGAAAAAAAAAGAGAGACTGTTCGAATTTTATAGAAAAAGGAAGAGAAAAATGACCTATAGATGAAAATGATATAGAGTAGATTGTATCATCGGAGGCGCTGGGGGGGAGAGATTGAAATCGCCATTAATCCTCTCGTGAACGTTTCGCGTTGGTTTCGGCCGGAGAGGATGAGATCCGAACGGCTGAGGTGATTTTGAAGAAATGCCTCAGTCCGGAAGGATCTCCGCGTGAGGTAATAAAGAACCTCTCTCCCCCCCCCCTTGCTCTCGTGACGTTTAATGTGAGCGTGTATGCTACATAATGTTGGAAATCTAGAGAGACTTGTTGCCACTCATATTCAAGATCAGACCACTTGTTATTACAAGCGAACAATCACTAATAATGACGCGTATGAAAACTCCTCGTGAGTAAAAAAGAAGGAGGAAGTAGAATAAAAATCTGATATTCCTTAATGATTCTCGTAATGTCGGTTTTCTCTATCGCTTTAAACACTTTCTCACACCAGAGGCTATTCTCTATCTCTACACATCTACAATCAAACCATTTATGGAGTACTGTTGTCATAGTTGGGCTGGTGAATTCCTGCCCTATTTGAGGGTTCTTGATAAGGTGCATAAACGTATCTTTAATTTGATTGGCCCGACTTTTTCTACTTCTCTGCATCCTCTCCCTCAAAGACGTCATGTTGCTAGTCTCAGTCGTTTCTATAAATACTATTTAGGCATGTGTTCTTCAGAATTATGTGATCTATTCTACGCTTCTTTTGTTCTAGCTCGTTTTACTCGTTGGTCTAGTGGTATCCATCAATTCGCTGGTTTGATACCTCATTGTAATACAGCTTCCCATTCTAGTAGCTTCTTTTTAAGAACCGAAGGCTTGTGAAACTCTCTTCCTGTTCACTGTTTTCCTTCTACCCATAACTTTGATCGTTTCTAGACTAGGATCAATAGGCATCTCCTGTCTTTGCGATAATCATATTTGTTCTTGTAAGATCCTTACATCAAGTGGCTAGGTGCCTTGTCTGGAGCGATTTCTATTCTCACAGAGTTTTTTAATACTAACACATTCATGAAAATAATGTGGTAACATTTCACTGAGAAACAAGCGATTCTTTGGTGTGTGGAATGTTCAATATTTGCGATATTTGAGGATTATATCTACTAACAAAACAAATACCATAATAAGTATTTATAAATAAAAACTATTGAAAAATGTATTAGGACATTTAAAACTCTGTTGTGGTACCTTTTTCTGCAACTGTTTCCGTCATTCATTCTGATAACAAACCAATTACATCACGAAACGTATTAGGTTACACATTGTGTACTCTGAATCATTACACTGAATTATCTTCCGTTTGTATTCATTTTTCTTTACTGGATCCAGGACCAGAATTAATCTGATCTGGTAGAGTATCCAGCTACTTGAGGTAGTATATCTTGGAGAAGTTACACCATTCCTTGTTAGGAATAAGTTCTCAAGGATCTAAACTATAGTGGGAATGAAACCTTGCTAGAGGAAGATAAGGTGGCAGATAAGATAATAAACGAAACCTTCAGTGGCCAAATGTTTATGAAACTGCAATTTTGAAGAAATTTGACGACGAAATAAATAAGATAGTGAGAAAAGTGAAAGGAACAACCAAGGAAAAAAACTAGAAAAAAATACGAGCGAGGACAATATATGAAAAGGGAGAAAAACGATTCGGGTTAGCGCAACACAAGAAAGAGAATAAACATAATAAGAATGGTACATCTACATAACAGAAACAGATCAATGAAGTTAATAGGGAAAAGAAAAAATAAGATCACAGTGGATTCAAGTAAAAGAACATGAAAAGGAAGAATTAAAAGTGATCTATGGAGAAATAAAGAAGAGACACAGAGAGCTGATGGGTGATGAAAGGAGAGCAGAACGGGCAGAGATATGAACAAGTGTCGCAAAGAATTTATGAAAGATATATACAAGTTTACAAAAAATGTTATTTGATGAAAGCAAAAGCGGAGAGCTTGAATGCTCGAAAGAGGAACTAGAAGAATACTTATCCACATCAAAAGCGTAAGGAAGTATTGCCAAAAATCAATGGCCTAAAGAAACCGACGGCGCCAGGGAATACATTCTATATGGAAGACTTGAGATAGAAAGAAGTAGACAAGTTTGTAAAGAAAGCTAAACCAAAGAACGCGCCAGAAAACAACGGTGTGTGTTATAAAGTTCATACATACTGTTCCACACTGAGAATGAGATTGATTGTGCTAATCCGAGAACTGTGGAGAAAAAGAGATGGTGCCGAGATGTGGAGTATAGTGGAAGGAATTTATCTTCCAAGGGAGGTAGACTCAAAAGAAGTAGGACAATTCAGACGAGTGTCCTTCTTAAACAACGACGGAAACATCGTATTTGGAGTACTTGCTAAAGAAACATAACATTTGCCACCGAAAACGTATATATTGATGAATTAAATCAGAAGTAATGTATATACATTACTGGGTGCGTTGAACATGCCTTTTCCATACATAATGAATTACAGGAAGCTAAAAACAACAAAAGTGATTTGTCAGTAGTATGACTTGATCTTGCCAACGCATACGGGGCAGGGAAACATGCGTTTATGGATCAGACTATGGAATTATTTATGATCTCAACAGCAGTGAGAGTTATACTGAGGAAGTATTATGATCTGTTTCTAATGATATTTGCAACAGGACGTTATATAAGATGTGGCAAAGATTAGAAGTTGGTATTGCAGCTGGCTGCACGATATGAGTTATTCTATTCGTTATAGAGATGGAAAGGATATTAAAATCTTGTAGATGTGATAATACTGCTGTGGAAACACCATTGAGATCATTTATGGATGATATTGTAGTACTACCAAAAGGGAACAAGGCGCTAAAAGATTTTAGAATGGTTAGATTGGTTGATTGCATGGTCAAGAATTAAGTTAAAGGCGCAGAAATCAATGAGTGGCATGCTTGTAAAAGAAGTTCAAAAAGAAGTAAATTATTCGATCAGAGGTGAAAAAGTACACAAAGCCAGCGCAAAGTATTGGGTAATTATATTAAACAACACTAAACCATAGAAGCCAAGGTAAAGATACACATAGACTGAAGATCGATTGAAGGCGATTGGTACATCATTATTGTCTGGAAGAGTCAATTGTTGTACACTAGATTATAATGGTCAGTGATAATGTATGATTTTACGCTTTTAAATGTTGAAAGAAATAAACAACGATGTAACTGTTACATCCGAAAATGGCGAGGATTACCGAAAATGCTAACAAAATTAACACTATACGGACTTGCGGCTCCACTGAAGCTACCCTTTGCATCAATAGGGGAATAATAAAAGCTGAAGAAGTTAGAACGGTGATAACACTTAGATATTCTAAATATAAAAATAATCAAAGAAGATGTACTGGATGTTCGGACAGGGGAAAATGGAATGCAGAACGTGTGTCGACGAAGCTATAAGCCAATTAGAACATAATCGGACTAGTACAAATACACTTGGAATAGTTTGGAGCAAGAGGTGTTGAACCATTTTATGCGAGTGGCGATTTTGGAGAAGAAATGCTGTTGGGAATGAAATTCGGAACAGTATGAATGAAAAACGAAAAGTATAGCTGGTAGAGAGTATTGTACAAGGACAGTGTTTAAAATGGGAGTCGATAGTAGTAGAGAAGAATATTAGTTGGACAGAGGTATGGGAATGAGAGGCAGTGAGGTTATATTACATATTAATAATAACAATAAAGCTAATAGCTACATTTAGTTTTACAACAACTACCCTATTCCGCCGCCCCTACCATGCATTTTGTAAACTCTAGCTCAATTCAACAAGATCTACAAAAACATAACTGCCCTCCTTCTGATTTAAGACAAATTCTAGTAAATAATACTAACATTATACATTCCTGAACCAATTAAAAAAAAATACACGTAGCTAAATAAATAAAATACAACAACCTACAATTAATAATATCACGTATGAAACCAGTGGCAACATTTTAAAAATGCTTAACGTAATGCAAATTTATTCTGTGATACCACTCAGGTGTCGCTGAATTTAAATTGTTCACGCCTTTACTGGGACAAAGTATAAAACGTTCTCTACGCGTTTCTCAGCAATATTTTAAAACATTCTCTTCTTACTACAGCTTATTTGTTTCATTTGTGTTGACGAATAATCGAAAACGTCCGTAATACCTAAAAGACATTTATATTTATTTTCAGTTTACTACGAAAAATACCATTTTACAAATTAAAAAATAAATACAGGTGTTATTAAACAGACGAATTATGTTATTTGTAACAATGTTTGCAAAAATATATATATATTATATACATATATAGTCATATATTTCTATTTATTTGCAGTTACTTATGTGTATATGTTTATATATTAGTGTGTACAGGATTCACCCTAAACTAATTACCTAGTCCTTATGAACTTTGGAAGAAATGGATCTAAATGTGAGCTATATTTAGTTGAAAAGGGAATAACAATATGGCGTTGACATTCAGATATCTTCGACTTTTGTGAAATTTAAACAATACGTATTATACATCAGAGAATAATTATTCCCCAAGTTTCAGTTTTTTTTAGTATTTAAAATTGGAGCGTGTGCCAATATAATGCTTCCTAAAAGGAAGCATTATATTGGCACACGCTCCAATTTTAAGATTCAAGTATTTCAGATTGCATTGCATTTCTTACATAGTCAGTAGACACTAATTAAGCAAGATTCTATGAATTCCAATTTCTTCTATAGACCAATTAAGCTTAAACGTTGAATCTTGGATAATGGTTAGCATCATATAATCGATGTTGATTAAGACTAGAAGATGAATTCTAGACATAAAGTTTAGTAACTCTAAGTATTGATTTTTATCTTGATAAGGGGACATAGAAGTGGTGCAAAACTGTTATGTTAAAGGAAGTAATCTTATGAATCATAGGACGTATATTCTTCTTGTATACTCATATATAAGTTGAGATATTTTCAACAAAATCGTTTTCTATTTTAAAAAATTACGGCCGTTTTAACAATTGTTAATACAGACGAGACGTTTATAAAAACAAAGTCTTAATTTTATCAACACAAGAATCTTCAGATTGAAATAAAACCCTAACTTACTTCGGACATTGTTTACGGAAACAATTAACTTTCTTTTTTTCTTAATTTTGTTAGACGATATATGCGATTAGCGAAATGCAACATATTCTTGACAAGCTACATATTTCGTTACATATTGTTACTTTTGTCTGAAAATCTCTCTCTCTCTCTCTCTCTCTCTCTCTATATATATATATATATATATATATATATATATATATATATATATATATATATATATATATATATATATATAACTGCTCTGGAATAAAATATTAGTACAGTAGAAACTTCTAATATCCATTGAGCTCTACACTTTAGTTTGCCTACATAACGAATATATATATATATATATATATATATATATATATATATATATAATATTAAATTATATTGTTTATATTTTACCTATGTACGACGTCGTTTCGAGCTTTCAGCTCTTATTAGACGGTCACAGGACACGAATCCGGTATCGCACTGAGCCTTCAGGTGAATGTTTATTTTTTTTATCTCTCTCACAGTGCTCGAATTCAATTTGATTTAGAGGGGGGGGGGGGTTCTGATAATATTAAATGTTATTTTTAATATATTACCTACGTAGGACGTCGTTTCAAGCTTTCGACTCACATCGGTGGAGGTAAATTATAATCTAAGACGGTCAAATGGCACGAATTCGGTACGTGATAACGGATAAATTAAGTTACTTTTACACGGAAAGTCACCCGATAGAACTCAACTGCAGAATCGGAGTATTATACTACTATATATATTCATATATATATACATATATATATATATATATATATATATATATATATATATATATATATATATATTAATGTACAATAATATTTTATTTTATATCGAAATAGATTATTACTGTTTCTGGTATAGTACTTCCCAATACCAGTTACAAACCGACTGCTAAGGAAATACGTATTACTTATAGTAAATGAAGCAGCAGTAGTAGTAGTAGTAGTAGTAGTAGTAGTAGTAGTAGTAGTATTAATAGTAGTAGTATTGAATAACAGAAAAGAAAACATCATACAAAGTTACACTATTTTTATAGCACGCGTCTGTTAAGTTTTTGTCTGTACATTTGCATTACTATTTTCAATCGTTCTAGTGTAGAATACTTTGATGCATTTGAATTCGTTGCTATTTTTGATCGCACAATAAAGTGTATTTTTCATGTATTCTCACAAACCCTTTTAAGCTTGATACATGTTTCTCTTACTTCTGTGAAGATGCTCGTTCAACATTATTTAAACAGTGCCAATAATTGCAGCTACACTCGTGAGAGAAACGACAAAGAATGACCAAAATACGATGATAGCCTCCTTTGATCAAAGATTGCCCCCACGACCGAAGATCGAAGAAAACTGTAGCTGCCGTACTTTTTAGACAGATATAGTTCTATCATGTGGCATGACAAACTTAACATATAATGGATATTACTTTTTTGGATTCATTCCCGCCTTTCTACGAGAACATTACTCCGTCGATTTGTCAATCTGTCATTTTCTTAGAGTACAGTTTCAAGTTTATTTGCCGGTTTGTAAAAATAATATTAAAACGGTATGTTTTCTACAGAAGGATACAGAAAGCATGAGGTATGATGAGTTCAAAATGCAATTAGAAGTAAAGACACTTATTATTCTGACATCTAATTTACATACGTGTGTGTGGTGTGTGCATACAATAAGGAAAGCTGAGTTAATCAACATTTGTTTCCCTAAAAAAATTATATATATATTTAAAACACGCAAAATACATGTTAAAATATTCATTAATATAGCAATTGAGTTGTTATAAAAGAAATCCATTTGTATTGTTCTTAATTACTGTAATTTAAAATAAGTATCACCAAATCACCCATTTCTTTATAGATGTCTGTCTATTACTCCCACCTTCTCTCACAGTACAATGTGTTCCAATGCTCTAGGTAAATACACTGTCTATCACCCGCGCTCCCGTTACTCTCTCTCTCTCTCTATCTATCTATCTATCTACCGTTATCTCCCTATTAATTAACAGTCGAAATTAATAACACTAACTATAAATTATGATATTAGAATCGTCCATTATAAACAATAAGAGGAATCACAACAATTATTAATAGTATTTACCTCTAACTGGAGAAGAATATATATATATATATATATATATATATATATATATATATATACATTTTATATATATATATACATATATGTATATATAGTTAGAGAGAGACATATATATATATATATATATATATATATATATATATATATATATATATATATATATATATATATATATATATATATATGGTACGTCAATGAAAATTAGTAAGACCTGCAAATGGAAGCAAATCGGTATTTTCAGTTGTTCAAAACAAGGAGTAGTTTAGTTAATAAAAACATTTATTTTTCATCTCTTTCTTTCCTTAAACCATCGAAATCTTTGAAAAGCCTGGTTTAAGGAAAGAAAGAGATGAAAAATAAATGTTTTTATTAACTAAACTACCCCTTGTTTTGAACAACTGAAAATACCGATTTGCTTCCATTTGCAGGTCTTACTAATTTTCATTGACGTACCATATTTTTGCTCTATCCAGTATATTGAGCTTTCCTTATTTCACAATAGGTCCAACTCTCTAAAAGTTTACCTTTTAGTTATAATTTACATATATATATATATATATATATATATATATATATATATATATATATAAATAGAGAGAGAGAGAGAGAGAGAAAGCACAGAAATAAACTAATTTTCGAATTTCTTTATTCTTTAAAGTGTAACTGTCCTTGCAAACAATGTAACCGGAGCTCTATGGGTTACCCAGCGGTTCACAATTTTCTAATATTTCTTATATGTCATCTTCATAATAATATAAGTACCCGACTTTGGCTGGATTGCAAACATCTAAAACTAGCCGACGTTAGCCGGTAGTTTATTTTCTTGCAATTTGTTTTGCCTTACTTTTTTAAAACTGTCGATTTTCTTTTTCCAAATGTATTCTGTTATCGAAAGCAAATTGATATAAATCGGTATGGAGGAATCCAGATATACCTTTTCCAAAATGTCGATCATTTGAATATAATTCCGATACGGACAAAGTATTTTCTAGAAGAAATTTCATCCAATTGCATTGTAATCTTCTTAACAACATCCTGCAACGAACCACAAGCCACACCCTACGATAAAAACAAACAATAAAGCGACCGACCTTACTTCATATATTAGATTATCTATCGAAATTTTTCAACAATATTTAAACCCTATATGGGCTTTGTCTCTCTCATTGAAGTACCTAAGAGTAACATAACCATACAACTTAAGAAACAAAAGATAGGGATTAATTTTTAAATATACTTTACTAACAATAAGTACGTACTACAATACACCTTTTTATTGAAATCGCTGCAGACAAGGCATGAATCCACTTGTTGTAACGAGCTAAATATTCCATTTCAAGGCAAACAAAAAATAGCAAACGATAAGTGTTTTATGGATAGGTTTCGACTAAAAAAACAACTATTCATTCCCCTTTGTCAGAAACACTATTCGTGTAATGTGAAGACGAAAGGGCAAGATACGGAAAGCGCGTTACAAGGCTACCGAAGTAAACACAAGGGCCACTTTCTACTGTCCAGAACCCAGTAATGGGGTTGTGTTATGTTTAAAAAATCTATTTAATTGTTCTAATTACCCGTAACTATTAATTAAATAAACAAGTATAGTATCTCTTTTTTAGCTATTTATTTATTTATTCCCCCCTCACTTTATGTTAATTCAACCACTTTTTAATATTTCTTAATGTCGCTGTGATAATTTAGAGAAAGCGTAACTTTAACATTATATCTAATCGTTCAGTATTAAGTCGTTTTATTCTTGTTTTTTTAATTGTTATCATTATTATCATTATAATCATCATTATTATTATTACTATTTATATTAGCATTATTATTGTTGTTCTTGCTGTTCTTGTTGTTCTTGTTGTTTGTTTGTTCTGGATGTTCTAATCTGAGGTATTATCAATGCTCAGTAACGTGTAATAACAGGCAGTTTTCCCCGGGGACCAAGTGACATCAGGACACCCCTCGATTTCTCACTCTATTTCTTTCAAAATTGATGCAGATTACTTTGCTTTCTTTTACCACTGAATGTTCATTAGTAACCACCGTGTTTCTTTTTACTTCCTGTGATTTGAATGACAATAGACCTCTTTAATATTTCAGTACACATTCCCTGCTTAGTATATATTCTCCTAGACACCATACGATCCTTTTGTGTGGTAACAACCGCTATCAATGTAACCATCGCGTTTTGCCTCCGATATGAGAAGGGGTGGTAGCTGGTGTAAGATATTAAGTTCCTTTTGAAATTATTTATTTCAAATAATAATAATAATAATAATAAGCTTCACTAAAGAAGAACTCAGGAAGCTTGACACGAGGACTAGAAAATAAATGACCATGCACAAGGCACCACATCAAAAAGACGATAAAGACAGACTCTACGTGAAGAGAAACGAAGGGGGGAAAAGGACTGGTAAGTATAGAAAACTGTGTGGACGACACTATGAAAGAGCTGGAGAAATACATAAACCAGAACACAGAGAGGCTGATCATCGCAGCAAGAGACACGGCCCCAACGAACAACTAAGAAGCATCGAAACCGGACACAAACAGACAAGAAAGAAAAATGCGAAGAAAAACAACTACGTAGACGCTTCATAAGACTCACAAGAGAAAAAAAACAACGACCATAGCTGGACATGGCTAAGAAAAGGAAACGTGAACAGAAAAAAGGAATCTTTACTGATGGCTGCACATAACAATGCGATTAGGACAAACTACATTACAACTAAAATAGAAAAAACCCAGGAGAACATTAACCAGAAAGAGTACTGGAAAACGAAAAACACAACATCCTCTGGTGTGTGCATATACAAACAGATAAACTCATACAAGCAAGGATACCTGATGTTACTTAGCCGTTCCAGCAGACCACGGAGTGAAGATCAAAGACACGGAAAAACGAAGCAAATATACAGGAATTCCCAGAGAACTGAAAGGAATATGGAGCATGAAGAAAGTCAGTATAATACCAATAATCACAGGAGCACTAGGAGCATTAAGAACAATTGTAAACACCTGGAGCAAAGACTGGGAGAAGTTGGAATCAAAGGGGACATCGAAACCATACAAATGGCAGCAAATATCAAACCAGCTTCAATCTTAAGGAAACTCCTTGAAAGCGAAAACCAACCCGCATGAACTACAAAGGGTAATCAGTCACAAGGAATTTACAACAGGGAGAACAGAAAACCACACGAAGAACACAACAACACGAACCAACGAACAAAAATGAACCAAAGAATAGAAATTACAAGAAACACAATAATCTCTCCCCCTGCAAAAAAAATGTGCCGGCCTAGGCTGATACTTGACAAAATATTTGTAGAGGGTCGAGAAGGAATAGAATACCAAAGAAGGGACAGCACCAACCAAACCTCCACTGGAAAAGTGCGGAGAATGCTGGGACTTTTGGGAGGCTTATTGTCACCCAACTCCCAGAGAAGAACGATTGTCTTTCCCACCGAGAAATTAATAGTAAGAGGTTATTGTGATACCGCAATGTTATTTGCTGTGTGTAATGTAAAAAGAAGACACGAATAGAAAAACCTTTTCTAAGGCTTTATTCAATTAATTCAAAACTACAATGCCAACAAGGCAAGAGGCCAAGAACGTATTTATGGTAAAAAAAAGAGAACGCATTTAAATTAAAAAGTCACGTGGACAAGAAAACCCAGTAATTTTACTTTAACGGAAATATATGCAAGTGCACGTAATCCATCTCGTAATCCCAAGGTGCTGAGTTCAATCCTGGGCAAATGCAGCTGAAGAAATATAATATACATAACATTCTCCCCCACTTGTAACAGAGATTGTTATCAGAAAGTTTTATAAATCCAGACGCTGGACTGGTTTGCGAATCCTGCTAGACCGTGGTTATCGAAAAGAGGTAAAGAATACTTGAAATCTGGGGAGGCTTGTTGTCAGTCAAACTCCAGGAAATACCACCGGTTGTTGTCGATGAGCAATCATTGACCATGATCTGTGTGAGAACTCCTAGTGATATATTCTAGATGGGGCCCCATATCGTGTGATACGATTAAGTTAGCTAGTGTGAATTATGGCTAGGATCAAATGAGGCAATGAGTGCGGATCAAGCTGGCATGCACCGAAGGGGACCGTTATGAGTCAATGATGTTTTTGTCAGACCATAAGAAAGTTACAAATTCGACGACGACACAGGGAATCTCGGGTCAGAAAACATGAGTGAAAGAAATGATTTTAGCATGAGTGTCGCACGTGTGGATCTGTGACGTCACTCCTTCTTCGTGAGAAGCGAGCGTTTTTGAAAGAGTTGGGGTTTTGGAAACGAGCCGGACAGACGACCTCTCTATGTGTCTTCAAATAAAAAAATACAACGTTAAGTCGAAGATGTAGTCGCTCGTCATAATGGCTGGATCTCGAAAGAGATTTAGCAGAGATAGCCGTACATCGTCGCATCCCACAGCGAAAAGTATGAATGAGTGAAGTAAAGAATCGAGTGAATGTATGGAAAACCCTTCCACAACCAAGTACAGAAAGAAAGAATCAAATATCTCTGAAGGAAAATTGTCTCCGCGTTTGTCTCCTACCTGGAAACAAAATGTATCCATAGATCAAAGATCACCAGCATTGATCAGTTTAATATGGTGTAGTATATATTTATTGAGGACTCTTGATCTTGCCGGATTCCAGAACAAGAATGCATCTAGTCTGGTAGATTATCCAGTTAACTGATGTTATTTGAGGAAAGATCACTTGGAGAAGGTGCACCATTCTTCGTATGAACCAGTGTGTGATAGCGATACCGAGCGAATTTTATTTAGACTTCGAATACTATGTTATTTTAGATATTTCGTCAGCGTTTACTTGTAGGGGGAAGTATCCTTATGTCAGGTTGTCCTGATAAAGACTTGTACAGAGAGACCACATACACTCGTCGATGGTGTCTAGTAGTTAATTCAAACTCTATATGTCACAGTTTATGAATTTTGAATGCATTCGAAGTAGAGCGATCAGTTATTGTTGTCTTATAATATACACACACACACACATATATATATATATATATATACATATATGTATATATATATATATATATATATATGAAATTGAAGTAGAACAATCAGTTATTGTTGCCCTATAATATACATATATATATATATATATATATATATATGTTTGTTTGTGTATATATATATATATATATATATATATATATATATATATATATATATATATATATATATATATATATATATATAGGTGTGTATGTGTGCGGGTGAGCATATATACAGTATAAGATGATTATTTGTAATTCTTTCATACAAAACAGGTGTTTTATTAAAAACTATTACATTTCAAATAATTTAAAATGGTAGTTTTCGTGTGAATTTAACAAGTTTGACACTTGAAACAAATGCATGTTTTTTTAATAAACCTATAGTCAATAATACACTGAGCACAATAATTCGATATAGTTATTAATTCTTAATGATATTTTTTTTATCTCGTGCGCGTTATTCAGTACTTGCTAGAATTGTATTTTGCATTTAATCAGTTAAATAAGTTGTTATAGTTTTTCGTAGTTATTTAAATAAAATAAACGTAACAAAAAGCCTTGAAAGTGACACAAAACACTAACACAACTCCGTAATATTTCGAAAATAATGATTACCAAACCAATTGAATACTGTTGCTGACAGATTCAACGCAAATAATACAAGTGCATAGTTACACGAGCGTTTTACAAAAAATAATACTCTGAATGTACAATAATAATGATCGCTCAAAATTAAAGTTCAACATTACACTAAGAACAGCCACTTTAAATGTTAAAAGATAAAATCAAATGAAATGTACTAATATGAAATTAAAAAGGCTAAACATAAAAACATCTAAACGTGAAATTAAATAAAAAGTCAACCGTAAGTTCTAAAAGTTCAACTCCTATGCGCCCGTAGAATAAATAAATTGGACATAAAATGGTCTTCTACTGGACAAATTAGGAGGAGCGTGGGCTACAAAACAGTGTTTTAAACGCCCCCACAAATTGTAGCAAAGTTGTTTGTAATTATCGTTATTAGCATTTTATTCTGAAATCGGCCGTTCGAAATTCAAATGATTGACGATGGATACTAAGACCAAATATTAACGTTTAGAATACAATAAATGACACTTATAAAGAAATGTGAATATGAATTAGACAACACATTTTTGTATTACATTTTAAAACATGACTTTAATAAAGTTTTCATTTTACAGGTCACGAATGTGTTTGTTAATCTACCTATTATTCTACTAAAGCTGATTAAATCAACGTGTATTTCACTAAGGCTTATTTTCTATATATTTTGATCACACAAAAGGCATGTTAAAATATTTCTTAATTTTTTTAATTTAGTTACATTTGGAAAAGATTCATTTTAATTGTGCTAATTAGTCGTAATTTTCAATTAACTCATCTCTTACTAAGTATTAATATATCGCTCTTGTGTTCTCTTTCTATTCTTTGTATAAATCACCCTCGCTTCTGTCACTCTACTCGTCTCAAAATGAAAAATGTTACTTACAGTTGGAGCGAAAATATTGTTAATAAAATAACTGAAAACTATGAGGGATAAAGAAAACAGAATCACAATCATATTAAATCAGACGTAATAGTCTGATTTAAAGAAGTTGAACTTCAGATAAAAATCATCAAGTTCAAAGTAAAAAAAATAACTATAATTTTAAAGACTAAAATTTATATTTTAAAAAATCAACCTGAAATTTATAAAACGCAATATGAAATGAACCAAAATAAATTCGGCTGCAAACTTAAAAAAGCTGAATTTGTAATAAAAAATATTCCTCTGTGGAATGTATTAATTGAAGACAAAAATGGGGCACTACTATAAGACTTAGGAGATGTCTTAGTGTAAGAACACTTTTTTAATGCCTCATGTATTAGTATTTGATTTCCAAATCAGTCGTTCGAAATTAAAATGACTGATGATGAATACGGGCAGTGATGCGCGTTGCTTAATACCGAAGAATCAAAGGAGTCAGTCAAAAGAAGAAATAAAAAGAGATAATACAAGAAAATAGAAACTGACACTTCTTTACTTAGAAAAGCAAAGTGTTAATGTTATGAGTTATACATGACTTAAATAGACAATTTCTGTTAACAGTTCACATAAAATGAAACCACTAATTTTCTTAAACTGGTATAAAAAGTAGATCAAATTTTCTCCCGCTGGATTTTTATGATTAAAAGCTCTTTTTAGTACAAAATACATGAAAATAATCTGTTTAATGACAAGTAGCGGTCTGTTGTGTTAAAAATTAATAACATTTTTCAATATATTTAATTAATTTTAATATTTAATTGTAATCAGTATTTCATTACTGATTATCATAAATCAAGTCACATTCACAAATTCTATACTACTCACCGAGTTCTAAATTAATAAAAGGTATTTGTCTG
>OY744517.1:8607285-8664785 GCA_963556195.1 Sepiola atlantica | reverse complement strand
ATAGTATATTAACAGAAGTTAAGGCTTCAGACAGATATATAGGAAAGCGGCATTAGTATTAGACACAGTAGGACAAAAATAAATACGTCTATGTGTCGCATCCGGCTGGTAATCAAAAGGATAGTGGTTCAAGTTCCTCTTGAAACGCTTTTATATACTATATTAAAATTATTTATAAAAACATGAAATATATTTGGTTAAGAATAAGACGGCGTTTTTGGAACCGCATGTTTGTGCCGTCGGCTTTTAAACTGCTACTTGTCTCTGTCCAAATAATGACAGAGTGTAAATGAATTATATCGTATAAGTGTTTCAGTCGATATCATCGATTGCTCTTTTCATAACAGCTATAGTATATGCACCTTTACAGTTTACGAAATTGAAATATATAACAAGAAACATTCACGGATGCCCAGAGATAGTTTTGGTTTAATATTAATAAGGTAATCAGACACCACTCGTGTTCATTTACCATAGTTTTATTTTGCAGGAGGAAGGAAAAAATCGAAATTTGTATCCCAATATATGCCGTGTCTACTGTTTCTCTTCTCATACCTGCCTCTCCAATCTCTCTCTCTTCGTGGTGTAAATCTCTATTTTAAAACATCGTTGCATTATCAATAATGTTCTATTTAAATTTGTTTAATGTTTATAAAATATATTTTTTATATTTACATAATTTCATCCGAAGATTTTGTTGTTTTTCATTTTTAACAAAATGTATATTGACTGCAATTATACGACAATATTAAACGCATTTCGTTTTCTTTTGTTGATTTCGTATTAATAACATCATATCTTATATTTATATAAGAAGAAATATATGTTAATATATCAAACATCTAGGTTATGTTTTCTTCTACATTCATTTTGTATAACATTTACTAATTCATATTTATATATGTTAAAACCTATTTCCGTCCTGCCTTAGCTTTACCCTCCAAAGGTAACATAATGTTATTTATACGTACTCATTTAGATAACAATGGCCCCGCGAGATATTCTGCGTACATTTAACTGCGCATGTCAGTATGTTTATATCCACCAGTGTAAGCACTGACGAAAATACTTTTTTTTTGTAAATGACGGATATAGATAAAATATGAAAGAATTATTCAGTAAAAAAAAAAAACATTGGCAGGTAAGCAGAAAACAAGTGAGTCCATGCAGATAAGAAAATTAGAACAAGTCTAGCGAGTAGGTAAACGAATTGAAGTATGTTTGCTTACAAGTGTAAGGCGTGAAAGTGGTATGATTCCGCACGGTTGATAAATATACCTTACGTTCAAATTCTCGGTGTATGAGAGGGAAGATGAATCCCGATTTTAGACGGATAAAAACTAGATAAACAAAACAAAAATATAATAAATAGGAATTAGCAGGAAAAAATAGGAAAGACGAATAATAAATACAATTTATTTTTTAATAGAATACAGTTACTTCCCTTTAAAGTCAGATAAATATTATTTAGGTTAGAAAGTAAGAAAGACACGAACATTTTTTATGCTGCGAAATAAACCGTTTATTCTCATTCTCATGGAATTAAAATCTAGACCTTGCCCTTCGAAAACTAGTAATCATGTACATTATGATGAGAAGCTGTCTCTCGTCAAATCAACGAATTGAGCAATATAACTAATTTCGACCTGGGGAGTTCTTCGATCACTGAATGTTTTCGAATATCAGTTGCAGTAGTTTAGGATATATAAGTATCTACAGATCAATTAACTGATTTTATAATAGTGTCTCACTAAGAAATTCTTACATTTTTATAGGCTTCCATTGGCTGGCCTCCACTATTAAAGTAAACAACTTGTGAGTGACACACTACTATGCAATCAATTATGCTGCAAAAACGGTCGCCTGAAGGACTTCATCACATTGAAAACTTTTTAAAAGACATCGGATTGAATCTAGATGGTGTGCAGACTGTGATGCCTGGCAGGTATGTCATACGTGAACGAGTTCGGAGTATCCGACAATTTTCCACCTGATTGAAGTAGCTATATTGATTTTCACTTATATGTATGAAATAGTTTGTTCTTTGCATTAATATGGGTGAAATAGTAGGATAGGCTGGACTATAATGCTTTGGTAGGAGAACTCATTCATGAGAATGGAAACTACAACGTGACATCAATTCTTATATGTTCATTTCAGTATTACTTCCTGTTATCTTGGATGTTCCATGTCACTAGATTGATACCTTTCTGATTGTGAAACACTTGTTAATAAATAAATTTTAAAGGAAATAAAAGATGCCGTAGCGAAGTATAAGCCATGTGCGTTACTGAGTCAAAAATCACATTAGTACTGTTGGTTCAGTTATGTTACCTTGTTTGACTCCATTTTCTACTGATATTGGTTCGGAAAGTTGCCCACTAATGTTTACCCGTGCTTGCATATCATCTGGAAAACGCCGAATAATCCTCATAAACCTCGGAGACAACCAATTTCTTTAGAATACACCAAAGGTATTGCTATTGATTGTGACAAACGCATTGTATAAAGACTTGAAACAAGCCAACACGTTGTTCAAGGAATTTCTCGTAAAGCTGCTTAACGGAAAATATCATGTCCCCTGTTCCCCTCCCATTCCTGAAAGAAATATTGAGACTCTCAAAGAACATCGTCTCCAATGTGTTTATGTAATCTATCTGCATAATCATACACATGATCATACTTGCCACACCCAGTAATGCTATCCCCCTAGAGTTGCAACTATAATGTTTAGCAACCCTCCATCATACAAGATTCTCATTAATGGATCTTTACAATTCTGTAGTATGTCTTCAACATTCCAGAAAAGGTGCATAACATCATAACGTTCTTGGGGAACATGTCACTACAACACTGAAAGATCTCTGAAAGCAATACATCCATACCAGGGGGTTTTACACTATTTTAGTTATATATGCATTTCTTGATATTTTTCTTCGATAGAATATTATTAATTATATTTTACATTGATTGCACTGGTATAGACGCAATCCACTGTTTAATTACTACATTTTGTCAATTGAGAAGTTCGTCAAAGTGGGCACGCCACCTGGAGATAATATCTATGGGAGACCGGATTCGGAGATGGCTTGTACTATATGTGAGCTAGTTGGACCATAGACATCCTTTAGGACACTGCATATATGTTTTGCAGAATTTGTATCAGATGCTATATAGATTTCATGTAAATGCACCTTTGCTTTAAACTTTTGAAGATCTTAATTCTTCAAGACTTGGTTATTGCCACTCAACAAAGGGTAGAGAGCATTCCTATTTTCATGAAACAAGGCATGTAGTTATGCATTGCTGTCCAGTCCATCATCATAGACTTCAAACAAAGATGCTTGCATGGCTTCTCATGTGTCTTCGCAAGTTATGTTTTCAATACACTGGGTAATGTTATTTCTTGCTGTTTACATTTTCAGATTACGAATATTTAGTTACTTTGGAAGGACAGTACCTCAGATTCGCACAGCTGGTCTTACACACACTTGAAACTTAAATTGCACATGGCGGTTATCTGTCAAATAACTGGCACCATTCATATTGCGTACGATGTGAACACCCTTACTATCCCTATTTTTCATCAAGACAATTAGATGCAATGTCCTGGTAAATCCAAGTAGTTTACTACTTCCGCTTCCGTCGAAATCAAGTGTTCCAACTATAAAATAAAGCTGAGTACAGATTTACAAAAGTAACAACCCCTAGACTGTGATCATATTCCAAGTCTCCCGATCACTCCCTACCTTTGCATTGAAGTCCCCAAGGATTACAAGTGTATCTGCATTATGAACCTGTAATAATACTTGTTTAAGAGATGGACAAAACGTAAGTTTTTTAAAAATTTTCTCTGGAATTTAAAGTTTGAGCATACACACTAATCAGAGTCAAATACCTTTCATGTACCAAGAGCAGCTTCATTGGCATCAGTATAATCACATAATCTTTGCTCTAACTTTGATGAAATGTCTTGGCTAATCGCAAAATCAATCCACAACATTCTGTCTTGCCACTCTAATATAGTGTATACCCACCTTAAATCTCAGTGAAATAGCCCCCCCCCCTGTCTGGTTTCATATAATGCTACAGTAACGTTTCAGTTCTTTTGCAACAAGTGCAGATCGTCGTTCCGAACGGAGTTAAGCTGATTCAATATCTAGCAATGTTCAGATGTTTCAGCAACAAACATGCATAGATATAAGATTATTTGCAGTGTTAGCATAAGTACCGGGTTCACACTGGAGTTCTGTGGGACTACTACTGAGCCAGACCCCCTCACTACAAGTTCCATAGTTCTTATTACCACTGATATGGACGTTATTATGTTCAATTATTGATAGTGTTTTCTCTTCAGGCTTTGTCCAGCCACTGCATATAAAGTACAAATACGTCTAAATATTGTACTAATTGAATGTCAAAATCATTTATATTGACGAAGAATCGTGCACGAAACAAATCACTCCAATTTTGCACCATAAACATTTGTCAAAAAAAAGGAACAATACAACTTCTTTAGATACACATGAAGCCGCAGGTTTTCATCGGAGTTTCTCACCTCCTGGGGAAATGCTGTAACACTAGGGGGAATAACACTGTAGTGGATTAACTGCGTACCTGGACATTAATCTAAAAAAAAATATGTTCCCGCGGATATAATCATATATATATATATATATATATATATATATATATATATATATATATATATTCATACATACACACGTATACATATACCAATCGTAATGATCTGGTGCAGCATGAGTAGAGTGCTTACGTTATCCAAAGGTTATTCATCAATAGAAAAACATGAGGACTATGATAACGAGCAGTGAATATTCATTTTTCCTGTGACTGTTTCACTGAAAGAATAATTTAGGAAAAAATAAGAGAAAGCCGTTAGAGACGAGGTGAGGAAAGTTAAATATGTGCATTTGCGATGTTGTTACCAGTTATCGAAACGTTGAAAACGCTGGTTGCACCTAGTAAATATACAGGTTGTTCGATACCAAGATGGCAGGTTGTAAAACTCACCTGTGAAATAAAAATTACTCAAAAGGACAAATAGGAGATATAAGTTGGAAAATAGTTTTCTAAATAAGTATATTAATAAATTATTAAAATTGATAAAGAAATGTTTAAACAATTTTTTTAATGTTTAAAAGATTAATTAAATAGTAAATAATTAAATTAATATGAAAGAAATCTTGATACAATGGCCACACATATAAATAAAATAAGTACATGTGAAACTAGGGGGTACATTTTAATAAAATAAAATATAAACAAAGCAAAAATTAAATTAAAAATAAAATAACAAATATATTGAATTGCATGGCCGGTAGTGAATTGTCATATCTCTATGCTGATGAGTCCCGATTATTAAAGGCGAAACGTATACGCCCATAGATAATAAACAATAACACGTATTTATTATTTGTAGCTCCTAGAAAAAGTAGAGCACTATAAGTGTAGTATTAACACAGCATGACGTAACTAGCTTTAAATGCATCGTTCCTTTCATTAAAAAAAGTCGAACGCTCTAGACGTTAAGCCGCCGTATAGCGTGTTGAAATTGTCACAGTTTATTCGCTGTTCAAAATTGACCGAGTGGTTAAGGCGTAGGATTTGAGTTGCAAAATACTCGTAATCCGGGGTTTCGAATCGCATGACCGGTAGTGAAAAGTCATATCTCTATGCTGATGAGTTACGATTATTAAAGACGAAACGTATACGTACATAGATAATGACAATAACAAATATATATATATATATATATATATATATATATATATATATAATAAAAGTAGAGTAGAGATGAAACCTTGGTTGCAGTCAAATTAAAACGCCGTAGTACTCTGGTAAGTACACACCAAAAACAATTATAGAATTCGTCTCAAGATAAAAGCAACTCTTGGGGTTCTTACTACTCCCGTTCAGTTAAATAATTCAATAAAATAGAACAACCAACACGATCTTTTCGCGCTCCCGGAATACTGCACCTATGTTGGATGTAAAGCAATCAATTATATGGGTCGGTCCGCCCAATTAATAAGAAATAGTATGTTCTTATTAAGTATCTAGTTAATTTAAATTTTACTTGCAATTTTACTTTTGATTGAATAATTGAGCACTCTGCTGGGAAACGCTCCCAATACAATTAAAAGAAAGTAATATATATATATATATATATATATATATATATATATATATATATATATATATATATATATTGGGATAGATCATTAGGTAAAACCAATTCGAGCTCCCGCCAATTGACAATAATTCCATTGAGATATTACTTATATTCAGTTAGTATCATATGATAGAGCAGGGATAGGAGTGTCGACGGTAGAGTTTCGAGGCACTAACTTGTCTAGCTGCACTGAAGAGCTTTGATACAGCGAAACAGTCTGTATATCGATGACTATATGAAGCTCTCTCCCTGGGTAGAGCTTATTTGTAAGGATATCGCCAACTGCCATTAGCTTTAAGGCATAGCTTATTAATAAAAGTGAATATATATGAATATATATATATATATATATATATATATATATATATATATATATATATATATATATATATATCATAGACTAACTAAGAGAGGACTTTATAAACACTTTACTAAAATTCAACAGTAAACCTGATTGTCAGAAATGTATTTAGCGCCTACGCACTTGTCTATCTTGGAATGTGAGCTTTAATGACCGAGAATTGAATATACACATTCAATTTCCAACGCCTATTTTGCAAAATTATTTACATGACTGTTCCTCATAAATATATATATTATAGATGCTTATATATATCAGCTATCGTTCACAATACCTGAGTAAGCAAAATCTCAATGTGAATATACACACAGCATAAAGTGCTTCATTTGTTTACACGAAGAGCCTTGTATTTCCGCTGAAGGCAGTTACCGATTTCACTTACCACAATTCTCACCATCAAATGTGCGCTAATATGTAGTACTCGACTGTTTCACGGTATCACAGCTGTTCAATGTTGTCAGACAGGCAAGTGCTTCTAACCGAGATCGAAACCTGACAGTCAGCGCTTCTGACCGTTCGGCCGTTATTCACAAACCGTAACTAAGCGCAATTTTGATGTTTTTAGAAACAGTGTCAACTCCCGAAAAGTGCTCTATTTGTTTACACGAAGAGATTTGCATTCTCGCTGATAGCAGTTGCGATGCGTCTAACTACAGTGGTCCACCCAAGATGAGGGGGACATATGTAGTCCACCACTGAGTGACTATTTCGCTGTATAATAAATATGTTTATTTATTATAACTATATATTTGAATGCTAGATGGAAGCTCTTCAACTCCAAGCTAAGAAAGTTCACCACTGAAGATGCTGAAGCTGAGTTCACCTAAACATGGGCTCCTACGGTATGGGCACACGCAACTCAACCGGTTAATCCCTTCTTGACTTCCTATTAACAAACGCCCTCTTTGCCAGCAACACAGCCTTCAAACATCCATCTAGACACCGAACAACATGGACGGGTCATATCGCTGACAGCAACCGAGCGACAGGCTCCAAGGTCACCAAGGCAGTATTCAACCATATCAACTTTGTACTATGCCAGAAGAATGTCAGCACAATACTAAAAGATTCGCGCTCCTATGGAGGCACTGACTTGAACTCTGACCACTAACCTGTCATCACACGACTCAGGATGGACAGATTACATATAGTGCATAAGCATCACTCCAAATGCACAGGCCAGGCATGTATTGACATTAGCAAGCTCTGGAAATACGTTTCAGTGCAACAGTCCTACCAGGAGCAACTGCAAACCTCACTTACTAAACTCACCCAAAGCCAGGACCCAAATGAAGCACTGAATGACCTGCTGGACTGCATCAAGACCTCAGCAGCAAAGACAGTCGGCGAGATCAAAAAGATGGAAGAGCACACAACACTCAGCTGATCCCATAGTCAGCAAGCTGCCAGAACATCAAAAAGCACTGAGGCTCAAGATCTGCAAACATGGCAAAAGTGAAAACTGCACCCCACTCCGAAAGGAGCGCAACAACATCCTGCGCCTCATAACCAAAAGGTTGAAGGAAGTCGCAGTGGAAGGAGAAGACGCCATAGCAGATAAAATCACCTCAACCGATAACTGTCGAAAGATATTCCGTGCAGCAAAACAGCTTCGTTCAATGAAACCCACCCCACCCATCATTGTCCAAGACACCGATGGCAACCTCATGGGAACTGATGAAGGCAAAGCAAGAATCATCAAAGACTGGTTCCAGCAGCAGTTCACCGACCAACAGGACGAACCACTGCAGCCATTTGAAGGCACCCCAATGCAACTCCAGACCCCTATAACAGAAGAGGAAGTAAAAACTGACATCACTGCACTTCAAAATGGCCGTGCCACAGGTCCCGATGGTGTGAACAACGAGCTGTTTAAGCTTAAACCATCAACTCATCTTTCGAACACCACACACTCATAGAGACAGTAGGAAAAGGTACACTTTTGACCTTACCCAAGCCAAAGAAGCCCCCTGGACCACCAGCCAACCCCCTGCCAACAGCCCTGCTGAACAGCATAAGAAAGATCCTGTCTATCATTACCCTGTGCCGCATCAAAGAAAAAATTGACTGGTTCACGGGACCCTACCAAAGTGGTTACAAAAGAGGCAGAAGCGGCGCAGGCATTGTATGGGCACAACATATGCTGACCTCAGTAGTGATGACAAAGAAATGAGACTTCTACAAGATGGGCATTGATATGTTGCGAGCCTTCGATACCATCTAGCGACAACGCATCCTAGATGTCCTACTGCAAGCAGACTGCAATGATGACGAACTAATACTTGAAAGATCTCTGTTAGCAGCGACAAAGCTAAGAGTCCGAGTGAAAAACGATCTGACTGACTCATTTGAGAACACCATAGGCTCCCCCCAGGGCGACAGCCTCTCACCGGTGCTCTTCACCTGCTACCTCGCTGCAGCACTCTCAGCCGTCCGAGAAAGCTCTAACAGGCCCAACCCACCAGTCTCCAGACTAGGGCTATCATTAGAAATGGAATATGCAGACGACGTTGATTTGCTGGAAAAGAAGCCTCTGGATCAGCTCCAGTCGATAGCGGCAGAGAAACTGAACACAGACTATCTCTTCATGAACGAGATGAAAACAGAGTTTAGCCATGTATACCTTGCAGAAGTCACAGAGTTGGACCCAGACGGCACGACCCTCCGCGGCAATGAGAGCTGGCGCAAAAACAAGACCCTGGGCTCCCTGCTGTGCAGCACTACAGACGTCACAGCCCGCTGTGTACATGGCAATGTAGTGTGTTATTCATTACATAAACACTGGAACCGACGAACCAAGTTCCCGTTGAAGACTAGACTCCGTCTCTATAACGCGTACTGCGTGTCCATCATGCTCTACAATAGCAACAGCTGGGCAATAACAAAAGTCATGCCTGGCAAGCTGGATGCGTGCAACCGCAGCTACCTCCGTTCCAAAAAACTTATCAGCAACAAGGCACTATACGAGCTGTGCAACGAAAAACATCTCTCAACAAAGGTCGCTGAACAAATATGGTCTACGTTAGGTCATGTCCTACGAATGTGCCCTGCCACTCCCGCACAGAGGGCACTAGACTTTGCTGTTATTGGCTCGCAAGCCTACCAACCGCGACTAGGACGGCACTGCACAAATTTGCTGTGCATGCAACGTGCTGACCTCAAGCAGGCGGAACTAGGACCACTACGTACAGCGAAACAACTTCATTGCCTACAACAACTTACGCATTACAAGGCCAGATGGGCTGGGACTAGCATGGAGGACTGGTTGCAGCTATGGGATGTCATTTGACTACCGTAGCCGCAGACGACAGTTTTTGATAATAATAAAAATAAATATATATTTTGGAGTTATTTGAACTAAAACTATTATTTTAAACGGTGATCATGTATATTTGAAAACACATCTTTTCTTTATTTCTACTTTAAGATACGGTGTAACGTTAAACACGTTCCTTTCAGTTGTTTAAATAACCGGGATGTCGAATATACACAGGCTTCATATAAGTATTATACTGATAACGACTGGATGAATAACAGTCTTATTAATTATGGCACGGTAGTTAAGAAGGCTGCCAAAGAAACTGATACCCTCTCCCTCATGAATCTTATCCCCGTGGGTTTAAGTCAATTTCATGCTTTTCAGAAAAATCCACTCATAATGAAAAAAGAAAGAACTAATTATGAAGGATTTAAAATAGAGCTTATAATATAAGGTGATTTACTACACGTTAACGGGAACGTCAGTCTTGAAATGCTTCACTTTATTAGTAAGTATGATATACACACGAGGGGAAGAATATTTAAGGATTCTTTAAGGAGTTCAATTTTTTTGTTTTCTTCTTTATTAATTTTTTGCAAAGGCAACATTCATAACCAAATAACTTCATATTATATTTCGGACTCTTTTAGATGAAGATTGATCATTTGTATTTTTCGGACTACTATTCTCATCATGGATATTATTCTCACAACATTTCAATGCGTGAAGCGTCAGATCTTTGTCAGAAGACGACTAAAAACAGCGCATATGTTGGGCGACAATGACCTCTTCAAAGGATCTAGTATAGAATGTAATACAATATGGTTACAATCAATTATCAATAATAGCTTAGAATACAATAAAAAATACATATAATAATATGTGTTAATATATAGTAACAAGTAGTTATACATATTGAGAACACATCTAAATCAATATAGTTTTAAGGCTCTTAAAAGTCATATTAAAATTGTCCGCAAAGGGTAACGGATATAAATGCTAAGTAATAATCAGTTTTAAGTGACAGTCTTTTGACTGTTGTAGGTTCAATCCTCAGTGCGGGCAATACTAGGAATACAATGACGAATTACGTAAGACTTCTATACGGTCATGGCTGACGTAACAAAAAATGGCTAATCCTGTGGATTAAATGAAGGGTTCTATTGGAAATTCTGTTCAGATTTCTCAGTTCGACATAAATATTCCCGAAATCGATAAGGTGCAACTGAAGAAAGGTGGGGGTTACAATCACTGAAACGTTGTGAAAATTGTAGAAATATCATCCAATATGAGAAAAATAGTCCGAAAAATCTGGAAAATACTAAATAACCTGGCTATATCTGCTTGTCGCAGCTTCTAAAACCGGCGGTCGACACAAAATCAATAAATACTTCGTGGCTGATTTTTATAATTGAGTAAAATAATGGGGGGGGGGGGTATTCAATCCCGACGGGGCATCGCTTTCGTCGGCAGAATCAGCTGGTCGTATTTCTGTGTTGATGCAGTAGCCTCCATTCTAGACAACATAAGAGAAAACAATGCAATGACTTATGACCCTTTTTGTTTCATCCCTTTATTCTTTCAAAGCACTGTAAGTTGCATTTTCCCCCAAGAGAAAAACACCAGAGCTTCGAAAAACTGTGACTTATTTGCACAAGAAATATACTTTTCTTTCTTTCAACACTAAATGTCCTTTCGGGCTTCCTTCCATCATTCCACTTCATGTAACACGCCCCTTTTTTATTCTAGTTTCACTTTTAATGGGCTTCTCTATTATCTTACGTAATTTGAAACTTATGTGGAAAATGTCCAATCTACCCCTATTTATGCACATCCGCATCTAAATAGTATTACAATTGTCGTGTACGTATGCTTATATGTTTATAAGCGTATTACTTAAAACAATTGCTTACTTCATATTGACTTTAGTATGCGTTGTTTATGGTAGGGGGTTTCTTGTCACCTTGTATGATTTTGATTTTCTTGCAACATTGATTGGTGACAACTTTTCTTGACCGAGCGGACGACATAGCATCATAGTATTAAAGATCCTGTCGCTCGGGATGTAACTTATGCAAGTGCTGCAACAAATATAGTCCCATCGCAACCTGTCAATTGAATTAGAACCTGAACCCAACAGAAGGATAGTTCTAAACCAATATACAAAATAATGTCTGCTTAAATGGCGTGCATAGGCCAGGAATGGGTGACAATTACGGTGAAGTAGAAAAAAAAAACTATATCTGTTACAATTAATATATGTTGACGGTTCGGGAATCTGATTCCCATAAAGGGCGTCATCACCGTTTCATTTTCCTCTTAACAGAGAACTGTACTATGTTAGGAGCGGCTTGCTGAATTATACGACGTGTACGGTAAGGCAAGTTGTAAACTAACACCAATAGCTGATCTCGAATTATTTTCTACTGCCTTTATTTTGACCAGGAAATGTCTCATTAAGTTAGATAATATATTTGTTAATTAAATTACCATGATGAAGTAATACGTTGAACGAGATGACTACAAACTTTATTTCCTGAAATTGAAACGGCAAATTCCTGGTGACTCCACCAAAACATCAACAAATAATTTCAAATAAATAAATAGGCTGGTGCATCTTATAGATACAATAAAAATAATAAAAAACAAACACAGGTAACAAAGTAGAAAGTGGAAGAAAGACAAACAGTAACATCTATAATTGAGTTGACTATTACTGCGATTTTTCGCAATAACGTGCATCTTGCTGACAGGTGTCACAAAATAGTACAATTGGCAATACCTTGTTCGCCGATTAGAAACTGAACATTCGTTTATCCCTCTGGCGCTTTTTAGCAATAGGTAGATTGGTTCTAAGAGAATTTGTGACTATTAAAAACATGTATTTCTCTCCGTCTTATTTCCATTTACTATGGCGGCTCCTAAACACATTTCATTCTTAGATGATTAGATAATAGTGATAATTATTATTCTAGTAGCAATACCATGTTAATTGTTCACCTCTGCATTTAACTCAGATAAATACAACTCATAACAATAAAAATCAACAATGTTGGCCTCACAGAAACATATTTATGTCTTGTAGTTGTATAAAATATTCCGATGTGCGAATGTCGATAAACTTTTGAAAGGCTTTCCTGCTCAATTGGGCAATCGGCAAATAAGGTGGGCAGTCACTGTTTCGCCGAGCTTATCGAATTTCTCAATAAAGAACACAATCTTTTCTAATGCTTGTGGAATTTAAGGAAAATGTGTTGGATCTCCAACTCAACCAAACAATTCAGCTGATCATCCCGGATCATTATAACATCCTAGATTCCTCCTGTGACTCTATAGATAACCATTTGTAATATATATATATATATATATATATATATATATATATATATATATATATATATATATATATATATAGGCAGCACCTTTTCATGAAGGCAAGAATCAGAATTTTAGTTTCGGGGGGAAATTGGCCAATGAATCTGCCATAGTTTTCATGTGTCCCAAGTACTTTCAGACCAATCCGAGTCCATCTTCACATGGTCTTTACCTGATTCACCTTATTCCCCTGAAGATGGATTTTAATTTGATATGTTTAAGTTAAATATGACAAAATGTAAACAAACACATTTCTTTTCTGGTCTTTAACACTTGTAATTCATTAAAATCTGTAATCTATATGATGTGCAAATGGTATATTTCTTGAAGTTTCTCATACCTAGATTTGAACCTGAAAAATCAGTATCGTATTAAATAGAAAATTTCCCATTTTTATCATTGCCTCTGTTGCTCATAAGAAAAATGCATTTCGATTCAGTTTCTTCTAAAATATTTATTTACGCAAGTTAAAATAGAGATACTTTTAACTAATGAAATGAATAGCTACAGCTGCTTGTCATATACAATTAAACAATATAGATTGCTTGAGATTCACAGTTATATTTTCTTTAATAGCTGTGTTGAAGTAATATTCATTAATACACTAATTTACAGCGAAAATATGGGTTCCTAAAACTAAAAATACGATATGTACAAGTCTTACCTTTTGTAAAGTAGTAAAAATAAAAATACGATATGTACAAGTCTCAACTTTTGTAAAGTAGTAAAAATAAAAATACGATATGTACAAGTCTCAACTTTTGTAAAGTAGTAAAAATAAAAATACGATATGTACAAGTCTCAACTTTTGTAAAGTAGTAAAAATAAAAATACGATATGTACAAGTCTCAACTTTTGTAAAGTAGTAAAAATAAAAATACGATATGTACAAGTCTCAACTTTTGTAAAGTAGTAAAAATAAAAATACGATATGTACAAGTCTCAACTTTTGTAAAGTAGTAAAAATAAAAATACGATATGTACAAGTCTCAACTTTTGTAAAGTAGTTAAAATAAAAATACGATATGTACAAGTCTCAACTTTTGTAAAGTAGTAAAAATAAAAATCTAAAAGTAGAAAATCTTACTTACATGAAACTGAATTTGAATTTATTTAAGCAAAGTCAATTAACATTAGATTCCTTTCGCAAGGTTTAATGTTATTCATAAGAAAATTTATATCAGATTTATTAACATTGGACGTCGGTTGAATACGTCATAGAAAATAGGTGAGTGAATGTATTTTATTTTATATCTATGAAAATTAAGAAATTATTAACTCACTATTTGTTTCTTTCTTTTGCATTAAGATATACGTCACTGTCTATAAAATGGTGGCAGTTGTCTTTCATAGGTTTTGAATTGTGTTCGGCCTGTGTATATTATACACTGTCTTTATACTGGTCGCAGGTTTTAGTAATTTTAAGTTAATTAAGCATTAAGTTGAGTTAAGCATTAAGTTGAGTTAAGTAGAATGTGTATATCTGATCAATCGTCGTTCATCTTTGGTAAATACTTCTTTCTTACTTTTAATTGTAATATATTTGTATTATTCTACCATTACTTTCTCATATAGGCGATATATTAACAACAAGGTGTAAATAAAATGAGATCAGAATAATATAAATGATTCAAATTATCAATCTCCATCTCAAACATTCGTTTGATATGATATGATATATATATATATATATATATATATATATATATATATATATATATATAGAGAGAGAGAGAGAGAGAGAGAGAGAGAGAGAGAGAATGAGAGAAGGAGAAAAAAGAGATAGATAGAGAGAGTAGGGGAATAAAACACTTTCTATATACAGAGAGAAGCAAAATAAATAAAGGAAAAGTGTTTGGTTTACGTTTTTAACATCGTGAATATTTCGTACATGTCGCTGTTAGTCAATTAATAGCGCTTCACTCTTACAGACGAATAGTGTCAGATCGAATCTCAGCAAGACTCTAATTATTTTGACTGATGTTGTCACCAAATGAACTTATGTATTTCAAATTCTTATATTAATTAAATTGTTGAGTTTTATTTTTTCTGTAATCTATGTAATGATGACCCGTTGAGGCCACGTTAATTATAAATAAAGCTATGAGATATTTGTGCTGTCAGTCAGGCCATTTTGGACTACAATGGACCCCCCTCCTTCTACCGCCCCCACCTGTCTACTTGTGAGTGTCCGCTCGATTATTGCGACTACCTCAGTCACTGGTGCAGGCTCAAGAGGCAAAATAAGACCCGAACAGAAGTGACGTCATTTGTGATTTCCGCTTTTATCACCGACCTTTTAGGACGTCCTCCTTTCGGCCTCATACACTATCTAACATTTGTGGTAAGATTTATCTGTCTCACTGTTTGTCTTTTTCACTGTCTGGGAATTAAATCCAAACAAAAAAAATAAGGTAAGATCAAGCACAAATGTGCTCTAGTAAACTTAAGCGAAGAATTCAGCTGGAATCTTCACATTTTAAGAGTAACTTACTACATTATTATGGGGTCGCGCACTAAACATAAATATACAACAAGGACAACGTTTGAACACGCCAGAAGATATAAAATATGGATCAGAATAGTTAAAATAGTGCAGAACTTAGAACATTGATGCATAAGTTTTCTTCTTTATTAGTTAAACATATGAATGTTAGTGTAAACATGCACAATACTGAGGGTTTAGTAGAATGGATACAAGAAACGGCATAATATTTAGCTAAGAGATGGTTTTGCTCTTTCACCTACTAATCGTGCATGAATCTTTGATACACTCGTTTTTCGTCGTCATTGTGTACGCAGTTTCTTGATAGTATGGGTAATGCATTCACTCGGACGCTGGAATCTTTATAAAAAGGTGTATTTAAAAGAAAAGTCACAGAAAATATCAGAAATAAAACTTCGATAGGCGTAAGCGAAGCAGATAGACGGATAAAAACTCTCACTACATAAATCACATCGCACCTCCCCTCCAATTGAAAATCGCTGTTCGACACGTCTTCTCTGCTTAAATCTCGGCAGGTAAGAGGGTGAGAGAGCTTCATCCCGGAATTAGGCCTGTAACTTTAAACTGGCATCACTGTTTTGCCCTTAACCTTTTAAACTTTTCCACTCAAACACCGCCCCCATTATGTAACAAAAACACTACCCACGAAATTGTTTAGCTTCATTCGAAAAATAATGGTTTCTTAAACAAGAGGGTTCATACTGAAGCACCCAACAACTTGAGATTATTCAGAAGTTATGATCATGTCAACTAATAAACTCACTGGTCAGTTAGATCTATATGCAGTTATTAAATAGCTTATCATTTTCAAGTGTGTTTCTTGGTTACTTACCACAAATGGCAATACTATATATATATATATATATATATATATATATATATATTCGAGTAAAAACAGGCAGATGTGACTGAATTTGAAATTAACAACACAATATATTCCTCATCAATATTACATGCAGGAGAAATAACACAGGGAATACCGTATAGAGTGGCACGTTAGCTAGTATATATAACTAAGCTTATGAATTTAGAAAAGAGAATGATAAATAAAGGAATGATCGTTTGAGGCAGTGAAGTGCATATATATATATATATATATATATACAGGGTGGGCAAAAATAAGGGTCCTATTTTTAAAAATGCATAACTTTTTTATTTATTGATTTAAAAATTTTTTTTTTTTAGAATAAGTAAAGGACCCCTTCCGAAGCAAGCATGAGCCGTATTAGCCCTAAGGAACGTACCCTCATTTAGAAAACATTATTTTTGCTTAAAAAGCTCAAAACAGTGTAAAAAACAATACTTTAGTTTTTGTAAGTTTTAAGAAGTGTTTTTCGGCTAAAATTTGTTTTGTTTATTTCAAAAAATCTCGGAGGGGTCAGTCTACACACACATAAAGTTTGGTGAGTTTAACTTTTATTTTGTGGAAGTTATTCAAATTCAAGTTATTCAAATTTAAAGATAGGACCCTTATTTTGGCCCACCCTGTATATATATGAACTTAATATATATATATGAACTTCATATATATATAAATGTATATATATGTATGCATATATATATACTAGTTGCCAAACAACTGAAACTGGGGTGTGGAAAGGACTGAAAAAGAATGTAAGGTTAGAAGGAAACCGATGAATGGGCATACATGTACATCCATTACGTTTCGCTAGAAGAGAAAATAGAAATATCCAAGTAATCGGATGACAAATGAGATAAACGATTATCTCTATGTTTTGAGTTAATTTCCTGTAAGAATGGCGTCAGAATTTCACAAATCACTGAGCACATGTTCAAGGTTTGCGATGTCAATTACGATTTGTGAAATAGTGTATTATATTTATTTTTATCGCAATGAATATTTGTCTACACTCTGTATGTTTCGATATTAAAAAAAGTACGTTAATTCTATTAACATCATCTTTTGGACTACTATTCTCATTTTGGTTGTTATTTTCACAACGTATCGGCAGATGTAAATTCCGACCTTTTCGTGTGCATCTTATCGTACTTGCGAATGTTTACATCAAATACAAGGAACTATACTGAATGTCAAACTGAATTTCGAAAAGATGCACCTGAAGAAAGTCAGAAGTTACATTAGCCGAAACATTGTTAAAATAACAATCAAGATGAAACTGGTAAGCTGAATAAGATTAATAATAGAGAACATCGATTCTAGTTTAAAATTATCCGTAACATTACGTTAATTTTGTTTAACGTTGAGTAGGTTCATAGATTTTCAATATAAGGATAATCAAAGTATGTTATACATAAAACAAATATTTGTTCCAAAAACACTCAAGATTGTTGGAATTTTATTACAACTAACGATTATATATATATATACATATATATATATATATATATATATATATATATATATATATATATATATATATATATATATATATATATATATTAAGTATTTCTTCTTTACAAAACATTGGCTCCTCCAGATTATTAATATCGTATACATATAAACAAACTAATTAAAAATCATTTAAAAGCGATTTATTTATTCAATTAACAGTAGCAGGGTCGTCAGCTCTTTTGCTATATGGACATCCACGATTTGTACTTCAGACCTCAAAGTTGATACACTTCTACACACTAGTCACACTGCTGAGCTGTGAAACGACGAAGCAACTGTCTGTGGTTTACTATATATATATATATATATATATATATATATGTGTGTGTGTGTGTGTGTGTGTGTCTGTGTGTGTGCCTGTGTGTTTTTGTTTATTAATATTGTAAATATAGCAAAAACATCAACATAATGGAAACATCTATATACGATATTCTTTCTCTGGCGCTAACTAGTTTTCGTGGGCCAGGGTTAAAGGCACCGGGTTTCACTCCCTTAGAACCTGCTTTAGAATCAAGCAACGCTGATCAGTAGTAGAACATTAACATGCGTTTGCGGATAATTTATATATATATATATATATATATATATATATATATATATATATATATATATATATATATAAGTTCAAGAACAAAAAGCATGCGTTTATTTGTATCAGCCGGTGTGATGGAATTACGAAAATGTTATTGCTATTCCCTCTTTTTTGCAGTTCTTAGCATTTGATGAATTCGTAGAAGTGTTACTGTTAGAATTACAGTGAATGCTACTATTTTTTTAAGAAAGTTACATTTTGTTATATTAATAGGGTCACAACATACCAAAGCCAGAATCCACTCGAGGGTTAATGAGATGAACTATTTTCATCCAAAGATGAGGAACAATTATTGGTATAAACTTTGTTTGATTACTTATGGGGTGGTTAAAGTCTTTGTTTACATTGGATTTGAAGACGACCATATTGTAATCTGTACAGAGCCAGTCCTGCGGTAATGTGTTACGCCGATAGTAAACTATTGGAAATGATCTCTTTTAATGGAAAGTCTACTTGACGCATAACACATGGAGAAAGAAAGGAAAGTCTTTATCCGTTGTCGTTGCAAGACAGGTTCTTGCTGTGAATGTCTTACAGTGATGAACCAAAGATTTGGTTCAGTCGAAAACTTTCCATGGAAAACTGGGTTTTCTTTCAGCTACAAAAGTTGGGACCCTCTGAGTAATAAAAGAACCGTAAATGTTGACCTGTTCCTTAAACATATGTTTGGAAACATGAAACTAATTTAGATTTTTTGAATAAATGTTTCATAGCACTTTTCGGCAAATTCACTTTCATAACATAACACACCAGTATTGTAAAGAGAAGTGTTTTATATAGATTAGTAATAAAGTGTCCGTTACTATTAGCAATAAATACCCCTAATAAGGAATGCTGTTATTAATTTTACTTTGGTAAATGAGCTTAAGCTTCGCTGAGCTCTTTGATGGGCAGAAAATTAATATATTTGACATAAGTAAGAGATTCGTTTATTTTATGGAACATTTAGTTATGTAGGAGAATATTTAACATGAGATGCGGAGAGAACTATACATGCTAATACTAACTGTTTGAGTAAACACATATAAATACTGTAATATGGAAGCTATGTGGTGAACGTAAATATTAGTTATTATTAATATGGAAGATGGGTTAGCGAACTGTTGCTGTAAATAGTTCTACTAATGTGTAGGTTAATAATATATTGTCTATGTTCAATGACGTTAGTGTTTCGTCGTTAGTTTTATTAGAGTAAAGAATTTGTAAGAATTTGTTCGTATGGTTTACATTGTATTTAGTGGAATTCCTCAGTTTCTTTCAACGTCATTGAATATATGTTCTTATATACGTATTCCGAATTTGATCTTACGAGCCTGAATGTTATTTATAAACAAAAAAGATGTAAAACAAAAACGCACTAGTTCCACATATATATTTGCTAATATAAATTCATGATGGATGGTCAATGTACAGGTGTGTAAAATAATACAGACACACATATGTATATATATATATATATATATATATATATATATATATATATATATATATGGTAAGTCAATGAACATTGGTTAGACCTGCAAATGGAAACAAATCAATATCTTCAGTTGTTCGAAACAAAGAGCAGTTTAGTTAATAAAAAACATGTATTGTTCTTCTCTTTCATTCCTTAAACCAGGTTTTTCAAAGATTAAAATCTTATCATCAGAATTAAATTATGATTGATAAGTTGACAGAAGAGGACTGTCAAAGTTCTAAATTTGAAAGAGCTGTTTTTAAAAATGTTAAGTTCAAACGGGTATGAGAATCACCAATAATGAAATCCAAAAATGCGTGGGGCTCAGAAATATCGGTAAATCCAGAGGAATCTGTATAAAAATCCAATGACGACGATTCCACCTAGGTCTGTATATATATATATATATATATATATATATATATATATATATATATATATAATTAAGTAAACTTTTCTTATTCATGCAAGCATTATTAGGCTTAGCTTGTTAATGAAACTATGTCTCATTAAAAAATGGTCTACAAAAAGATGCGACTGATCAGTTTTTTTTCTGAAACATATATATAAATATGTAGCCAATTATGTTTATATAAATACATAGTTATACTAAGGTAACATTTAGATCTATTTTTATTGAGTGATAGGTACACTGTAAATATTCACAGGATCGCATGCTATGTATACTCCTATAAAGGAAATATCACATGAAATACTATATATATATATATATACATTTATTTATTTATATATTTATATATATAAATTTATATATTTATATATTTATATACATATATTAATATATATATATATATGAATATATATATATATATTTACATATATATATTTATATACATATTTATATATATATATTTATATACATATATATTTTATATGTTTATATATATATATTTATGTGTATATATATATATATATATATATATATATATATATATATATCCATCTGAATACAGCTATCACTACTAAGTCTCAGATCATATGAAAATAAATAGAATGCTATACGCTATAATAACAGCCAAATTTGATGCAAATTAGCCAAAATAGGTTTGGTGCCTATGAATGTTATTTTTTGTTTAGATTCAGAAAAGTTATTATTATTATTATTATTATTATTATTATTATTATTATTATTATTATTATTATTATTATTATTATTATTATTATTATTATTATTATTATTTACTCACTAGGAGTTATCACACTGGTCATCGTCAGTGGTCGCCCACTGCCGACAACCTGTGGTACTCCCTGGAGTCCGAGTGACAACAAGTCTCCTCAGGCCTCCAGTATGCTCCACCTCTTTTCGTTCATCACCACTGATGACCTTGCGGTAATCGCAACAGCCACCTACCAACGATTTCCCGCTGACAAGCCTTCCCAAGGTCCCAGAGCTGTCCGCGCTCTTCCGGTGGAGGTCTGGTTTGCGCTTTCCCTCCTCGACCCTCTAGTATTAGTTGTAGTAGTAGTGGCAGTAGTAGTAGTAGTTTTGCAGCAATATTTTATAACGTTATGACAAATGCTTGACTATGATAAAGATTGTATTTTTATGTTTACATTGCTTTGTCGTGTAGAATATTAGGGTCAACATATGCTGGCAGAATAAGTTCAAGCAATTTCTTTTGGTTTCATATTAAATATTAAATAGAAATATATTTCATTCAATCTGTTCATAAATACAGCGATCTTTAAATTAGTCACTTTATATTTATGAAGAAGTGTTTTAAGTAAGCATCACCATTGAATAAATATCTGTCAAACCAAAATGATATCCGTCGAAGAATTTTGTTTAAACAATTTCTTAAACATTGAGTTATACGAGATTGTCATCGCAAATACATAATGATCAATAGTTAACAATATTTGACATGAGAAGAAATAAAAACTCAAGGGATCTTGTTTAATTTAAAAGTTACTATGAATCTAATTTCATTCAAATTATAAATATTTGAATTTGCAAATAGGAGGATGTGGCAATACTATGCCCCCTAAAATCCATTTAATATATCTTAGAGAAACTGGAATGTGGGGAATATTTATAAATTGATGTCTTATACCTATTATTAACATTTCATAAAAATCGGAGGTATCTAAAATTTTTACGAAAGGATCCCGCCCCCTTTTTATCTCCTTCGCCTGAACGAAGTCTAACCAAATATAACTTACATTTAGATCCTTTAAGCCGAGAAGCTGTGTAATTTTTTTTATAATCATCCGTGAATTTATTTAGGAGAAAATCTTGTATATACAAATATATAAGCATATAAACATACTTAAATGTATTAAGAGAGGGAGATTATTCAATCATGTTGACTCCTCAAATACGTTATTTGGTTCAACCAATCAAAGCTTCTGCAATATCTCAAACCTCTCTACTGTATGTAACCGTATCACATAGGCGTCTGGCGTTGGGTGCAATGCGTGAACTAATCTGATACGAAAGAAAGCAAAAAGAAGATAGCAAATAGAGATTGTAGGAATACGCAGACGGATTAAAATAGAAGATGTGCTGACACGAAATAAACTGGCAAGTTTGAAGAGCTGAAAGCTTCCAGATAGGAACTAAGACAAACAGAGAGAGAAGAAATAAAAACAGGATGAAACCGAAGATAAGGAACTTTGGTAAAGATATGAGCAACACTCAGGTGGGTGAGTAATAACACAAACAGTTGGAGGTTGAGCGGAGATTAGATGCAGTGATAACATTAAAAATGGGGGAAGACAATCTTGTGCGGCCATCATTGTAGATGAATAAACAGAGGAAGATGAATAAGATGAATCGCACGAAAGTGAAAAAAAAGTTAAAAGAAAAAAAAGAATTAAATGAAAAGAGAAAATAAATGCATAAATCAAATGGAACAAAACCAATAAAACAAGAAGAAATTGAAGAAATTTTAAACCGGATTAAACAACGTTGTAAAGAAAATAGGAAAGGAATTACTGGAATGTTGATATGAGATCGTAAAGAAATAATTAGAAAAAAGTTCCCTCAATCTCTTTCTTTATATATATATATATATATACAAATCTCCCCCTTTCTCTCTCTCTCTGTTTATATATATATATATATATATATATATATATATATATATATATATATACTAATTTCCCCCTTTCTCTCCCTCTCTCGGTTTATATATATATATATATATATATATATATATATATATATATATATATATATGGGAAAATGAAAAAGGAAACAGCAAAAAATGGATGTTTTTTATGTGTACATCAACGTTTTGTCTTTATTTATAAGACTTCATCAGGATGATAAAATAGAGAAAAAATGTCATGCAAGTACAGATACATGTAGGGTAGACATATTGGGAGGAAAAATAAAATGAAATTATGGCCACTACTGGGTGGACGGCCGTACTGGCCATTATTTCATTTTATTTTTCCTCCCAATATGTCTACCCTACATGTATCTGTACTTGCATGACATTTTTTCTCTATTTTATCATCCTGATGAAGTCTTATAAATAAAGACGAAACGTTGATGTACACATAAAAAACATCCATTTTTTGGTTTTTCCTTTTTCATTTTCCCATCACGTCGGATTGCCTTCATCTTTCTCTTCCCATATATATATATATATACATATATATATATATATATATATATATATATATATATATATATATATATAAGAGATTCATGTAGTTCGCTTGAAGCATTGTTTATTGGTATATAGAAATGTGATATTTAGAAGGCAATACAATGCAGAGGTGTGACGGATAGACACAAGTTGGAGCAAATAAGACATATAATGGTGGAAAAAATGAATTTTAACCTTAATACAATGTGTACATACACATATATATATTTATTATTATTATTTATTTATTTATTTTGTTGTTGTTTTTTTTCCCTTTCAAAACACACATATATCTGTCTATCTACACAATCTTACAATGTTATGTAATACCTGCATCAAGATGGTCTGGTAGAAATTCCGTATGATATAATATTTTTTTTAATTTTCGGGAACTCTTACTTCTTCAGAACCGTGTTAACGCAAGTTCAAGCGTGCATATGAAGGTGCTGTAAGATCTAGTCTCGCAGAAAATACCAGTTAAATTTAAATACCAAACCAGATTAAAAAATAAAATACACTTTAAAATTTTACTTCTTATTATTATTAATTCATTTTATTATTTTATTTTTTTAATTTATATTGTATTTATCTACTTTTTTATCTAATTTATTTATTCATCTATTTACTTTATTAAACTTTTTCTGTTTGTTTGTTTTTATTTTATTAGAATCTTTTCTTTTTTTTTTTGTCGTTAAATTTTAAATTCTAATCTAATTTTTTTTTTTTTAAATCAAGTCTATTCGCTTAAATTAATATGTCGGTTAATACTGTCATTAAACATTGCATTCTCTGTTCGTTTTAAATTATTGTGTATATTAATATTTAGTTTATTTATTTATTTCATTCTATTTTTAAAAAGTTATATTTCATTAATTAATTCAATATTATCTTTCGTGTAACGCTAAGACAACAATGAAAGGGAGGTAATTCAGTTCATTTTTTGTTTACGTCGCTTATAAATTAGTTACTTCTAATTGTTAGGCTAAAATATTGTTATAAGGAATGTTTCATTCCTTTTTTCTCATTTTTTTCCCCTTCTTTTTTTTTTTAAATGATTATTATTAAAGTTATCTGGGGTGGTTCCGGTATTTCATCCATTATTATTATTATTATTATTATTATTATTATTATTATTATTATTATTATTATTATTATTATTATTATTATTATTGTTGTTGTTGTTGTCGTTGTTGCTATTTTTATTATTGTTACTATTATTATATTATTATACTTAATCATTGTGTTCGGTTAAGTTATTACAATTATTAGTTTATAGACTTTAACATTTTTTCAATTTATTATTTTTTTCTCTTTCCTATTTTTGTATTAATTTTTTAATTTATTTATTTATTATTTATCTATTTATTTATTGTACTTAACCATTTATTTATCTTTTTTTTAATTATTATTATTTATTTATTGATTTATCTTTATCTATTTTTTATTTATTTATTATTTATTTATTTAATTTTTTCCCCAGTTTGTTTATTTATTTATTTATTTATTATTATTTTTTTGTTAAGTGAGTGTTTGACCTATGTTGTTATATTATTAGTTATTATTATAAGGTGATGTTTTTGTTAGATTGTTAGTTTTTAGTATTCATTTAAGGGTTAAATTAAGATAAAATCAATACAACAAGAGTGAGATGTAAAACTATATCAGACTAGAAATGAAGATCCTAATTCGAGTCGGTGATTTATTTGCGGAGATAGTTTTGCTATTAGTATCGATTCTTTTATTCTTTTATTCGAAGGTTGCCAACGATTCTCTCCGTAGCTAGGATATCAATCTTGAATGATTTGCTGGTGTTGCCACATACGTGGGTGTGCTTGTGGAAGGAAGAGGTGCGTGTTTGTAGGTGTTCTTTGTCTCTAATATGTAGGGGTCTCACCGTACTACCAATGTATATTTTGTTGCATGTGGTGCACTGTAAACGGTATACAGTGTAAGTACGGTGGCATTTGTCTGTGGTGTTCATGGGGCAGTTCGCTAGGGTGCAGGGAGTATTGTTGTAATTGGTGTTCCGTGTTGTCAATTGTTGTCGTAGAGAAGGACCGGTGGGTGTTAGTTGAATATCGAGTTTTTCCTTCCTTATAGCTTTGCGGATAGCTGTGGTAATCCTGGTTACACTTGTAACAAAAAAATTGTTGCGAGAAGAAAAATACGTCGTAACGTTAATCACTATACTTGTTCTACAACATATGTCACAGTACATCTGACTTACTTCTCTGCTTCTATCTTACAGTCACCGAATCCCTCTAAAATGTGCCGATGCGATGCAGGAATTTTCGATTGAGTTAATCACATATCACGGCCAAGAGCCACTCGACAAGACAAAATTTAAAAAGGCGTGAAGTACTGCCAACCTAAAGATGAGAAACACGATGGGAATATACACATTGATAAATCGAATGAACTTTGTTTGATTGTATATTGGGGGCTCTATGACAAGAATTTGTTTAAATTAGATTTGAAGACGACTAAGTTCTAATCAGCAGGAAAGTAGTCCCGCGATAATGTTTCTATGCGGCGGAAAAATCCTGCAAAGAACATTGTCTACGGAAATTCTGCCTGTCGCATAGAGACATGTGGATGAATCTCTCTACAATGGCTTGGGATTACAGTCTACGCTACTATTTTATCCATAGCTTGAGATGGAGAAACAAATCGATACCTTATACTAGAGTATAAGAGAAACTGACGTTAGGTTCATTTTTACTTGTAAACGTACGGAAGCTGATCTTCACAATGGGTCACCCATATTATTACTATGTCCGTTTAATATTAGTTAACTTCGTTGATCTGACGAGAAACGGTGTTTCTACGTGATGTAAAGAGTAAACAGATCAAATGGCGAGAAAAAATATGACGGTCGACATGACTTCAGAATGATATAAAATTGAAGCGAAAATAACAAACACCTAAAATGGTGCATTTACAAAGAAATCCTAAATATATTAACCGGAAAATGACACGAAACCGATTAAGAAAGATTTCAGTTATATGGAAATATTCTAATAGGAAATCAGGTTTTCGTTTTCAATGCTTTCAACACAAAAACTAACACGCAATAAACTCGTTGGTTTTATTTTCCAAGGCCATTCAGTTCTTGATATGCTCTCTTTTTAAATCACTTCTTTCTTTCTTATTTTTTTCTTTCTTCCTTTTTTCTTTACTGCTCTTTCTTTTATCGGCTATGTTTTCCCTGATTTTATTTCTGTATAAACTTTCACCGCAAATATAGTGGATTCAACTTGATATCTCGATTTTAATGTCACTACTTCCGCCCCGGTCATAGCTGATCAGTGAGAAGCTTTCAGCTTGGACATGCACGGTCTCGAATTCCTATCAGTTTCACCACTGACTTCCGGTGACGTTTTACGTTGTTTGTAAATTGCTCGCATCCATTTTATATGACCGTGCATATCAATGAGGTAAAGACACTTTAACAAACCGTATATGTGAGTAATGTCTAACATATTGAGAATGTATATATCACCGGAGTATGGTGCCTCGAATGAGATCATTCGTTCGTGATATGGCTACTGGTTAGACATGTAGCCTGCCGACTAATTCTTGGTGAACCCTTGGCTATCACAAGCGAGTAACCCCCAGATGAATATAAATGGCAAATCGTTTAGATATAGAGCACGGTGCATTCATTTCAGTAGATTAATCAGTAACAAACTTACTATTTTATATGTTCAATGATCCACTGACCACTTTTCAGATGAGTAATAAATATCAATATGCTATTCCAAATTACATGTAACAAATTAAATCGAACTGTAATGTTAGTTCGTTTCATATAAACATATGAGTGCAAGACTCAGGCCAATAGACATCTCCTGTCTTTGCGATAATCACATTTCGTTCTTGTTATCTCCTTACATCAAGTGGCTTAATGCCTTGGCTGGAGCGATTACCATAAAAAAGCAAAATTGTTGTAATAAGAAAACGCGTGTTCCCTCATAGCTATACAATCAAAGCATTGTTAATAACAATGTGAATATTATAGACAATTAATATTAAGATTAACACAGTAAACAACTTTCTATTGAATCTTCTAAACTGATATTTATTTTGTCTATAAGAATCAGACTTTGTAATTACAAATGTTCTGATTGTGTAGTTGTTGAGAAAAAGCTGCTATTTTTTAATTTAAACTAATTATGCTTGATACGAGACATATTTTGGTCGTAAAATATCTCAATTATATATATAGAGAGAGATATGTGTATACTTGTATACCTCTATTATCATACTAAAGCTGAGTAATTCAACTTTTCTGCATTGTGTGTTTTGCTCCTTTTATCCTAAATCAGTTATGCTAAAATATTCCCCAGTTGTGGGACTGAGTTATGTCACGTGGCACATCTTTAACTATTGGCCAAGTAATTATTTTACCTCCAATCACTGTATGTCGTTTGATCGTCCGATTTTATTCTAAAGGTGTCTCTCTTTCTCTGTCTCAGCTTCTATCCATCCCTACTTATTAAGAGTCGAAGGTAATAAAGAAGTAGGCTGAGAGTATAGTAATAGTATACATAATTGCAATAGTAGATAGATTTACAATTAATTATGAAAAAGATTTATACAAAAATGTAATAATTAATACACAAATAAAATCATCAGAAATACTAAAACGATTAGTAGATAGATTTACAATCCATTAATTATAAGGAATAAAGTTAAAATCAAAATTAAAGACAAAAAATTAGAAAATTACGATACATCAGCTAGCACATGTCAATTCAAATTTACTAGCTAAACATTTTAAAATATTTCGTTATAACAAGGGAAATAACTTGCTGCAATGTTCGAAGTAATTAATTCACTTTATTTTGCTCACCAATTTAAAATAAAATATTTAATTCAAAAAATAGTTAATTGATTTAATTTTTAATTTCATAATTGTAATAATTTTATATAATAGTAATTTATTAAAATTGAACTAACAAAAAAGAACTTTAAAATACAGAATTACAAATACATTTAATGAGAATAATTGCATAATTCAAAAGTTATTTTCATTTTATTTTCCGAAGGTTAGTATGAGATTTACTGCATTGATGCCATGGTCAAAAATTACTAGTTTACACTAGTTTAAGGAGATTGGAAAGGCCCAACATTTTTTATATTTATTCATAGAGCTGCCAATTGCGGACACTGGCGGATAGTGGTTGGCACTGCCGGGCACTACCGGGCACTGGTCGGCACTGCCGGGCAGTGTCAACTAGAATGTAAAATCTGATAAAATGCTGCCTCTTTTCTTGTTTTGAATTATGAGTTGGCTATGTATTTATAGGGCTGACAGTGGCAAAAATTCGCAGACAGTAGCGGGCACTGGCTGACAGAAGCTGACAGTGTTGGGCAGTGGCGGACACTGCCGGGCAGTAGCGGACATTGTCGGGCAGTGTCCACTAAAATGTAAAATCTATAAAATGCTGACTCACTTATTGTTTTGAATTATTAGTTGGCTAACTAAAGCCAGCATTAGTCGCCCTCCTATTTCTTCCTAGAATTATCGTATTATAATTCTTAATTCCCTCCCTCCACACCGTATTCTCCCTATGATGCCATTTCTGGTTGAATTTGGGGAAATGACTTGCAGTTTTTTTTTCGGGAATGACTTGCAATTTATTTTTTTTTTAAATACTACATCATAAAATTGTATTGTATTTAAATAATTACATTATTAAATTGAATTTAAGCTGAGAAAAGCTGAAATAATCAACTTACCAGACGAAATCTTCCCCATAGCCTCCTTATGGGTGGAGTTTTAGATTCGGGAATACGCCCATTAACTTTCCCGGTGTATTATACATTAGAATCAACTTTTAGATTGCATTTAGATTCGCTAACTCTTGATTTTGTAGAGCATATATATAATAAGAAAACGATACTGTAAATATATGTGTTCATATATATATATATATATATATATATATATATATATATATATATATATATATATATATATATATATATATATATATATATCAATATCATCAGTCTTCAGTCCGTGTCGAAGTCCACTTAACCACCTCCCAATAATCCAATTGATACAAATTCCCGAAACAGTTTTTCATGGTAAACAACTGATGACCCCTTAAATAATGTTAGACGCAAACTAATATAATAACTGTAAAAACTAAATTGACTTACATGAGTGATTTTCCACTGAACGACCTGGGACTTAAGGTTTTTTTAGGTTTTTTTTAGTTTTAATGGTTGAGAAACTTCCGAGACTATATGTATATATATATAATAAGAACACGATACTGTAATAATTTAATCTAACATTTAAAACTTTGCTACGGGCTGAAACAAACAAATGTGCAATAGTGTCGCCTGAACTATGAGGATACACATTATAAACGCAATGTTAAATATAACAATGTTGTTCGGCACGTCGATAAATCTTGATATTTACTAAATGCTATAACAAACATAAGTAAGGTACTTATTTGACTAAATTTTCGGTGCTATCGAACATTATTGCTTGAAGCAATTTCATATCAACTATTCTCTATTTTGTATCTTCCTAAAATAAAATCATATATTTGTACTCGATAATGTACTTTTTAGGATCTCTCATTTGTACCATATATTTTACATAGTTTCATGTTTAATATTATTTTTTATTCCTATTTATTTATTACAATAATGTTCGTCATTTCTATTCAATAAATTATTTTTCAAACATTTCAATGTATTTTTTTCGCCAGTAAATTATTTTTTTTAAACATTCTAATAAAATATGTTTTTAACATTTATTACAATCATCTTGACTAATTCTAAGCTTAACCCTAACCGAACACTAACTGTCTTCTACTCGAATATAAGGATCGCCAGTAAAAACGATTGTTAACCGTCCCAAAACGCTTAAATGGCTCGATAATACGAGAGTATTTTACGTTAAATTTATATATAGAATTTATCCATTGACCTAAATTCTAAAATAACTGTCGTTTTCTTTTTTCCACTAAGATATTCAAACTGTTTACACATTATTGTAGAGCTTATTTTGGGGAGGGTAAGTGAAGGGTGCTAATCTACAAGGTACCACAAGTCATATGTATCGTTACGGTTTTATTTTTTAAGTTAAAGAAAAAAACGTAACATAGTAGTGACAGGATATACAAACACCCAAATAAACCGAAACGATGTTTGATTTTAATTGGATATTACATAATGTAACACTATTTTACATAGTAATGGGTAAGTTAGGAAATACTAGGTTAGCGAGTTGCGATTGGAAGATATATTGGGTCTACAGATTTCCCGGGCCTGGCGTTTTCATTTGTACTCGATTCTTAAGCTATTTGTATCACGTTTCTTCGCTTCAAGCTTCCAAAAAGCAAGTCGCCTCTCTTAGCGCCTATCTTATCTCGTGTAACCTCATTTGCTCTTGCTTGTCCTTTTATAGGAGATGGATTATCAACACATTAAACATCACCATTGTATGACTCTCCCCTCATGCGAGGCAATCAAATAGCAACACCATAGTCAATGGGAAAGTACAGATTAGTTAACAGTCGATGAATAGAAAAGTAAAATGCTACAACACATCCATTACATCCATCGACGTATATTTAAATCAAATCCAGAGTTAGACAAAAGATCGATTTTCAATGTTGGTAAATTCCATCTCCCATAAAAATGGGAACTTCGTATTGAGATAACAATTGCCTCAATCTAGAAGTAATTTTACTTCACTGATCTGGGAAACGTTAACGCATATTATTGGATCATATTTACTGTGGGGCAGTAGTTTTTATTTAAATTAACTGCTAATTACAATCGTAGAAGGACGGGGTCACACACCCAAAACGAAGAGAAGTCTATTTCCTTTGATTCAAAACATCGATAAATCCTTCTTTAATCACCTAAATTACGGAGTTGTTTTCAACTGTTTTTAGCGAATTAATGCTCTAATACTTATATTTCCTTAATTTAATGTATATCGATAACTAGAAATATATATATATATATATATATATATATATATATATATATAAATATATATATATATATATATATATATATATATATATATATATATTAGTACAGAAAAATTAGTACAACCTTCGTACCGTCGGTTTCAAACACGGAAGGACTCAGACATCCGGCTCTCTTCAGCTTCTGCTGTCATCTGTTTCATTTGAAACACCACTCTTTCAAATCGAAATACATTTCTTCAAATGGGTTTACATATCTGATGAAAGCGGACCACCGCTTGAAACGCGTTATATAACATGATAAAATGATAAAATAATTAAATAATAAATAAATCATATATATATATTGCATCGGTTATCAATTTTCTTTCGGGACTGAAATGAATCCTTTTCTTTCTTTATCTCTATTATATATATATATATATATATATATATATATATATATATTAAAAATATTGATAGCATATATACGTATTTTTTTATTTTTTTATTTTTATTTATTAAGTTATTATTTTTTATTTTATTAAATACTGAAGTGTTTATTACTTACGGACGATATCGTTTCGGGCTTTTTGCCAAGATACTTACAAGCAATCGCATGGGATCGAACACTGTTCTTGGATTAAGGCTATAATTACGAGGCGAACGCTCAAGACCACACGGCAAAGGCAGTGATTTGAATTGAGATACACTTATCCGGGAAGGGAAGGGAAAGCGTTATTATTGCCAAACAGGGTTCAAAGCTTGCGCGGAACTCGCTTTGTCGCAAATGACAACCAACCTATCTCAACTTCACTGTTCTCTACTTTCTAGACTATTACAAGTTTCAAGGGGCTTTTAACCATAAATAGTTTTTAATTAATTTTTAAGGTGTTTATACCTACGGACGATATCGTTTTGGGCGTTTTGCCATCATATATATATATATATATATATATATATATATATATATATATATATATATATATATATACATATACATATATACATATATATATATGCATTTTATTATAGATGGCTGATAATATATGTATTTACATATACTTTCTATTTTTTAGATATACCAACGTTTTTTACGGTTAAAGCTCATATAAAAACAGAGCATATATTAACATAAACAAGGTTTTCTACATTCTAATAAATTACATTTTATTTACCTTCCCAATCATTTTTTTTCAAAAAACAAAACTTTGGTACAATTACTGCACACTTTTGTACACAGAAGAACCAGCGATATTTTTATGTTAATCCATTGACTCATCTGAGAACGTTGAGTTCTCAATCAGAGAAAAAGCAGTTCTTTACAATAAACAAAACATCCCTAAAACAAAGAGGTCGCATTTAATTAACTTCAATTGAAAGAAAGCTACATATCGCAGCCATCTTGGTTTATGAAGTAAAGCTATGAAAAATACGGACAATATTGCCTAATATATTAATTAGTTCATTAAGAATATATCTACGGGATTTGATTTAAATATTTAGAGCAACTAATAGATAAATAAATAAACATGTACATTAATTACATGCTAAAGGTTAAATAATGTATACAGTGGGAAAACTGATATGTTTATACAGATAAACAGATCTGAATTACTGGAATATTCTTATTGCGACCTTTTTGGCCTAGCCCATAGCTCTGTATATGCTATTTCGGTGATCTTTTATATAAAGCCGAACCTACATCTTTTAATAGAGTTTAAAATTTTTGAATCACTTCGAAAAACAAGTGTATTTATTGAAGTTATTTATGTACAAAAATTGACAGAAAAATCGCTAAATATACAAAAATCATAATGAAGATTATAATTTAGTGGCATATCCTTGATTGCAGCTTCCTTCATATCAAAGTTATATCAAAAATAAAAATAAAAATATGTATATTACGATATTCTGTTTTTGTTCTGGTGTACAAATCGTTTTCCCACTCTCGTCTTCTTTTTCTCTTTTGAAATGTTTCTCATTGCAATTTTAGTGTATCGCGTCAAATCAATATCTATTTCTGGATATACTGCGATATTATTTTCTACTTTAATATAGATTATAAAAAGAGAGCCAACACGAAATGAGTAGAATTTAAGAATATATACCAGCCATTAGACTGCATACACCGCTTCATCTTCTTGGTAAAAAATAGAATCAGTGTTAGCAACAATAACGCCGTTTTATGGTAGATAAGGTCGTTGAATTTATGAATGGGATCACATGTATTTCATTTTAAAATGGCTTATTATTTCTTAAATAGTAAATAGTTGTTGTGTATCAATTCACATGCCCTTTATACTACAGTGTAGTATTACTACACACATATATGTATGTATATATTTATATGTATAAATATATGTATATCTATATATACATGCGTATATAAATGCATATATTTCTTACTGAACATTTGTGAACTGTGCTCGCTTATTTTCCGATGATTACAATTAATACTTTCCTTATTTTATGACGTTATCTATGAAAACAGAAGTAGGAATATCTGTGCAAGAGACGACGTCACAAGTGTTAATAAATCTATTAAAACCGAGAGATATAGGATAAGCGTGCACATTGGGTTAACTCAACCATAAACTAGATGGCGATATATATATATATATATATATATATATATATATATATATATATATATATATATATATAAAAAGTAATCCAACAAAAGATATAAGCGTCAACTAATGTCTTATAATTAGTGAAACATTTCGGGATTTTGGAACTTTGATTGGACTTTCTATATTATTTGATTTATTTATCATTAACATTGAATATTGACACATTTCGGGACTGGATAACTTTGTCGGCACCTTCAATTACACGTATTTGGACTGCTGTTTGTAACTTGGAGTAATTGTCTTTCCTGATAATGCTTCTCAATATGTATGACCTGGATGGACTATATGGATTCAACAAAAAGTATGTTTTGGGGTTGATATGTTTTGATGTTATGTATTTTTGTGTATTTGTGTATATAATTTTATATATTTTCAAAGCGTAATTTTATTACCTGTAGTAGTATAACTGCGGTAATGGTCCTCTGAAGAGAAGAATTATCTTTGAAAACTCATGAGCTAAGGACTTAAGAATACTTTGCTTGAACTTTAAATTCTAATAAAATTTGATCGACACCTTATTTTATTACTTCATTTTATATTATAATATATATATATATATATATATATATATATATATATATATATATAAAATTAATGGTGTTTTGTGTATACATATTCCCTTCCGTTTACGAGTTGTCTCATACATATAAAACAATATCATACATGTATTTTACATTAATACTACACTGAAAGCAAAATAAAACTAATTAATATAAGCTAATGTTAATTATACAGTAATATTCCATCTTCATTATTCTTAGTCATAGCCATACAATTCGTACATTAATTAAGAATTTATCTACAAAAATGTAATAGTAAATCTTCCCTAAAAATATTTTCTAGTTCACTTCATGATGAGGAGCATTGTCATCCACAAATAGTTTCTCAACTCCTGTACAGAATTGAAATTTTAAAGTTTACGTGATTATTTGTTTGCGTTTACATTGTGACAACGATTGCAAACAGAGCATTCTTTCCTCATATCTAAAAAGAATATAATGATGTTTCATAAATGTGACTAACTCTACGCGACAAATAGTAAATTATAGGATAATGAAACCAAATAATTACAAAAAACGTTTGAACAAGAAAATAATTTAAATATGCGTAAGACGATAATTCTATATAATTATTCGAGTTGTAGTAGATTAGGAATTTGTGATGTAATCATCAATTAAAATAATTTCATTAATATTTCACCTAATAGTCTTTCTTAAGAGCAAGTCTATTTTTAAATATTTACTTAATAAGTTTAACATTTCAATCTATCGTCCTTTCTTGTATCTCTTCTATTTGTAAAGTAAGAAACACCATATAGTTTTACTAAAAATGAATCGATGATAGATCCCGTCCTTTAAAAATGTTTTTGAAACTATTTCCCTACATCTAAAATCACACTGTAACAAAAAATACAACTCTAAAAAACGTATAAAATTACAGCTGTATTGAAAACAAAATTTGAGACCGTGAAAACGTAATAAAACTGACTCTTTGACGGCAGAATTATACAAACAGTCAAATGACTTCCCCGAATTCATAGTATCCAATTATTTTAAGTATGCATACTTTCTAATAAAAAAAATGTATTTAAACGTTTGACACATTTTAAAATATATGTTTCACTATGGGTATTCTTTATTTATGTATTTTCGTTTAATTAAAAAATTAAAATCTATTTGAAAAACTAAATTTCTTTACTTTAGATTCTAATATAGTTAAGTTATGTTATGGGTCTAACTGATAATTGCCTTAGTTGTCTCAAGTGAAGGAATAATCCAATTCTGTTATAAGATTCTTTGAAAATCATTACTCTTCTTGAAACTAAGTTGAATGTTATAACTGTACACATATCGATTTCTATAACGCACACACAAACATTGACTTATATATATATATATATATATATATATATATATATATATATATATATATATATAAGGTTATGTAGTTTGCATGAACCAGTGTGTGTACTATGCATGCAGAAGATCCGTTGGATCTTATCACAATGCAAGTAATGGAAATATGTCCGTGTTGAGAAGGACAACAACAATATGATTTAATGGTACATTTTAATTAAGTCACAACTTCTACACGGTGTTCTATAATATATTTCGACGTAATATAGTATATATATATATATATATATATATATATATATATATATATATATATATATATATCAGACGACATCTTATTATGACATTTTATTACATAAATTATTAAAGTTATGAACAAAAAATGGAACATTCATGTGGATTATTTATTCTCGAAACTGAATTCAATTATCGCACGTGAAAATGTAGGAATCATACTGAACGTAAAGATTGAGACTAGCATTCTTTAGATATTTTGAAATAAGTTGTGTACGAATTATCCTCATAATAAAGCGATTCATAGACAGATGATATCGACGATTAAATAATCAATTTTGCTGGACAAATTCATGACAAAAATACCATGGATTTACGTAGATGAATCAATTCCAATGATCTTTTTTTTCTGTCTCACTGGATGCTGTCGACAAAAGCCAGCGTAATAAGGTTCATGTTTGTTGTATAAAATTAGTGTTCAGTAATTTCTACGTTACTCGGCGAATATAGAGTATTTTCTCCAATAAGACATACTTGAAATATGTTTAATGCGTACATTGTAAGTTAATGTAAGTTTCTTTCTATTAAACACTTTTGTGACGACGGGCTTTTCCGCCTTCCTAACACATGAATAGGATTTATTTCTGATTTTGTTCGTAACATTCGATAGTAGATGTATTGATTGGAACGCTCGTAGAAGCTTACTGGTGTTCCAGGGTTCGAATCGTGTGACTGATTTGAACGGTTTTCTCTACACTCATGATTCCGCAATGATGAGAAGCTAACGTTACAGTCCTGTCAGGACGTATTAACGTTGAAACATTGATAATCCACGTATACTGTTATTTATATAATTATATTAATAAATGCTCTATTTTGTATTGAACACATTTTGAAAAAATATTGGTTTTCAATTCATGTTATCAATAATTTTTAATTTAATTAATTAATTCTTATTCCATATATATATACACATGATAGTACCAGGTGATATATATATATATATATATATATATATATATATATATATATATATATATATATATATATATATATATATAGAGAGAGAGAGAGAGAGAGAGAGAGAGAGAGAGAGAGATGATTATTTTTATTTACACAGACATATACAAAATCTGCAACACTGGCATGTCGATGTTATCGATCAACAGTTATTATTAACTGAGATCTCATCAGGCAGAGTTAGAATCCGATTTTAACCTCAGATCATATTTGGAGAGAATGAAATGGAGAGAAAAAAAGAAGAGGAAAAGAAATTTAAGATTTCAGAATTTAGGGAGTCACCTGGTTTAAGACCGTAAACAATCAACAAAAGTTAAAATCTAAAATCTAAAATCTAAAATAAAACAAAACAACACAAAATAGAACAAATAAAATAAAATAAAATAAAATCAAGATAAAGTGAAAAGAGAGACATATAATAACAAGGCTAGGATTAAGATAGATAGATAGATAGATAGATAAATAGAAAGATAGATAGGTAGATAGATAGAAAAAATGAAAACGCCTGTTGATTCAGACATATAGTGGAGAGGGGAGAGAAGAGAGGGAAGATAACATGAAAGTGAAAGTGTCAAGAAATCGACAGTTACTTCGACTTGGTCGAACATCGTATAGTCAAATCAGCTGTAATTCATGGCAGTCTTTATGTGTATAAGTGTGTAGACATGTTTGTGTGTTCTCAAATGCGTATGGGCGTGCAGACGCGTGTGGTGGGAGAGGTAAGGGGTTGTTAATCTATTGTGTCACTAATTCTAAATTTATACTATTTTATTTTTATTTAGAGTTCATTAAATTATCATTAATAAATTAATAGATCAAACAAATATACTAGTAAATTAATTAAGTCTATATAATTAGTAATACTAATAATAGTTATAATAATAATAATAATTGAAATGATATAAAATAATAATGATACTGATAATGATAATATCGGTAATAATTTAAAAGTACTAAATTCCGCCATTATTAAGTATTAATAATAATAATAATTATAATATATATATATATATATATATATATATATATATATATATATATATATATATATATATATATATATAGAGAGAGAGAGAGAGAGAGAGAGAATATGAAACTAAAAGTAAACTTTTAGTAGAAAGAACCTATAGTGAAATGGTAAAAGCTCAATATACGACATAGAGCAATTATAAAGATAGATGGACGAAGAGTGATGAACATGCACGAATGTCCAAATAACTTATCAATCTGTGTAATTCCTCTGATGATAAGATCTCGATCTTTAAAAAGCCTTGGCTTAAGGAAAGAATAATAAACATAATTTTATTACAAAATATACCTTGCATTTAACAATCGAAGTTTGATATAAATTTGGACATTCGTGCATGTTTATCACTCTTCGTCCATTAATCTTTATATATATATATATATATATATATATATATATATATATATATATATATATATATATATATATATTCGCTTCGTATTAGTTTTATGAAAATATCTATCGCAACTAAGCTGCCCAGCAAGGCCATGGATGAAATGAAACAAGCGCGAGACTGTGTAGCTTACTTGCTATATAGATATCCTTATTATATATATATATATATATATAAATATATATATATATATATATTTATATATATATATATATATATATATATATATATATATATAGTGTGGTTCTAATTAGTATAAAACAACTGTTAGTGGTTGATTGTAAGATATACAATAACTGATATTAATGATTTTATTTAAATACTAAATATTACTATGACCGCTGAAGATACTCGGGTTCGGTTATCCTGAGATTCGGAAAAAATCCATATTGTGATCTCTCCAGGAATGTTCGTCAATATTTGTTTAGGAAGGCTGATAGAAATGCATACACCGGAACTATAACAGCTAACGGTGTTCTCCTTTGGGTTTTACCCTTTAATAATAATTCCAGTTGGTTTTACAAGCTTCCTTCTGACTGATAACGAGTTTTACCCTATGAAATGTATTTCTTTTTTTTTCTGTTAAAGAGTTAAAAGAATGTAAGAATGTTACTCTTCATTTATCTAAAGGATGTGAAAACGTCACTTCGCGTTGTTGTGTTACGATAAGTCGCCTTTTTGAAATGCATAATTTATTCAGTGTTAGACTCTGTTTCAGAGTAAACTCATGATAATTTCGTTTACATTTAAATGTGATAGATTTTTTAGATAGATGTGTAATTTAATAAGTATAATTTAAAACAAGGAAAAACATTATCAAATTACTCTCGTGTTTTTAGTAATTGTTTTTTTGTTAAATTGCCAACATTTGAGGTATTTGGTAGATAACTCAGTAAATTTCATATATTGTATTTTTTTATTGTAACACAATTAATCCAGGTTATAGTTTTAATAGTGTTTTCGATCAAGTTTAATTAGGATGATTTTCTTACATATGTAAGTAAGTAACTTGACATCATTTATAATTGGTAAAACATATTAAAAATTAAGAACGCATGTTCTTATATATTTTTGTTATTGTGAAATTGTCGATTTCTATAGTTTGGAGGTAATTGAGTAAGTACCGTTGACTTAAAGCGTATGCCAGATGAGTTATTAGTAAAAGTTCATGCGCGTGTTATGCGAAAAAAGCTGATTTTGGATGTGTATATGTAAGGGATATGTGTTCCTATGATTTTTTTAAAACCAATATTTCGGGATTGTTGTAGGTCAGTGATTGAATACCGTGTGGGGTTGGAATCTTGTGTGTATAGGCAAACTACTTTGTTTTATATTTTTAATTTTTTCTGTGGGATAAGTTTTCTGTTAAGTGGAGAGTGAGGTGTAGTGTGTGTTGTTGGGATTAATTGGTGGAGCTATGAACTCACATCATCTCACACAGACACTAACAGAAAACGACACATCCCAACTACTAAGATCAAAGTGTAGTATCTGTTCCGATGGATACTGCACGCCTGTCCTGTGCAGTTCTAGGAGGTCCACCCTCCCAGGCTTCGCCTCCCATCTTTGGGGAGGAGTAAGTTTACTGCTTACTGTCTGAGGCGCCCCTACCGTGGAAAGCCAACGGGGCTGCCCAGGCAATTTTTAAATGGCCAGAGTGCTCACCTCTCGAGCGCTGGCTTTTAACCCCACTTGCTCGACCCGATCTTGGGTTACATCTTACTTGTGGGAGTAAGATAAAACTGGCCTTGTGCCTAACTCCGCGAGGAGTAAATAAACATCCCAACTACTAAATTTTAGTCACCCTATCCCCCAGAACTAACTAAAACCACTACCTTATAAATCTAAGCACCTACCAGTCAGGTGTCACTGCTCATATCATTGCATACTTCGAATCTAAGTAAACCATCTGAGAAACTAAATATCATGAAAATAATTATGATATATACCGCCTGATCAACACAGTTGGCTCGTGGGCGTTTACAAACTTTAGGCACTATTTAACAAGCAAAGGTATTTACGTATACACACCCGAATAACAAGACGATAATATAATAGAAATACACCCATGATTAAAAATATATATTACAACCGCTTATTATTACAATAACAAAAAAAACAGATATAGTTCATCATGAGCAAACTTTTACTGGGGTATTTAAAAAAGCGGCCAGTTGCCTATAGTTGAATTGAAAATATTAATAAGGGCGTGACATGATGATATTTAGACTATTTATGTAGATTTTGTTTAAAAGAGAACTTATACACTATAAAAATGCCGACACATTACTAAATCGTAGAAGCTAAACAACAATAAACAGTAGACACCGAATACACTTTACTTCATGATAACTTATGAAATAAAAACGTTAAAATTAAAACATAATAAATAACTGAAAATATTATGACAACAAAATACATCTAAAATGGTAGTAAATATCAGAAAAATTGCGATGGTTAAATTGTTTTAGTTTCCACGTGTCATTTTCTGGCTCAATTCGCCCCATTGATACTTGGAGAACGCCAAACGTTTTCTGAAACAAATTGGAAGAGAAACTAAGGTATCTGATTGATTAATGCTAGAGTAAGTTAACTACAAATCCAAGCCATTAGCCTGAGCATTCCTCCCGGTTATGAAACATACACGTTTCTAGGTGGCATTTTCTGACTATATATATATATATATATATATATATATATATATGTTCGGGGTTCGCGCCCACCGACCATTGAAAATTAGTTCCTAGACTGAGGATTGCGTTAGCATGAAACATCGATGTCTCTAGGTATTTAAATATTTAATATTTATTTAAAAAATATTATTGTTTATCAGCCCCCCTTCCCACAAGAGCTGGGCACTTTCGAGTAGCTTTAATAACAAGCAGTACTAATAGCTATATGCGAGATCCGAACACCGGTTCGAAGGTCACTCTGAGCTGCCTGGTAAATAACGGCCACGTGTCGATATTTACAGTTAAAGTTATTCTACATTTTACTAATTAATTGACGATGGCCCTTTGGTTAAGATCACCGACTACGAATCAGTGGCGATTTGTGTTCGGGGTTCGCGCCCACCGACCATTGAAAATTAGTTCCTAGACTGAGGATTGCGTTAGCATGAAACATCGATGTCTCTAGGTATTTAAATATTTAATATTTATTTAAAAAATATTATTGTATATATATATATATATATATATATATATATTACCCAACAAATAATCAATCTATCTACATGCCCATATCTACGGTACGTTAGATAATATATTTTTTTAAATTTCTACTTTGGTTCTCTCCCTTTTAGTGTCAAAAGCGTTTGACTCGGTCAAAACCTCTTTCTGGCCTGATCATGTTAATGCGAACACAACGTCATTCAACGTTTTTTAAACGCCTCCCACCCTACGTGCACCGCTAGCTTGGATCGATTTTCTTCTTCATATTGATTTCATTTTATGACCTTACTTGTCAGATACGCTTGATCTCGCGTCGCCAATATTGCTGCTACCAATTCAACCAAGGTCAGAGCTGGCATTTAAAAATGAAAGCTAACGTTGATGGAGTCGGAGCCACATTTCCACATCGTCCATCTCTCATACATGACATGGACTCAGCTTTTTTGTAAAACAGCCAACTAGCGACGACAATGGACCCCAGCATTTATGCATTAAATTTAATATTTATTAATAGACGACAATATACACTGAGAAATGTACATTGGCATATATATATATATATATATATATATATATATATATATATATATATATATTATTTTATGTCTTATTTGAGTTCGAACGTGGGACTAAAGTAATCTTTGTTTACGATCCATACTTTCATACCTCGACCTCTGAGATTACCTTACGAAATTGAAAAGAATATATATCTATTTAAAATTCTTGACAGTGTTTATAATTTCTGGTAAGGTGAACGACGAGGCTAATATTACTTCAATTCCGAAGCTTTTCATGTTGGCGTACAGAGTGCTTACACTTTGAAGCGAGTAATTACTTTTATTTTATAATAACTTTATAACATTTTCATCCACATACATATGTGTTTCGTATATGTATAGTTAAAGACGGAATTGTCCCTTTTTCGCTATTATTTGGATCGTTTTCGCGACTCGGCGAGTTATTTTTCGAGTCGCCGGTGGTAATTCATGGCGTATTTAAGCGAAAGTTCATTGATCTGCAATCCCAAACGCTTTCGATCGAAGAAAGTTTCGTTTTCCTAAAGCAGACTTGTATCCATAACGATATGCTTAATTATATATATATATATATATATATATATATATGTATATATATATATATATTTATATATATATATATATATATATATACAAAAATGTTGACTCTCATCAAACGCTTACCCTCTAGACCACTGATATAACCTTACGAAATAGAAAGGAAATATACCTATTTAAGATGTTATACATATTATTATCTTCTAGAAAATATACTTATTTGAGATTACATGCAATGTATTCATATATAGGTATACACACACACTCATATATATATATATATATATATATATATATATATATATATATATATATATATATATATATATATATATACACGTGCTGGTCAAAAAAATAGAACATATGTATAAAACTGTAAAAATCATTCCGTTTGAGATAATTTTCGGCTTTTAAATTGTGTAGGCGAAATATTCTATATGTAAATAACAATTACAACTATTGTTAATCATTTGTAATATTTGCATATGTCAGACTTTATTGTCACAGAGTAGTTTATTGTCACATTGGGAAATTCAGCGTTTCAATTTAATAGAACATTATTCGTTGAGTAATCTTAAACTCCAAAAAATTATGTGTTTAAATTATGTATTTTATTCCTTCATTTTATATTATAATATATATATATATATATATATATATATATATATATATATATATATATATATATATATATATATATATATATATATTCCAAAAGAGAATCTACCGGTTTTGATAATTTAAGATGACCGATAAAACAAAGGTCAAATAAAACGTACTTAATAAACACACACGAATTTTACCAAGAGAAGCAGAAAACATAAAAAATAAAACATATAAAATTATCAAAACACGTACTCACAAACTTGCAAAACCCAGGCATGCGCAAAAACGTCAAACAATAACACATTTCTTCAAGTGGAACAACACTCTTTCAAATTGAAAGACATTTCTTCAAATGGATTTACATATCTGATGAAAGCGGACCACCGCTTGAAACGCATTATATACAATTACATAATTATAGAATAACAAAATAATAGATAAATCAAATAACATTTTACAAATGAGGGTAGCCTTACTCCTTTACATATATACTTTTCTCTCGTTGGAACTGCACTAATACTGCACTACCCTGTTTTCTTTCTCTCTCTCTCTCTCTCTCTCTCTCTCTCTCTACATATATATATATATATATATATATATATATATAGATATCGAGAGAGACAGAGAGAGAGAGAGAGACAGAGACAGAGACAGAGGAAGAAAGAGACAGAGAGACAGAGAGACAGGGAGACACAGAGACAGTAACAGTGACAGAGAAGGAGATAGAAATGAATTCATTCTCAATATGTGTTTAAATGCCTAGTGAGAAAATGTGTTTCTAATAATAATACATACATTGACATGACTAGAAAAACTATACATTGCCCCTTAACATGTCAGTTAAAATTCTCCTGTACATCTCTATTCACCAGCACACACACTTTCCAAAACCGACTTCCGTTATATAGTAATTCAAAACACTTCCATGCTCGCCGTTTCAAACTGTAGTCTCGCATCCCCATCCTTTAAGGACTATTCATCCGAGCGCATCAACTTACCATAAACTAGGGTCGGTACGATGGAATCTAAAAATGTTTAAATTCACATTTTTTTTGTACTAACATCATATCGTGCCTGAAGACAACTCATGCTAATCAAAATTACATGCATGTATGGCGAGTTTCTATGCCCCTATACATACTAGAGCATAGCATGACATTACTGGCAAGCTAGTGGAAAAAAGGGATGAGAGAAAGAATAGGCAGAATCAAACTTGCATTAATATTTATATATATATATACATATATATATATATATAAATATATACATATACATATATATATATATATATATATATATATATATATATATATATATATAAATATGGATTATAAATGAGGCCAAATGCCTTAAAAGCATGTTTAGATGCGATAGTTATCAATACAAATCAGAACAGTTTTTTTTTTCAATTTTACTTTTATATTTTACATGTCGCTTCAAAATAAAAGAAAATAAGTTTTCTCTATTCTCCTGATAAAGATTCTGTTATGAATCGAAAATTTTAATTTTAATTAAATATTATTTTATTTAAAAAAAAAAATCTGCATTTGATTGGTGCCTTTACCGTTTACAAAATTACAAATTTAAATGGAAATGTTTTACTCACTACATACACGTGCGTAATAAAAGCACACAAAGTATATCAGAAATTACATACCAGACTTTAATAAGAATAGAAGTGTTAGGCTAGCTGGCAACATGGCAAGTAACAATAAGAAGGAAATATATTGTATGTATTCTCCTGATGAAGATTATTTATGAATCGAAAATTGGAATTTGAAATGAGTAATATTTTTTTTTAAATGCGCATTTGATTGGTCTCTACCGTTTTAATATATATATATATATGGTAAAATGAAAAAGGAAAACCAAAAACTGGATGTTTTTTATGTGTACATCAACGTTTCGTCTTTATTTATAAGACTTCATCAGGATGATGATATAGGGAAAAGATATCATGCAAGCACAGATACATGTAGGGTAGACATGTTGGGAAGAAAAATAAAATAAAATGAAAAATAATGGCAGCGTCTTGCTGGACGCCCGTACTTGTTAGATAATGAAAATTAGTGGGAGAAAAAGGGGAAGGGTGGAGGGAGCAAGGACTACTGTGGCTGGCGATGAGAGAAAGAGGTGGGGGATGAGCAGGGGTAAAATGGATGGCAGAGAGAGATTGGAGGAAGAGGGGGAGGGGGTGTTTGACCAGATGGCTGTGGTCAAGATTGAAGGGGAAGAGTGAGTTGGAATATATATATATATATATATATATATATATATATATATATATATATAAAATAAGAATATTTTGAAAAACCAGAAATCCGTAATTGTTTGTTTTAAACATAAATTATTAATTACTTCTAAAAACTTGAGATCTTTCAGCGAATACACCTTTGTCAAAAGAATAGGCATTTTTTTTTAAATGTTCGTTCACTTTTCTTTTTAATCCATCTTGATTGGGGCATTGTCGCAGCCAAGATGAAATTTGTCTAGATGTTATGCCGGTTGGTGTTTAAATGTATGGTGTGTTTATTACGTGGTTTACGTGTTGTTGAATCCAATAAAGAAGTCCACGCTAGAAATATTCTTATTATTACCTTCTATTAACGTTTCTAGTGTGGACTTCTTTCTTGTGTTCAACAACATGTAAACCACGGGATACACACTAAGCATTTAAACACCAACCATTATAACATCCAGACCTATTTAATCTTAGCTGCGACAATGTCTTAATCAAGCGGATAAAAACGAAAAGTGAAGGAAAAAAAGAAAATAGAAATGCCTTTACTTTTGAAAGAGGCGTATTCGCCGAAAGATCTCAAGTTTTTATAATAAATGAAAAAATTATTTTTAAAACAAAAAAAATACGCTGTTGCGGTTTTTCAAAATATTATATATATATATATATATATATATATATATATATATATATATATATATATATATATAAAATTGAAATATAAGCCAAATTAGCAATACAAGATTAATTAATTTTTTTTTCTTACATTAATCCTATCGATTACGGAATAAAATTCCTTCTTCAGGAGTGACCAGTATTGAGTCATATTTATTTATTTATTTATTTTTTTTTATCAAAAAACAAGAATAAAGAAACTTTCTTTATTCTTGTTTTTTGATGAAAAAAAAAAAAAAAATAAATATGACTCAATACTGGTCACTCCTGAAGAAGGAATTTTATTCCGTAATCGATAGGATTAATGCAAGAAAAAAACTAATAAATTAATCTTGTATTGCTAATTTGGCTTATATTTCAATTTTATTAACTTTCCATGCAATACTTTAAAACTTGAACGATAAACACACACACACACACACACACACACACATATATATATATATATATATATATATATATATATATATATATATATATATATATATATATATATATATATATATATTCATGTTAGATGAAATGTTAAAGTTTAAGTATAAAAATAACGTTTAACTTCTCCTAAACGATACCGTTTAGGGTGTGAATAAAAATTAATCTCGTAACAATTGCATTCAATTAATTATATTTAGTTACTATTGTTAGTTGATACTATAAATAATATGATGGCAGAAATAATATAATAATATAAATGATTTAAATTATATAAGGATATACATACATGATATAAATGATAAATAATATAAATGATAAATTATATAACGCAAACGCAAACTTTTGAACATCCAAAATAAGTTAATTTTTTTAAATATTACTCATAATTTAATATCAATAAATGTTGTCATTTTTTTTATTTTAAAAATCGAAAAGATAAATTGACGTACGTTATCATAGTTTAAAATATGAACACATGACATCGTCTTTAACAAGTTATCCGTTTTCCACATGAGGTAAATGCATATATGGTTCTTCTTTTACGAGGTAATAAATTAGGTTTGTAATTTTAACCAAGGTGATTTAATGGCCGAACAATAACTTCAACTTTTCTGGTTTCAGTGAAATAACTATGCAGCTGAATTTATGAAGTTTTAATTTTAATATTGATACATCGTAACTATATCATCCTCGTGTAGACTGCGTAACGAGAAATCTGTTTTCCTGCGACCTTATTATATTGTTTTATTATTTGTAAACCTGTTCATCACTAGAACCGAGTAACTACGATTAATAAGGTTTAATAACATCATTGTAGGCATAATTTCATCATTTTCAATTTTATATTTGTTTGCTTTTCTTATCTTAAAATACGGACATACATATTTACGTAAATACAGTTTTTTTTATTACATACTACTTCACCGTTTTCCGGTAAACTCTTGGATCGGCCTTTTTATATCTGTGTGCGTGTGTCTGATTAAATATATTGAATATGATTATTTTTGTAAGTTATGTTGTACGTGGACACATTTTATATGGAGAAAATAAAAAGGATATTATAGTATTAATATTATTATAACAACATTACTACGACGACTACTACTTTACCTTTCAACGTAAGATACACCTAATACTTTACACCTCTTAATGTAGAAATGACACGATCCATACAATTTCTGATTCATGCATTGTTTTTTATTCTTTTGCAAAAGTTGAATGCATATTTTGCGTCGTTCTATTTTCTCCATTGTTTTCTTTTTTCTTCGACTTTTTCTTTTGTTTATTGAACCGTATCGGCGAGAGAAGATTTTCTTTTGTTTTCTAGTGTTTATTCCCCTTCAAAAGAAGTGACAACTCTCTTTTTAAAGAGACACATAAATAGTGTCACCTGTCGTGTGTAAATCGATTTTCCTAAAGATTTTCCATGATCGATTAAGTGTTTTTCATCAAACAACACCTGGGGTCGTCACAAGACAAGGTTTCAATGAAGTAATAAGCGGCTTTTTTTTGTTTTCTTCTCGCAGCTCTTTTTTCATGCTGGCGAGTAGAGGGTTCACTAAGATTTTACTTCTTTGTCGTACACTTTTACAAAATGCATTGAAGTGCAAAGTCATTAATTTGTATTCTTTTGTAATGTGCGTACAAATGAGATATACTGATACCTTCAACCAAAAATACTAAGTCATGGCGATAATTCTGTGAATCCATAGAACGTTTATAGACGAATTTAACATTTCTCTTTCGCCATAAAGATACGCCATACATATGACAATAATCTTATATGAAGAAAAATGTATTTTCAATACATTTGAAATAGATAATAAATCGCAATGAGTCTCACAAATACCAATTATTTAATCTTAAAAAGTGGGTAACCCTATTTAAAAAGTTTCGTCGTTTATTGACATGAGAGTGAAATTATATTGTTTTCTATATAGAAAATACAAGAATTTCAGATTCCTAATATTTTCACATATCAACGCGATATACGTAATAGGCCGAACTAATTTGCATATTGATTTACGCAATGACATCTCATTAATTCCCTATTATTTCTTTTTTGAATTCAATGGCTGTTAACTTTGTTATTGAACAGAGCCATATTTATTTATATTTTTCTACATCAAGGTTAAAGAATTAGCATTTTGGGTGAGAAGAGTTTTTTCCGGTCAAATTACTTCTGAAAGTCGCGACCCAATCACAGCTAAGTAGACACATTATTAAATATGGCTCGACTTTTTCTCACATGAATTTCATTATGAAATTAAATTCCACCGTAATGCATTTCGGTTCAGTTGTATAAAAATCAGCCATTTTATTCTTTTTTAAAATCGTACATTAAAAACAATGTCTTTATCCGTATCTCTAATTTACCGCGCAACGCCGGGACAAGAGTCCACTTATATGAAGTATATATATTTGTTAATTTATCTATGATTTTCTGTTCATAGGTTAAGCAAACAAGTATATTAGTTTTGCAGAGATACATATAGCTATATCATGAAAAAAGATGTGTATATGCGTGTATGCATCGTGAATTACATGAAATGTCACAGTGTAAAACCCAGCTGTTACGACCAGCTTACCCACTTATCATACCATCCGACTCTCGCCTTGATACCATTCTTGCAACCTAGGAACTGACATTTACTATTATACCCTTCTTTGTGAGTATGGTACATCTTACCCGGAAATACCTGCTCTTTTTAGAGGTGGGTTTGTTTGTTGCCGATTGTTTGAGTCGACGCTACTAGAAGATGCCGATGGGGTTTTTTTTACAGCTATTTTTGTATCCTACCAGGCAGCCTCTTGGGTGGGCTATTTTCTGCGTCTCGCGATCTTGTGTCACATCTCGCTGTAGTGAGCGACAAGTAAATACCAAATTCAGAATCAGGAAGCCATCATCCTAGACTTTTCTCAGATGACAATATCTTTATTGACATTCGGTTTCTTCTTTCAGAATGGGGGTATTGCTTATTGTCTGCTGTGCCCTCATCTGTGGGCGAATGACAAAACCGTCCAGACCATTTTTGCAGCTGAACAAAAGAGGAAATCGATTAGCACTATAAACTAACTTTGTGTCTAACCTTGTCGCTTTAGGCGGTAGATAAAAACACCCGAGCTCTCAGGCTAAGATTACCATGTTATATGATCTGTTATAAGTTTGATGAGGATAAATCCTTCTAGATAGAGGTCAGGTTTATAGGAGTTTAGACATGTCAACTCTCTACAATAAGTTAGATCATGGGTAACCTTAGTCCTGCATGGAGAAAGTCAGTTAAATAACAACTATATATTTATATAACAACATTCTAATAGATGTTTCTACACGCTAAACGGTACTCAATGTTCTAGTCTATCTGATATAGGTCATTGATCGTCGGGGTACGTTGATATGGATTTCAAAGTGTCTGGGCAGTCCATCCTGATTGACCAAACACTTGAAAATCCATAAAAAAACTGGACTAACAAGACACTCTAAAATCAATAATCAGTGAACGCAATAATACACAAGCGCTCGAGGATCAATAGTATATTGCTATTTGTATAATAAATATGGCAAATCGTATGCTGGCTTCAAGAGCAACTGTTGGTCTCATTATAGCAATATGTAGATGTGATTCGTAAAAATAAAGGCCTGTGTAGATTGTATTTCGAATCTGCAGATTTTTATTTTCCGTTCTACACTATTAAAAGATTGCAAATAAATAACTGGAGTTGTTTTTGTTTGTTAATAAAACAATAACTCGCATAAATATACCGTATTTAGATCATCTAACCGTATAGCCCAGGATTCTGTTCGCGTTTATTTTTCTTTTCATTTCAGTGAATATTCCTTTTCGTATTTTTCCCCCACTTTTTTGGCTTGAATTCGCTTCCGTCAAAGCAGTTTCTTCTTTCTTTGCTATTTAGTTGTGGTATGTCTGTTACATGAGGTTGCAGAATTACCATCATTAGTTTCGGTTACAAGTGTACACGCGAAGAACTAAAATCTAAATAGCTACACATGTTCAAAGACATCCGGGCTGATTTTTGTTGGCTGCAATAAGAAAATCCCAAACAACGCCGAGTTGAGTCATTTTATATCAGAATCACGCATAAATAACGGGTTTGATGTAACAAAGGATACCTGAAATGGAGTTGCTCCCTTTAGATATGAATCGGGTCAATCCGTAATATCAAAACATTGAAAACCAAAACCGATAACAAATCAACACAAACACTTGATCCCCGAATACACCTTTATTATTTGTTTATTTATCAATGTATTTACACTCAGATACATTAAACTAAACAACTATAAAAAGCAACAATGATTATAACTCGAATATCCTGACCATTTTACTTGCATAATTCTGAGATGAAAACAGTTTAGAGAATATACACTGGGTGATATCTGCACAGACGATCCAATAAGGGCTGCTACGCCGTAAGTAAATACCTACATATCAAATTTTGCGCGTCGAATAGAGTGTTCCATATCAGATATCTAAGCTAAGCTGAATTGTCCCACGTGGTAATTTTAAACCTATTTTTTTTAAATTACGTCTGACCCGATAGATGGCAACTGGTTACTTCTGACGGCGAAGGAATGTATCGTTTATAAAAAAAAACAAGTACATATTTTTTACTCGTGTATGTTTATGAGTGAGCACTTTGATTGACATTTTCTGCTAATACAAAAAATATGCTATATATATATATATATATATATATATATATATATATATATATGTATATATATATGTGTGTGTATGGGGGTGTATGTTGGTGTGGAAGGGGTGAGTGTGTGTGTGTTATATAGTTAGAAGGATACGTTATGTATGAAGGGGTTTTGTTTTCGTTAATGCTTGAGTGATATCACAAAACAAATGATTTTTTAAGCTTTCAGGTCTAGAAATCAAAAAGACCACAAATGAAAAATGAGACACGTACAATATTCGAATATGTACATCGGAAAGTGGGCCGCTTAATGCGGGTGTTGTTATAGACAGCTGGGGTAAAAAGCTATAACATCTAGAGAAATCCCATCTTGTACAATTAATTTATCTCCCAAATTCTTCGGAAAACTTATGTTTACAGTTGTCCTCGTGAGTACCCATATCTCTTTGTTGCATCAAGCGAGCGAAAATACAACGTTATATAAGATGTTTATGTAGGTTGGTTGAAGCATTGTTTACTTGTATATTGAAATGTGATACTTAAAAGTCAATGTAATTCAAAGGTGTGACGGATAGACACAACTTGGTGCAAATAAGACATATACTGGTGGAACAGGTTAAATAGTTTCACCATTAATACAATATATACATACACACACATATATATATACATATATATTTATTTATTACAAACACACATATATCTGTCTACCTACACAATGTTACAATGTTATGTAATATTTGTATCAAAATAGTTTGCTCGAAACTCCGTATTATATTATAATATTTCAGAAACTCTTCCCTTTTTAACACTCGTGCTAAAATAAACTGCAAACCTGCATATGAAGTGCAGTGGGGCGCAGTTCCGCAGAAAATACTTGTGAAATTTGAAATCTTACCAGATTAAAGAAAAAATTTTAATAAGTTTATTTTTTTAATTTTTACATTTTTTAAATTTATTTTTACTTAAATTATTCATTTATTTTTTTTTTCTCACACTCTTTCAATTAGTTTATCTCCCAAATTCAAATATTGTTTTTATTTTTTTAATATTTTTTCAGAATCTTATTTCGATGTTCAATCTAAATTTAAACGAAGTTTATTGTTTGTTAAAATTAAATAAATGTTATATGATTGAATGTTGGACATTTATGTTGTGCAGTATACTGTTTTTTTGTGATACTGACATTTGTCAGTGTGTGTAATATATATATATATATATATATATATATATATATATATATAGTAAGAAGATTTACAAATGGCGATAGAAACGGACTTCACACTGTTTATTTATTTATTTTGAATTGGCTAGTATTTACATACTTTCCACAAAGTATAATGTGGAACAAGGCCGGAAAGATGAGAGGAGAAAAAGCCAGCGTTGGATCGGAAGAGTGGGGATGACCTCTAAAAATAGCCTTGGCAACCTCGTCGGAAGTCCCAGGTTGATGCGCCTCAGTTAGCAATAAAGTAACCGTTTCCCAAGGAAAAAAGGGCAATGTTTGAGAGGGGATCTCCCTTGGATTACTCCAGATATATATAAGTGTCCGACAGGAAGAAGTCACCGGAATTGACAGTATCTGTCTCGTTGATTGTCAAGAACGTATTCTCGATTTGTATTTAGGCGGTACAATTATCGTTTTCTTTTTGCACATGAAGGATGTTCAACCATGTGCTGGCTAATAGTAGCTTAAGATCAAAGATGAAAGGTGACATAAGGGTTCTGCTCTTCCTTGACGAATATTGAATAAAACGTGTATATATGCGGGTCTGCAAATGCAAGAGAAGTCGTCCTATATGACCAGAATCACAGGCAATTAAACTGGAAAACCATATTACTACATTTGATATAAGACAAACTATCCTTACTAAACGAATGAAAGACAAGCCTTGTGACAAACACCTAATGTAAGGAAACAGAGTAAAAACAATTAACAATGCTTCTAACAATATCCAGTGGGACTTCAAATAGATCAGGCATTTTGAAGTGCTAGTAATTTTAGAGGATTTAAAATCACCAATAAAGACTTAAGGATAATCATTATAAATGAATACCTCTCTGATTATATTAAGTTCAGAATCAATGTACCAATGGTATAAAGTAAGTGGTACAAAAAAGACTAATTAAAATACAGGCCATTGAAAACAGTATGGCTGTAGACGTTAGTGAGAAAGCCGCTCTTTAAACGTTGGGCAGAGGGCAGTTATCCTTCTCAATTGAAAACTTCAAAGCCCTATGAAAGGAATTACACTTATTAAAGAATGATTACGCTTAAGTTTGCTATGAAAACATGGCCTACGTGTTGTCTGCATGTCTAACATATGCTGTTGATGTATTTGGAGAACTAAATAGTAAATATATACAGTATTCAACGAAGAGCGCTGGAACAGATACGTATTGTTTCACCCAAATACACATTGGTGAAAGGAAAACAGACATCAAATGAGCAAATAAAGAAATCTCGGAACTCGATTCTAAACCACTTAGACAATTAAATTATATACATTTAGATATGTGTATATGTTTATATATGTCTATGTTGAGAATTAACCCCTGAACTAATCAACCAATCATTATGAATTATGAAATATATATTCTAGACAAATGGTGAGTAACATGGAGAAATTATTGTTTTCGTAAATTTCAACAAGTAGGTGGTGCGGCTCTGAAACACACACCTACTCCCGGAAAAATAGTTCTATAGAGATTGTTCATACCTATCCTAGGATGAGCATTCTTTTCGTAATATATATATATATATACATATATATATATATATATATATATATATATACATATATATATATATATATATATATATATATATATATATATATATATATATATATATATATATATAGTAGAGAATGGTAGTTTGCTTGAAGCATTGCTGGGTATAGTAGTAGTATGTTTTTAAAAGGCTGTGGGCAATGCAAATTCCGGGTAAGATGCAAGTTGTAAGAAACAAAAATAAGAAATCGAATACGAAATATGACTTACTATTTATTTTTCCTGAAATCTTACATAACAGCAAGAGTGTTGTAGCTTTTAGTGTCATGTCCGGATGATTAAAAAATCATTATTTAATATTTCGGGAAAAGAAACTTCCCTTTGTCAAAAAATAATCAATACTAGAAGAATTTCCCGACTATGCAGAGAATCTGACAAAATAATCTTAGAATATAGTACTAAACAAAACTTCATATATTAGAAGCTTTATATATAAAAACCAAAACATCCTAATTAATAGAATTTACTTTAATATCAGTAATACTATTCTAAAACGTATATAGCTCTAAATATAAGTTCGTACTTAGAACATAATTCTCGCCAAAACCTTCTATACAACTAACACATGGTATGTACCTGATAAACCTCATTCCCCTGAAGATGAACCCGGATGGGTCTTAAGTACTTGGGAGACACATCCAAACTATGGTAAATTCATCAGCCAATTCTCCTCCGAAACTAAGATCCTGATTCGGACTATTGAAAGGATCTACAAAAGGATATCTAGACATGAGAGGTCTCTTATATTCAACAATACTTGCCTTCAAGAGAAGATACTGCCAAGTATATATATATATACACACACACACACACACACACACATATATATATATATATATATATATTGTCAGCTTGCTATTTATTTGCAAAGAGGTTAGCTACTTGAAATACTTGAAACCAAAGTGTTAAATTTTAAAGATTTCATTCTTAAGTTTGTTGTAACCATTCATATTTACATTGTGGTAATTTCCATCTTTTTAAGACACGTGCGAAGACATGACCAGAAAAAGAACATCACTTCGCGCTGTGTCTGTGTGTATGTGCGTGTGTGTGTGTGTTTCTTAATCTTCATTTATTAAAAGCAATATAAAAAAGATGACATCTATCGCTAACGGGAGGAAGTAATCAGACAGACTTTCCCTTTTCTCTATATGACGTCGCTAACTGGAGGGAGAGAGGTGGTCAAATAGTCATTATTTACTTTTCCGAACTATTTCTTATGCCCTCGTGTATCTTCCTATTTAGCTTAAATTACTTCCGCTACATATATTCTTTTAAAGATGTAATACTTTTTCTTATGTGTATTTAATTACTTTAATTAATTACTGTTTATTTGAACAAAAATATTGCATGTATATGGAATAAACAGAACGATAAAATTACGAATAAATGACACCAAATATCAATTAATTAGAAACAGTTTAAATAATAAATATGCAAATTTGTATCTTTCGTCTCTAAAATACTATGTTGTATTATTGATTTAAATAGCATTAACCCGTTTTTATGGTAATATAGGAGGATAAATAAATGAAAAACACTTTCGCATTTATTTATATAAATATGTGTTACATGTATGTGCGCATGCTTGTTTATTCTGATGTATATTTACATGTGGACCTATTTGTTTTTGCTATCTTATCATTAATTTGCACATTGTATGCAATCATTATATACAAAATCAACATAATGAAAAAATTTAATTTTCATTGTCCGCTTTATAATTTGTGTTAATCAAATATTGAAAATCAACGGAATTACATAGAACCTTGTAATTGAATTAGCCAGATAATTGCGCAACTGCAAATCATGTGCAAATGTGTTAAAACGACAAAGGGTAAACATCTAGAAAATACTACTACTACTACTACTACTACTACTACTACTACTAATAATAATAATAATAATAATAATTATAATAATGATAGAAATCATACTGAACTATTACTGAATCATATCCAACATTCTAATCATGAAGCTCTCAAGAACTGGAAGATAAATGTGTATCGTACATGCGATCACATCAGAAAATATGTCAAGTTTTGTTTAAGGAGAAAAAATGGTGATGAAGAAAATATCTCTTCAGTCAAGGTTAGAAGATGCGCATTTGAACTCTACTGTAAAAACATGACCTTGGAAAGGAATAATATGCATATGAATCTTAGGAATTTACCAAGCACATACGTATTATTGATATATATATATATTTGTTTTCCTTTATTAAGTCATATTCCTTAATTAAGTCATATATGTACACCCACATCACACACACACACACACACACACACACACACATATATATACATATTTGCTTATGTGCTATATATATATATATATATATATATATATATATATATATATATATATATATATATATATGCTCCTACTTTGAGCGCTGAAGCACGTAGTCAGTGATACACTTGTCTTGGGTCATCGGAGAGTTTCGGACTTTTTCACATCATACTTCGCTCGTCCAACATATTGATCTCTGATACATCATCCAGTTTTGTAACGCGAAAAGGCACTGGTTATTTATTTTATACGAGCAGGAGAACCCGGTGTTGGCCGTGGTATTCGAAAAGAAAACAGAATAGCTAAAAACACTTACGTAACATATTTTTTAATTCTCTTTTTTTCTCAGTCTGATTACTTTTTGAACAAACATCACACTCTAAGTGTTCTCTTCCTTTTCTCTCTCTCTCTCTCTCTCTCTCTCTCTCTCTCTCTCTCTCTCCTTCTCTTCAATTCGTGTGTTAGCATTTTTAACTGCCTTAATATATAAAGAAAATAAAGAAAAAGAAAAATTACCAAGCAGCCGACTGTTTCACCTGGTTCACTGTTGTTTTTCGAGTAAGAATGAAACCGAGTACTTTTTTCTGACCCAACCATGCAGTAGTATGCTCTTTAACAACCTCACCATTTGTGATATGTACTTTTTTGTTTAAATTTATTTTTCTTTCTTTGGAAGGTATGCCACAGTTTCAGCGGC
>OY744517.1:8599785-8604785 GCA_963556195.1 Sepiola atlantica | reverse complement strand
GAACAATAGAACAGGATATAGGAAGTAGCACTAACCACACATTTGTTCGTTGGAAGCCCAATAATTGGCTGAGAGAACAACAATGAATCTGATTGATTAAGTAGCTAGTCGTATATATAAACACCCCCGGCTAAATGAAACGCGGGAGCTTCTGTGTAGCTTAAGTGCCATAATATATTTCATAGCTTACTATCTAGCTCTACTTACGTATCGAGCACTATGTAAGTAAGTACTGAAAATTCATACATACAAAATTATATCTTCTTATAAAATTTTATGTGAATACATCAAATATAAATATATATATATATATATATACCTATGCATATATATATACATATATATATATATATATATATATATATCTATTAATATTTGATGTATTCACATAAAATGTTATAAGAAGATATAATTTATATATATATATACACCTATGCATATATATATATATACAGTATATACATACACATTTTTGGTAATTTTTATGAATTTGAGTCAATTATTATCGGAATGTGGCCTCTAGAAAATTAACGATATCTAAGGTAATGATTAGAAGAAAAAAAAAAACTTTTAAAACAATGTTTCACAACGTAGTATATCTTTTAGGAAATAGAACTATTTAAAACAACTTTTTCTAGTTATTTTAGAATTCCTGAGTATTATGGATCGTCATCCTAATTGAACCAAACATGATTTGTGAGTAGCATTACTGATCATACGAAAATAAAACAGGTTGATTGTCAAATATCTTTCTATTGAAAAATACCCCTTCTTTACTGGTAATTTTGCATTTTAAATATAAATGAGAATAAAAGTATCTATTTGTAATACTGCTTATTGTATTTACAATATCCTCTTATCAAAGTGACTGTGTTTTTTCAATATGACAAGCAAAGTTGACATTACGCATGATCAAATAACCTGTTCGAAAGATCGGAAAGATTCGATATATTAATTGGTTTATTTCATAGACCTGAATTAAGTGGACACAATATAAATGTATTTATTTCAATACATAAAAACTGTATTAAGAATAACATTTGAATTTGTTGCGTTATGAATAGGATACATTTACACATTTTAAACTGAGATACTTGTTAAATAAGCTAATGATATATGGGAATAGCTAGACTGAAAACGGGTTAAATATACATATCCGATGCCAGTCTAGGCTTGTTTAGAGTACATATGCTTTAGAGGAAGTCACATTCTTTCCCGTTGTGTTGAGGAAAATACAGCAGATTATAAAGTCAGTTAGACAACATAATACAACATTGCGAATAATACGTGTTCAAAAATGAAGTTCATTGCGGCTCCTTGCTTGGTGTATAACGTAGGCATTGGTTGTCTTGTGTGTGCGTTCGCGTGTTTTTGTAATACTTAGGTCTGATCACTTCGTTTATCAAGTAGATGGTGCTGATCGCGGTTGTCTTTATTGTTGTTGCTGGTGGTCGTTACTGTACGAGTCTTCGTTCGCATAGCGAAAAGTTAGCATTAGTTTTACTGTGTGAATTAGCACTTTAGTAGCAGCTAAAATAGGATTTATTTCCCTAAAAGTGATTCCGTTTGGTATCTTGATGCTGATAATTTCGGCTCGTCGTGATTATCTCTTGTCAATGCTGAAGATGTATGTATGGCGCTAGGATAACGGCACTGAAGTAGAAATTCTTCAACGGAGGTTCTGACTATGATGAAGGCTGTTCGTTAGCGGAAATCCAATGTTTAATTCTGGCGTGAAGGCTTACTACCTCGTAGGCTAGCGGTTACTATCAGCTGTGGCAAAAAGATATGGGACCCCGTGAGCTTCCGCATGTGATCTCATTAGTCGTTAGTGTCTCCTCGCTTTTTATAAAAAGTCATACAATATTGTTTCTTCCACACAGTAAGTGTTTCTTCCGCGTAAGTGTTACTGTTAACGCAGGGTTTTAGTTTGCGCATGGGCACGCTAATGTTCTGTAAGTATGCAGGCTGATAACATCCCAAATTCAGTCAGTTCGACAGTACATTTAAATGATCTACATTGAAATGTGATCTGTGATTTCGGGTTGGTTATTCGTAGATCAAGCAATCTGAACATCAGTGACACCAATGGCCGAGTAGCCCATGGTTATTAAAGGAGTATTAACTCGGTTGTTCCATTAAAATTTTCCACATGGTTGGTAGGCAGATGATCGGTCTGGAGTTGCTTATGATGGTTCCCTACTCACTGTCTTTTTGTATTAATGTGCTTCTTCCATTAGTCATCGACTCTGGACTGTCCGTTTCGTGTACACGTCTTCTTAGGTGTTGTCTTTCATGCAAGGTCAACAACTTTTTAAACCAGAAAGCATATATTTTGTCGTGGCTTTGCGTTTTCTAGTTTTCCTTCTTGTTGGGGTCATCTTGAGTGTTTCTCTATAGATTTCAGTGTCTATTTGTTTTTCAATTTCCTGAAGATTCGTTTTCTCAATTTCCTAAAGATCTTCTAGCATTTCTGTTGTGGTCGTATTCTCCAGAATTATTTTGTTTCTGTTTGGTCCGGTTATTCTGTTTTTGTTCTTCCTCCATTTACGTTTTCGTAAAACTGGTTTTGATTGTTTTCAAAAGTCCTATTTTATTGAATAGCACATGCATGTCAAGTTCCAAGTCTGTATTTTATATTACCCAATCGGTAAGCCTGTTTGTATTTTCATTGGTGTCATAATTAGCAGTATTGACCATGTTAACACCGAATCTGGCTTGTTGCGCTGTCCGAAATCCTGAAAGGTCAATGAGTTTTACATAAGTTTAATCGAATTTTTAATTTTATATATGTTTAAGTGATAGTGAGTATATGGGTTAGTTCATAGACATACACGAGTGTATACGGTAATATTATTTCGTAAATTGGCACGTCTATTTACAGCTGTACACACTAATCTATTTAATATAACGTTCGTCAGAATTTATTAAAACTTCACAGATGCTAAAAGCTGTTCACATACAAAGAAGGTGTTACTTTATATTAAAACGTTTCAGATGTTATGTATACAATTTCAATTGAAAAACGTGTATGTTAATCGATTTTACACAAACAAAAGTTCAAATATGCCGGGAAGTACGTTTTTTTTGCGTTTATGCTTGATCAACAGGTGACTATATTTAAGCTTACACACCGAACACAAAATAGTCGTTCTTTTAGCCGTGTCCGTCTTTTGTAACACACTAGTTATTTATGTTTCGTAGAATAAACATCTGCGTCAAAGTCGTTAAATCTTGTAAACTCTGTGCGTATTGAAAGACGGTGCAAATTGATTTTTGTTATTAAATCTATTCTACAGCTGTTACGTAAATGGAGATAGAAAATACAAAATTGAACGAGCGACGCCGAGACACAAGTGCGATGTTGGTAACATCTTTTTGGGCTCGTAAAACGTGTTCGTTTTTCAGAAGGTTTTTATATGACTAACATAGGAGACGCCGATATAGACCAGGGAATCAACAAAACGAGTTCAAATCATATAATTAAGAGAACTATGAGCATAACATGTCGTCATAGTCATGGTAAAATAGCAGTAAGTGTCCAACGAATCGTTTAATAAAGATATTGTATTTGAATATCAAATATCATACAAGGGTGTAGCTAAACCAAACTGTTGTAAAATACTAGATCACCCGTGACCTCACGGTGCAATATTTGTTAAATATTATTAAATATATATTTTCGTCACGTTTGACATTGGTTGATAATTATGTCTTCACAAGAGAGTAGGGAACTGGCAATGGTGAAATAGATACAGCTGTAGACTGTAGATCTGAAATTTAAAGGAATCTTATCCTGCCAATTTCATTGCAACGCTTTAACTATGATTGTTGGCAAATCCCACGTAGTTTCGTCTATGATTACCTGATTTTTTAAAGTATTAGGGAAACCGATGCTAACTACAGAATCGAGCCGGTCTAAATCGTGGTAATGTAGTGAACCATTAAAAAATAAGAACTATTTTCTTGAAAACAGATGATATTATAAACGGTGATGGCAGCATTTGCCAACTTTTGAAAAATTAAAACTCATTTTGTGACGTCATCCATTTGAAAGTAAATAAACGATTTTCTTGAAAATAATATAGCCAAGTTTGTTAAGATAAATAATTGCCAAAAGTGCGTAATTGTATGTATTATCACTAAATATAATCCGTTCTCTTTTTATTCGCAAGCAAGCGCTGGATTTAAACGGATTAAATGGATTGTTTCAGACTGACCTTGGGCATCCTTGGCTGCGCATGGCCTGCTCCACATTAGGACTTGACCTTGTCGCATCAAGCCCGCGTGAGGTAGATACGGGCAAGCAACCAAGACAGCATACAGAATGTGATGTGTTGTAAAAGGTAGAGCCCTAAAACTTATAAAGACCAAGCGATACAGAATGTAACCTATTATTGCTAGGAGGACGATGCAAAAATTGTCAAGCTGGATTCTCCTTGAAAATGAAACGAGACAAGTTAGATAAAAAAAATGAATAATAAGTATTTACTTTCTCGAAAAATTTAATGGACTTGTGCTAATTTTTATCAATTTACGATAAATCGAATCCTCTTTTGTGTCCGATTTAAGCCTAGTCTCGTTCTCCTCTTTCCTCTCTTCCTTTCCTTTTTGTCTACATTCTCTATTAATTTTCTCTTTTATTCACGTCATTTGACTCCTCTCACTATTTCTCTCACTATTCAATACTTATTTACCTTATTTTACAACTATCTAAAATTCCATGTACAGATGAAAAGTGCGCATAGTGACAATGCAACATGATCATAGGTGAGTGAGAGTAATATAAGTTACTGCGACGATGATATAATACAAATGTTCAAATATAAGTAAAATGCAAATAGTGTCAGTAGCAACTCAAAACGATGTCATCGTCTCCAAGCAGGACGAATCAGATAAAAGAAATGACCCTCTTTTCGTGTAAAAATCACGTGCCCAGATTTGGAAAGAATCATGTTATCAGAACACTATCTAGTGTCAGTACCAATTGTGTACTTGAA
>OY744517.1:8544785-8597285 GCA_963556195.1 Sepiola atlantica | reverse complement strand
ACCGAGTTCGCGACCTGTGACTGTCTGAGATGGTAATTTCCCCGCGATGATGAGAGCGGTAAGCTTGAAACGAAACCGTACGTAGGAAAAATATTTAAAAATATAACATGCATGTGTGTATTTACGTATAAATAGAGACGTGTTCATATTTTAATCAAGCTCAAACTACGAATCAATCTAAGTAAATACATACACATCCCCAGAACATAGTAAAAACTAGAGCGTTTTTCACACTAGATTTTAGAAAATCTAGGGAATATATTACAAACACTCTTTTTTAAATAGGGTTTTGTATAGCTGCTAATGTTACAATTCTGCCTGTATAAATAAACGTGCGGGTGGATAGTGAAAATGAAATTGGCTCAGCTCCGACTTATGATTACAGACAGCTGTAGACAAATGTATTTGGCAAGGCGGTAATGTGGAACGACGCTAATTCTCGGTAAGTCTCAGCAGTCCATTATCCGGCTCCCTGCTGGGTTCCTGACATCTGGCTTGTCAGGTTTTAGAGACTTCCCAGAAGGCTGAGCTGATGAAAGAAACACCGTAAATGAAATGCCGAAAGCCGACGAGAAAGAGGAAGTAAATGTTGACTGACAAGATGTGCGAACTGGTGGATGAGCTCTCAATTGGAATGCCTACTGTTTGGGGCGCAAAAGAATCGCTTTTATGATGATCTCAGTTTTCCATCATTTCTTGAGGAAGGTTGCAATATATATATATATATATATATATATATATATATATATATATATATATGTTTTTATATATATATATATATGTATATATATATATATGTTTATATATATATATATATATATATATATATATATATATATATATATATATTCCCCTGTGGATTAAACGCGGGGGACTCTGTGTAGCTTAATCGCCATAAATACATTTTCATAACTTACTACTTAGCTCTACTCACGTATCGAGCACTGTTAAAGTAAATACTGGAAAATGATGAGTAAAAAAAATATCTTTATAAAATGTTATGTGGACACATGAAATAGTAATATATATATATATATATATATATATATATATATATATATATATATATATAGAGAGAGAGAGAGAGAGAGAGAGAGAGAGAGAGAGAGAGAGAGAGAAAGAGAACAAGAGAATAAGAGAGAAAGAATGGGCGTAATAACATGTGTTGGGTGGCTGATCGAATTCATTCTTGTAAAAATGGCAATATATATATATATACATATAATATATAATATATGTAATATATATCAGATATAATAAATAAATATATATATATATAATATATATAATATATGTAATATATATTATATATATGATATATATATATATATATATATATATATATATATATATATATATATATATATATATATGCTCATGCAAGTTTCATTGAATACTACAGATGTATTTCTTTTTATTATCTTCGTTGTTATCTTCTCGGCGCGGTGAACAGATTTTCTGGTTCCAGGTGGAAGTTTTAAAATTATCGGCTCGAGCGTTGTTACATCGGCCATAACTCAAGGGCTATCGAGCTATATGTGTATATATATGTATAGATGTATATATATATATATATATATATATATATTTATTTATATATATATATATATATATATATATATATATATATATATATATATATATATATATATACGTATATTTATATATAAATAAATAGGCTTGTGATATCAGGCGAAATATTAGACGAAAAAAAAATGTTTGTATTTAAATAAAAATATCTACATGTAACACATGGTGTTTGAAGGCATCTTGCTCCTTTCTTTAAGTTTAAAATTCTAAAGATGTTTAAAAAAATGATCTTTCAAAAATGTATACCTACCAGCGATTTAAGTTTAATTTAAAAGAAACATTTACATCGTTAGTCCACACAGCATCGGACGTCACTTCTAGAAGAGCAGGAAGGCTGATTATGAAAAAAAGTTAATACTTTTCATTTTTATGAAGCTCTGTCGAGGCTTGTTATATCAAGCGAAATATTAGATAAAAATGTCAAGATGAGAAAGAAAAAAAAACGTGTTTTTATGTATTATTTTGATTTTAATAAAAATATCTGCGTCTAACACATAGCTTCTAAAGGGGTTGGTCCTCTTTCTTTAAGTTTATTATATATATATATATATATATATATATATATATATATATATATATATATATATATATATATATATGATAATTTTATTTACACAGACATGTACAAAATCTGCGACACTGGCATGTCGATGTTATCGATCAACAGTTACTATAAACTGAGATCTCATCAGGGAGAGTTAGAATCCGAGGTTCTCTCCAAATATGATCTGAGGTTAAGATCGGATTCTAACTCTCCCTGATGAGATCTCAGTTTATAGTAACTGTTGATCGATAACATCGACATGCCAGTGTCGCAGATTTTGTACATGTCTGTGTAAATAAAATTATCATATATAAAGCTCTATTTTGATATTGAGCACTTTTTATAAACCCGGTTAAAATTCTCTGGATTACCACCCTGTGGATATTTTTCACCTGGATTATTACCATTATTATATATATATATATATATATATATATATATATATATATATATATATATATATATATATATATATTTATATTTATATATATATATATATAGGTATTTATATATATATGTATATATATATATATATATATATATGTATATATATATATATATATATATATATAAATATATACATGTATATCTTATAAAAATACAATATATACCGTAGCTCTCACCGATCAAAAGTTTAATCTCGTAGACAATGTGACGAAGTAAAATGTCATTAATAATCTCTTCCTAATCTCTCTGGTTTGATGGATTGCGAAATCATTTTGTGACGTCATTCAGTATTCAGGATTCTCTCCATCTTTCTATTTTAATGAGTGCGGTCATGTTTTAGTTAAGTCATCTAGTGTAAGCCATAATCCCCACCTGTTTTTATGGATGATGTGCGAAAACGATGACATTGTCGAGTGTGCATGGGAATAGAGACATGTGTGAGCCATGTGTAGTATTTGTGTGTTGCGTTAATATTAGACTAATATTTTCGCACGTGCAGAATGTCCACTTATTTTTAGATCTAATATCTGGTTTGGATGTATTTTAGTTTTAAATGCTCCTTACGAATATGAGTAGACAAATAATCCGCATGGCTAAACTAGAGTTTTTTATCTGTACGAAACCTTTAGAGAGACACAGTCAAAATGGCTGGAATACAAAGAGTCAAAAATAGTAAAAATCTAAAACCGCCTGGCAATCGTTCTTGCTTACGTAGATTCAATTCCTCAGGCAACACGCCGATTTGCAGCAGATGCAATGGCGCAATAAGGATGGGCCGTTTCGCTAAATTATGCCTTCAGGATAGCAACATTACTTACGGATGTTTGTACAGAGTCGATTCCAAAGGCAAGTTACGCGAAATTGGAGGAAAAAGGAATTAGCTCATAGCGAGACTTAAAATGCCAACACGAGATGAAACTACAGGTAAAGTCATATTTGGACATTTCATAGTATATATATATATATATATATATATATATATATATATATATATATATATATATATATATATATATATATATATATATATATATATAATAATGGTAATAATCCAGGTGAAAAATATCCACAGGGTGGTAATCCAGAGAATTTTAACCGGGTTAATAAAAAGTGCTCAATATCAAAATAGAGCTTTATGTATGATAATTTTATTTAAAAATGTTCTATACATATATATATATATATATATATATATATATATATATATATATATATATATATATATATATATATATATGATAATTTTATTTACACAGACATGTACAAAATCTGCGACACTGGCATGTCGATGTTATCGATCAACAGTTACTATAAACTGAGATCTCATCAGGCAGAATTAGAATCCGATCTTAACCTCAGATCATATTTGGAGAGAATAACATCGACGTGCCAGTGTCGCAGATTTTGTACATGTCTGTGTAAATAAAATTATCATATATATATATATATATATATATATATATGTATAGAACATTTTTTATTATATTCCAATAACCATGGTTTGTTTTATTATATTTATTTTTATTTTGTTCACATTTCCAAAAATTCCAAATTCATGTGAGATATATTTAATGGTCCGTTTCATTTGTTTTGTGCCAAACAACATTTGTATGTCATTATCGTCTCTGCAGCACTACAAAATCATCAAAAAAAGTTCACAAATAATAAAAGAGTTCTTAGATTAGCGTGTCTCGAAAAACACCCACATCATACATCAGTTTCATTTTAGGGTGAAAATAAACACAAAAACAAACAAAATTTTTTAGAGCAAACACTCACACGTGTGCGATCAAACTAATCCGCCATTTTGATTTTGATTTTTTTTCGTTCAAAGCTAGTATCTCCTAAAAGAATTAGTGCGAACAATTAAAAAAAACTTTAATTTGGTAATATTTGCTAAAATATTTAATATGTACTATAATTTATTCATAAAGTTCCAGTTTATTTGAAGATAATTCATTTTTTATTAAACTTACATGAATGTTTATTATAGTCGTTAGGGTCCGAAACTTATTTAAGCAGATCATTATAGAGCTAGTCTCATTGTGCCAAACCGTTCATTCAATCAACTATTAAAAAAGTTTCTTCTAAATAAGTGTTTATATGGAATTTATATAGTATTTATTAATAAACCCTTTCTAACAATATTGAGATAAGCTTACCTTCCCAGAATTAATCACTCAAGTAGTAAGTCACTAGTTAAAATGCGAAACTAAGGGGGGTTATATTCACGGCGAAATATTTCCTCCATATTTGGCCACACTACGATTTCGAAACATAGAATGGGCATTATATATTTATTTATTTATTTAATTTCTTAAAGTATTCTAGGGATTCAAAAGTAGTTATACGGGGATCTGTACTTTAAACATTAAACTTTATTATGTTTTATTTCTAAGTCGTACTATTAATTGAATTGCTAAGACAAATATACGAATGTAAACAATTAGAGTCTTACTTTAATATTTCCATCTATTATTTAGTCGTTTTCTCCCTTCTTTTAAGTATCATTATGCTTATTAATATACATTCACAGATAGGCTTAGTATCCATCAATAAATTCATACCACCCTCACATATATGCACACACACAACATAAGTATATATATATATATATATATATATATATATATATGTATACACCTACACGTACGCTCACACATACATCAAAATATTTCTTCTGTATAATATGTACGATATAAAACAAATATTTGTTTTTCTTCTAAAACTAAAAAATGAAGGGCAAATAGGCTGAAAATAATGTCAAAGAGTACGTACAACCTAATATTAGATTGTAAAAAAAGAAGCTTCATCGTAGAAAAATAAACAAGAATGATCTAATTCCTATTTTAGTCACGTTAATTGTTTAGAGTGAATTGGGGTTTGACATTATTTTCAACATATTTGCACATCATTTTTTTAGTTTTAGAAGATAAACAAATACTTGTTTTTATCGTACATATTATACAGAAGAAATAGTTCGATGTGTGTGTGAGCTTATGTGTAGGTGTATACATACATATATATATATATATATATATATATATATATATATATATATATATATACTTATGTTGTGTGTGTGTGCATATATGTGAGGGTGGTATGCATTTATTGATGAATGCTAAGCATATTTGTAAACGTATATTAATAACAATAATGATACTTAAAAGAAGGGAGAAAACGACTAAATAATAGATGGAAATATTAAAGTAAGACTCTAATTGTTTACATACGTATAGTTGTCTTAGCAATTCAATTGATAGTACGATTTAGAAATAAAACATAGCAAGGATTAATGTTTAAGATACAGACCCCGTATAACTACTTTTGTAATCCTTAGAATACTTTAAGAAATTAAATAAATAAATAAATAAATATATAATGCCCATTCTATGTTTCGAAATCGTAGTCTGACTAAATATGGAGGATATATTTCGCCGTGAATATAACCCCCCTTAGTTTCGCATTTTAACTAGTGACTTACTACTTGAGTGATGAATTCTGGAATGGTAAGCTTATCTCAATATTGCTAGAAAGGGTGTATTAATAAATACTATATAAATTCCATATAAACACTTATGTAGAAGAAACTTGTAGGGAAACGCGGGACTTACCTAACTAGCATGTCTGCATAGTTCAATGGGTCGGTCGTGGAAGTAAATGAATGAAGAAGAAAGAAACAAAAATGGCTGCCTTGTCTCTTTATATGCCTGCAATGTGACAACCTGATATGTAAATGAGATGCTCCTGGTTGGAGATAAAAGAGGGTTGATTTGTTGTTTTGGGTGACGTTCACTTTGAAGTTGGATTTCAAAGAGATAAGTAAGATATACAGAGGTTGGAAGTTATAAGCTATTCCGGCACTTGGTGTGTGGTGACTCGAAAGGCAGAAAATGGACAAATTCGATTTTCGCTTGATACCTGAGTTTGATGGATCTACCGCTGGACCGTCTGTTGTTGAATGGGTTGAAAAGGCTGAGAAGATCTGTACACTGTGCAGAATTAAAGAACCAGTCATTCCTCTGAGGTTAATCGGAGGGGCCTATGCAGTCTACCAGCAACTCGGGGATGAACCAGACTGGGATACAATCAAACATGGCCTGTATACAGCATTTGGTACAGATCTGTTTGTTGCATGGCAACAGTTTACGAGCCGGCGACTTCAGGCCAAGGAAACGGTTGACATGTACCTAGCTGACCTACGAAAGTTGTCGGTACCATTTGGTGGAGTCAGCGATAAGATATTAAGATGTGCATTTTTAGTAGGCTTACCTGAGGAGGTCAGCAGACTGTTGCGGACATCGTCACGAATTGATGAATTGACAACGGACGAGTTATTAGCCCGAGCTCGAAACATCTGCAAGGAACATGAGCCAATTGCAGCAGTCGAACCACATGGAGGCAAGGTAGATTCTCTCCCAGATAGTAATAAGCGTGTAGGCCCAGTGTGCTATAAATGTGGGGAAATCAATCATTTTGCTAAGGAGTGCCGAAGTGATAGGAGGTGTGTATATCCACGAGCACAGAGAACGGTACAGTGCTATCGCTGCAATAAGTTTGGGCACATATCTCGCAACTGTTCGGGAAACGAGGTTGGGGGGCAAGGTACTATCGCCACCCTTGCCCCTTGCCAACCAATAAACACAGGATTACCGGTCATTGGCGTTAAAATCGACGATGTGAAGTGTTCAGCACTCATAGACACGGGGTGTTCCCGGTCTATAGTTAGTGCACATTACTGTCAGATGTGGCGGGAGAAACCAGTCGGTATTATCAATGGTTTATCCCGAGCATGTTGTGGTGAAGGGACAGTCACGATTTGTACTGAGAAGGGTGACACAGCCAAAGTTGATGTTCTGGTGATGCAAGAAAAACCCCTTGGCTATGACATGTTGCTTGGAATTGATGCGATACAAGCACTAGGAGGCGTCATAATCACAGCGACTGGAGGTGTAATGCTTGGAGAAGGGAAAGAAGTCTGTGCAGCCGTGTCTATTGAAGAAAAGGACTTCTGTGCTACGTAACGAAAAGGTGTGGACTGCAAAGTGGAAATGGGCTATGAGCCAGGCACCAGATCGACTGTGCAACACCATTCCAGAGTATGAAGTTTCCACAAAGAATAGGGCCGCATATGAAGAAGAACTTCAGATATGGATTGAAAACGGATGGTTAATACCGTACCCACAGGAACGTCTGGGACCACCCAAAGGATTAATTCCGCTCATGGCTGTTGAACAACCTACTAAAGACAAAATTCGACCCGTAATGGATTACCGAGAATTGAATCACCACGTTGATGCTTTCACTGGAAATGCAGATGTGTGCGCTGCTAGACTACGAGAGTGGCGTCAGAAAGGGAGTAATGTAGCACTGTTGGATTTGAAGAGAGCCTACCTGCAGATACGTGTCCATGAGTCATTATGACCATTTCAGACGGTGATAATCAAGGGAAAACGATATTGTTTGACACGTTTAGGTTTTGGCCTGAATGTAGCACCCTTAATAATGACAGCTATTATTAAAACTGTTTTGATGCAGGATGAGACCACAGCAAAAGCTGCTTCAGCTTATATTGATGACATTTACATTGATGAGGATATAATGTCTGCAGATGTGGTTCGAACAAAACTGGAATCGTTTGGGTTAATAAGCAAAGACCCTAAGCGCCTAAAGGATGGGGCGCCCGTGTTAGGGCTAGAGGTCTATGAGAAGGGCAATACTTTGCGATGGAAGCGAGGGAGCGCAATTCCAGAGTTACCCAGTGTATTGACAAGACGCATTGTGTTTTCTATTTGCGGTAAATTAGTAGGACATCTACCTGTTTGTGGATGGCTCCGATCGGCAACAGGAGTGTTAAAACGACGAATAACTGCAGTAACCACAGGATGGGATGACATGGTGGATGATAATGCTCTCCGGCAAATGATGGCTGAAACGTTGTCCAGAGTACATAGGAACGATCCTGCCCAGGGTGAGTGGCAAGTATCTGGAAACGAAGTGAATGCATGGGTTGACGCAAGTTCACTGGCTACAGGTGTCGTGTTGGAACAATTAGGAGCTGTCGTGGAAGATGCGTGCTGGCTTCGTCCGAAAAATGATGCCCAGCATATAAATTTGGCAGAACTCGATGCCACGTTAAAAGGGCTTAATCTTGTATTGCAATGGCAGGCCAAGGTTGTGCATCTTCACACTGATTCATTGTGTGTTTACCACTGGTTGACCGACACCTTAACTGGGAAGGCCCGGGTTAAGACTAGAGCGGCAAGTGAGATGTTAGTACGTAGGAGACTGGAAATAATAAAGCGTCTAGTTGACGAATACAGCTTGCAGGTGGACATCACTTTAGTTTTGTCAATGCAGAATTTGGCTGATAGCCTGACGAGAGTACCAAAGAGGTGGATTGATGTAATGAGGCAGGGATCTGATCCTCCACAACAGACATGCGCGACCGTAACAGATCAATTGACACCTGACCAGATCCGTACGATACATTAGCAGAGTGGACATCCCGGAATTCGGAGGACAACATATTTTGTCCGAAGAGTGTGTCCTTCAACTACAAGAGCATCAATCAAGGCAGCTATACGCTCGTGTGAAGAGTGTCAGCGAATTGATCCGGCACCATCTCAATGGCAAAAAGGAAAGCTTGAGGTGGAGGACAACTGGTATCGAGTAGGAATGGACATAACGCATTATGAGGGCAAGCACTTTTTGACCATGACAGATTGTGGACCAACACGTTTCACAATATGGCGCCTGTTGACACGACAGGATGCATTTAGCATTATACGACAGTTGAGAGCTGTCTTTTTTAACGTGGTGCCCCGCTTGAAATTCTGTCTGATAACGCCACTACATTTCGATGTCAAGAATGTCAGAAATTCACGCAGGAATGGGGGATTAGAATGCGTTACCGATGCGCATATTTTCCCGAAGGTAACGGTATAGCGGAGCGGTGTCACCGCACCATTAAAAGAATTGCGGCCAGGACACAGTGTTCTATTCCAGAAGCGGTGTACTGGTATAATATGACACCAAAGGACGATGCAACACCAGAAACTGCCCCAGCTAATGGGATTTACCGCTATGAACAGCGTATAAAAGGTATTGATGTCACGCCATCAGAGGTTGGCGTTGTCAATACACCATATCAAGTGGGAGACAGTGTTTGGGTGAAACCCCCAAATGCTAGGTGCACTGAAAAATTTTGCAGAGGAAAAATAGATAAAATCATGACCATGTTGATTGATGGTGTACCTCGGCATGTAAAAGATATCCGCCCCTCTTATACCTCTCCTGATTCTGAGGATAACGAGGAAGATCACATACAGTTCAAGGATGATCCTGACTGCCTACTACCCCTACCGGTGAGCGTAGAAACACTACCTACAGAACCAGATGAGGGAATGATGGAACATACTGAGGAAGATGGGACCGAGGAAGTGATGCCTCCGGTTCTTCGAAGGAGTACCCGACAAAGACGGATACTGCCCCCATGCCCTGATTGTGAAACACCGCATAGGGAACCACGAGAGAGGATAATGGAACAGATTGGTGGCATTAACGGTGGTAATGAGGAAGATGGCAATGAGGAAGTGCTGCCCCCGATTCTTCGAAGAAGTACTCGACAACGACGGCCACCCCCCTGCCCTGTGTGTGATCATGAGATCAGGGGGAAGTGTAGGGAAACGCGGGACTTACTTAGTATTCTCTGCAGGACTGATTCGTTCCAACCCTACTCTCGCATACATTTTGGCGGGTTCTCCACACAAATGGGTTTTTTGTTTTGGTGTCTATTTTTGACACAAGGGAAGATTCTCCAAAAATATTAAATGATTGTTAATCATCACCCGGACAACACACACAGCCGATACCAAACTTGCTGTTATGTAATATTTTAAAGATAAATAAATAGTAAGTCCCCCACTTCGATTTAATATGTTTCTTCTTTCCAGCTTATATTCACTCCGGCGTCCGGTATTCTTAACACACACACACACACACTTTCTTAAATTCCCTCATTTTATCAAAACGCTCTCTAAGACCATAACTTTCGCCCACCCACCAAAATCACAGCCCCCCTCCCTCTCTACCCATCCTCCTTTCCCTGCATACACCCCCGTACACAAACATCCTACTTACTTTTCCCCTTCATTCTTGACCGCAGCCATCTGGTCAAACACCTGCCTCCCCCTCTTCCTCCACTCCCTCTCTGCCATCCACTTTATCCCTGTTCATCCCCCACCTCTTTCTCTTACCACCAGCCACAGTAGTCCTTGCTCACCCCATCCTTCCATTTTTCCCCCACTCATTTTTTTCAACATTCATTTTTATTCTCCAACAAGTACGGACGTCCACCCAGTTGTGGCCATTATTTCATTTTATTTTTCCTCCCAATATGTCTACCCTACATGTATCTGTACTTGCATGACATTTTTTCTCTATATCATCATCCTGATGAAATCTTATAAATAAAGACGAAACGTTGATGTACACATAAAAAACATCCATTTTTTGGTTTTCCTTTTTCATTTTCCCATCACGTCGGATTACCTTCATCCTTCTTTTCCCATATATATATATATATATATATATATATATATATATATATATATATATATATATATATATATATATATATATTAACATTAATGTATACCCGTTGATGTATAGAGAGTAATGTAGGTCTATTGACTGTCTCATGTAAATATGAGAGTGTGATTTACAAATGTCACGTAATACAGAGTAGTATTAAAAATTACGGTGGTATACCGCTAATGCTAATCATGATGTTACTAGTAATAATGATAATATATTAAACAGCAATGAACTAAATAACAATAACATTTCTACAACAATTAACTCTCATAAAAATGAATATGTGCACATAGGTTCAACGGCAGGCTGCTTGACAAATAAAATCTCTAGACACATTTATACATTTAATAACACCATTTCCAAATACACATCTCTGGCGTTTCATATGTGAGATATTAAAGAGGATTAGCTTCAAACTTAAATGGCAATTGATTTAAAAAATAAGATCCTATGAACCTTTAGTTCTATGGTCTCATTTTGTAGATAATTAGTGTAAACTAAATAGATGTTAGTGTATGTGGATATGTATATAGTTTTCTTTAAACTTCTAAAACACTTCTTAATAATTCCTTATAATTTTTATAATTACTATTTTTTGTTATTTTTTATTAATTTCATTTCTTAATTAAATCATGTATTTACCCGTGTGTGTCTATTGTGTGCAAATATGTATATATATATATATATATATATATATATATATATATATATATATATATATATATATATATGTAAATATATTTATATATTATATATATATATATATGCATATGTTCCGTATTTGTGTATATATATATATATATATATATATATATATATATATATATATATATGCATGTATATGTATAACTGTGTTTATGTGTCCATATATCTAGCTGCCATGTGTTATCTGATATGGTTATCTCCCTTTGATCATTATTAACTTTAATTCGCTGTAGGAGCTTTGATAAAAAATGGTAATATTTCCTTTTACTATTTGCTGTTATTTAAAAATTTGCTTTAAATCTGTTCCATTTTCAGTTTCGGATTTCTTTCGGATTGGGCGCAAGCAGTTGTATTCTAACATATTTTGATTGTATTAATCCTTATTTGACCTTTCTCGGAATTACTTTTTTGCATAGACAATAATAAACCTTTTTTTTCATTTTACTTTGATTTATTGTGAATATTTAATTTTAAACTTTAAATTGTTACACACATGTATATATATGGTTTTATTAGCATAAATATATCATATATTTTGAAATATATGTACCTATTTGTTTTTAATTGCTTTTCTATTTTTCTTAATTTTCCTCGTATTTTTCTAATCATTGTTATTTTGTTTATTTTTCCCAATAATTATAATTATATTTTTAAATTATGTTTCTTTTGTGATTCGGATTATTTTTTTACTATCTTTCTTATGTTTCATGTTTCTAAGATTTTTCTATTTTTAATTATGATATATTATTTGTTTTACTTATATTTGTAATTATAAGTTCTAATTTTTTTTCGTTGCTTATTTGTATGCTCATTATAATGGATGTGTTATCTTCAAATTACTTTAATTTTTCTCATTATGTTTACTGCTTTTATATTTTTCTAGATTTAAATATTTAAAATTTGTAGTATCTAATATATTTTCAATACTATTCTTATTGTTATTATCGCTCTTATGAAATGTGGACTGTGAAATTGCATGAAAAGAGGTTTAATTTTGCCATATTCTTAGGATATATGTTTTTAAGTAATATACAATCTTATGTTGAACTCACTTGACTTCGGTATGTGATATTATAAAGAGCGCTGATGAAGAACCATTTTGGAATCATCTAAAGTGTAATACTATATAGAATTTTTCCTAGTAGTTTTTGAAACAATCGTACGCCTAATATTCGTTGTGTCTGAATTTTGGGAACTAATATAAAGATATTATATAGAGTGCTTCGGTGTATGATTAAAATAAATCAATAAAGTGCTCGATCGCAAAAAAATGTGAGAGCTAATAAAAAAATATTAATTTGAAAACTATACGTTACATACTTAAATACGTACCATAGTTTTATTGAGATGGGCTGACCTTTTATTTTTGTTAAAAAGTTGTTAGAGCCCCATTCAAATTATCAGCGACTCACAGAATAAAAGAAATCGACAAATGGAGCTCAAAGATCACGGCAAAGTAATTCATTGAATTTAATAATTCCAATGGTCTAGGGATTGGTGGGGTAATAGGCCTTATATTTTATATATGATGTATGGTATTTCTTAGACTTATGTATGGAAGGGACTATAAGTGAGTTATATATTTTCTTTGTGAGTTAATTTTGCTAGTCAACATTTTATTTTGTAGGGATATTTTTTGAAACCGCAGTTTTGATGTCCATACAGATTATGGAAATGTTATTGATTGCCTTTAGGATACTGAATTTTTTAATGGTGCATAGTTGACAATTCTTAGATGTATGGTTATAAGGCTTTTGTTTATCGATGATCCTTCATTTGATTTTATTGAGGGACTTGAGTTATTGAGTTCCCATATGGGGGTTGCTAGGGAGGTGATATGTTTCTTTCCGGGATATTTAAAAGTGATAGTCTGGGTCTAAAGCCTGTATTTGAAAGTTTCTTTGAGTTATTCATATGTAAATCTCTTCTTTCTTAGGTTTTAAACTGGATATTATGAGTCTGATTCTGAAAGCCCTTCTAGGGGGGAGATTTATTGGAGCTGTGTGTTTAGAGCCTCCATAGGATCCTACGGATGTACAACACAAATAACTCGTGTTGGTTTTTATTTCTATTATAGAAGCGTTTATGAAGCTCATTAAATTGTAGGCAAATATTTATCTATCAATAAGAGGAATTGTCTACTGATGTTATATTTTAAAACACATGACATGGGGGGGACAGATGATATTTTTTGTAGTGTCTAGTAGTATGGGTTGGTTTGTAAGATATTTCTTCACTATAATCGATTTCAGGGAGAGATTTGTTCGAAAATCTCGGAGCAGGATAAAAGGTGGTATATTCTTTTGCTTATGTTGGATATAAAGTTCTCAAATATAAGAGGGGTGGCAGGATCGGGTGTTGAGATACCTAAGCTTTTCGGTGGGGTTGTGATATGGTCGAATAAACGTGTTCGTCCAGGGTTGCATTTACAAGTCTACGTGTGATGTTAAGTTAAGCTCTGTCAGTTGTTTTCTAAATTCCTTAACTGTTGTTGCTGCAGGAGAGACATAGTACGTCGTCTCAATAGCCGTCAACTTCTTGACTAGGTAACTTGGAGTGTACAGAGTATAAGATGAAAACACTGATCAGGTCGCAGACCTTGACACTGTCGTAAGCTCTCATCGGTAAATCAGAAGGGGTATTTAGGGTTGGAATTTTTAACTCATGTTTTCTTGTCTAAAGAAATGGTTATTGCATGGAGAATGGTTCCTATGTCCTGTATCGATGGTTTCTGCAAATAGTTTTGACGGGAGTTGAGGCGTTGTTGAGAATTTCTCTGTTGATAGTGTTGATGTTGGTAGCAGTGGGTGATGTCGAATTGTGTGAACCGGCATTGTTCTTTACAAGAAATGGATTTGAGCCAGTCCAAGGTCGCTGTAGAATTGATTGAATGTCGTAGACCTGTGTGGAACTTAATGTGTTGATTTCTATTTCGTGCATATATATATATATATATATATATATATATATATATATATATATATATATATATATATATATATAATGGTAATAATCCAGGTGAAAAATATCCACAGGGTGGTAATCCAGAGGATTTTAACCGGGTTTATAAAAAGTGCTCAATATCAAAATAGAGCTTTATATATGATAATTTTATTTACGCAGACATGTACAAAATCTGCGACACTGGCATGTCGATGTTATCGATCAACAGTTACTATAAACTGAGATCTCATCAGGGAGAATTAGAATCTGATCTTAACCTCAGATCATCTCCAGATATGATCATATATATATATGCAAGTTGGGTTCCCAAAATAATTATCAATTCGCAGGATTTAAAATTAGACTTATTAAGAATTAAAATAATTTCATTCATAACATTGTTGTTTACACGAAACGAAATATTATTAATGCCTATGAATAGATAACAATTAATATTTTGTTATTTTGAGATACATTTATTTATCTTTAAAATGTTACCATGAACAAAATAAATGAAGAAATCAGTTTGTCTTTTAACTTGCCATTTAGAAATAGATTGCAACCTGTTGAAACTCAAATGCAAAGTATGTGTCTACGAAATTATTTGTTATACTTTTATCAAATCATTTGATTAAAATCAATCACAAATAATATTTAATTTATGTAATAGCTTTTTTTCAACAATATTCAAATTTGGTAAGCGTGTGACTAATATCGCATAAGCATTATTTATGTACAAATAAGATAGTGCATCTATTGTGTAAAGTTGAATTCACTGTAAACAGAGCGTTTTGACTTCCCCGTAAGAGGAATCAGGCCAACTATCGTATGTTTCTGTTCATATATATATATATATATATATATATATATATATATATATATATATATATATATATATATATATAATCTACAGAAGCTTTGAGTCATTTTAAACAAAAGAAAAAAAAAGAAGTAAAATACAATTTAAATTCACAGAGAAACTAACTAAATTCAAGATATTTCAGACTTAACATTCGTTGGAAAATTCATAAATTAATAAATGAAAAAATATAAGTAAATAAAATAAAAAGGGGGGTTAAGTATCTAACAGTGAAACAAAAACAGGAGACCTTAAGCGTCTAATATTAACACGGGGATCATCAGCTGTTTACCATGTAACTGTTTCGGAGAATTAAAAACAGGGCAGTTATGATATTCATGGCTCTCCAATGGTACTGATAAAACTACCATTTTCCCAATAATCAAGTGTCGAAATAATTCAGCTTAAAATTTCACTAATATATATATATATTAATATATAATAATAAAAAATAATAATATTAATAATATATTACCCTTTAGACTACCGTGTGATACTCTTATTTGCATATCAAATAACATTCCTTGTAATAATAATAATAATAATAATAATAATAATAATTATTATTATTATTATTATTATTATTATTATTATTATTATTATATCTAAACACTACACCCAAGAACCATTCTGCGATATGGTAGCTAGCAATAAAAGAATATAGGAATTAAAGTTGCATTTAAAAAAAAAAAATTCAAAAATATAAAATAAAGCTTAAGTACCTGAGGGACCTGAACGGTAAGTAGATAAGAGGAAGGAAACCTAGCCATACAGATCTAAATACCCAATATATAGGCTAAAGAAGCTTTGAGTCATTTTGAACAAAAGAAACAAAAAGAAGTAAACTGCAGTTTAAATACCCGGAGAAACTAACTAAATCCAATATATTGCAGACTTAACATTACATGGAAAATTCATAAATACATAAATACATAAATAAGTAAATAAAATAAAAAAGGGGGGTTAAGTATCTTACAATGAAACAAAAACAGACCTTAAGCGTCTAATATTAACACGGGATCATCAGCTGTTTACCATGTAACTGTTTCGGAGATTTAAAAATAGGACAGTTATAATATTCATGGCTCTCCAATGATATATATATATATATATATATATATATATATATATATATATATATATATATATATATATATGATTATTTTTTCTATTCAGTCATGTACATAATCTGCGGGAATGGCATGTCAATGTTATCGATCAATAGCTGTTAAAAACTGAGATCTTACTCGGCAGAATGAAAATCTGATCCTACTGTTAGGTCATATTTTGAAAGAATAATGTAAAAAAGAAAAAAAGAAAATGAAATGTAAAATTAAGCATTGGAAGGTTACGTTGTCAGATTTTAAACCGTTGAAAATCGACTATAATATAAACTGATGTTGATGATAGAGAAAAAGAAGAAATAAAAAAAGGGGGGCAAATTTCCGTGTCACATTGAACTGGAACTGGCACTGGAAACTAATTAATAACAATCAATCACTAATAGTTAAATGAACCACTATAAGAAAAACCAGTACCTGTAGTTCCCTAAATTTACCCTGTAACTTATGCCTAAGTGAAAAACTTGAGATGTTTACATTTAGTGATAGAAATAAAAGTCAAAACAAAGAACACGAAACCACCATTTACGGTAGGCAGAATAGATAACAGTGTCTTAGTAATTGACATATAACCTCTTGAACTAATGTCATCATCAGAAACTAAAATAAAAGCTAAAAGAGATTAACTCTTACAAAACCCATCATTTAATAGTCTCTACTTATTTCCCTAGAATTAATTTTCTCCCTCCATGACATATTGCCCACTTGAGTTTATATTATATTTGATTATCGACTGCTTCAAATCTGACAATGTGACTTTGAATTTTGAATTTCGTTTTCTTTTATATTCTCTTTTCCTACTGTATTTCTTCCAAAAATGACCTAAGGGAATGATCAGATTTTCATTGTGCCTCATGAGAGCTCAGTCTTTAACAGTTGTTTATCTATATCATCGACATGACAGGGAGTCTTGGTCCAATGTTAAAGACGATGGACTATAGACATCAATATCGAAGGTTCGATCCTTGTCAAAGTAAGCCATGCTGATGACGGCTGTGAGCCTAAAACACGTGTCCATGGATTACATTAATGTACGTATAAAATGAAGAAAAACATATATATTAACGAAAAATACCTCCTATAAAGTTAAAGGCGACTAATAATGCAGTTTTCTGCATCTTAATCACTTAAAAAGTGAAGCAAGCGAAATAATAGTAAACAAAAAAAAAACGAGCGCTCATAAGGAGAGAGAGAGACAGTACTGTACCGAATTTACGGGGGCTGTTTATACCGATTTACTTTTTAGTCGTTAAGATCGACTCTCATTTTTTCGAAAAGTTATCATCCTGTGAGTCGCCGAGGATTTCATATGGGATTTAATTTTTTCTAAACAGTAAAGGTCTACCCGTGTCAATAAAACCATGGTATGTCTCTGGAATATGTAGCGTATAGTTTATAATATATATAACTTTTAATATAAACGAGATACAAAAATATAACAGAGAAATAAATGCTGTACATAAAATATGAATTATCTAATGTGATAATATTTTAAGTGGACTTGTAACTTGAGCATATAATTATAATAATTATTATTATTGTTATTAGTGGTAGTGTAGTGGTAGTAGTAGTATTAGTAGTAGCATTAGTAGTAGTATTAGTATTATTATAATCATTATTATTATTAGTAGTAGTAGTAGTAGTAGTTATTGTAGACTACGATTTAGGTAGTGTGTCCCTCAAGACTGAACTCTACGCCTCACAAATTGAATTAAGCGATATACATTGTCCTATCAAATAAATCACGTTTCGTTACTTAAGCTCTCAAGAATACATCACATTTTGTCACTTACGGAATGAGTAGAATACAAATTAATCCCTTATATAAGGTATTCTTGCGATCAACTCCCTTATGTAATTATTCTTCATAATGATATGTAAAAAAAAACATACACAATGAAAACAAACAAAATAACTGTTGTGAAGTGGTCCCACAGTAAATAATAAATAAAGGAAGTTAAGTCGAGGGTTGGTTTAACCAGTGTATTAACAAAGTAAAAAAGTGACTAGCTCTTGGCTAGACAGTTACAAGACTGTGCTTTGTCTTCAGTGTCTCGCACTATTTATAGTGACAACCGGTGTAGTGTCTCCTGTGTAAGAACGGCTGGTGTAACAATAACATAACAACAAATAGTAATGAATATGTTGAAACATGTATACATTTTGCCTTCCTGACCAAATAAAATGATATACACTAAACTGACACATGCATATCCATATCCATAGACGTCTCCTTTAATATGTAATTCAACAAAGTAAAACTAAATTCCACCAGAAACAAATACAGGTGTAATTTAGGATAAAACAATACATATAGAAAAGATCATAATGAACTGATACGTTTATGGATAAGATAAGGAATTACTTTAATAATTAGTAACAAAGATGTAAAGTTACTGTAAATCTAATATATATTTCTTATTACATTTATTTTAATTTAAACAAAGAAACTATTTCAATATCCATATATTTTGAAATGCAATTGAACTTCTTACATATCAAGAAAAATATAGTGTTTCACTTAGTTGTTTCTTAGTTTGTTGGCTACAGATGATCTCAACTTAATATCAAACAAACTACGGAAATTGTTTTCGTTGAACAATATTCTCCCAACGTCATTTCGTGCCAGTTAATGAAAACTGATTGAATGCCATCTCGGAACATGAACGAAGACTCCACAGTAATAGCGCACCCCATTTTTAGGCAAATGCAACATAGTAATATTTTTGATACCTTTCATATGTATATATATATATGAACTACAACTCCACCAACAATAGGTTATTTGGCTGCTGTTTCCGACTGGTAGTGCAGCAGCATTAACTCGTAGGTAGCGCTAAAAGGAAAGCACCCTGTTTCCTTAATAGGTGAAGTGAAATAACTCCTTTCTTTTTTATTATTACCTGAATCAAAGTGTTGATACTAATAAAGACTTCTAATGTTTAAGTTGTTGTCATATTCCCTTACTAGTAAATGTTTGCTATATTATTCTACTTAGGATCAAATTAAAACTATATTTACTGAATTGATTTTGAAAAAAATATTTGAATACTTAAAAAAATAAATTTAATTTATTTCATAGAGATTTAAGTTTTTATTAAAGTGTTTGTCCACAAGGGCAAAGCTTGGCATGAGGTGGCTTCCTGATATGAATAAACTCAATTTATATATATATATATATATATATATATATATATATATATATATATATATATATATATATATATATGTGTGTGTGTGTGTTTGTGTGTGAGTGTATATTAAACTGAATGTGAGTTAATCAAATTTAGTTTCCACAAAGCGTTTTCCAATATAATTTAATAACACAAAATACAGGCTAAACTATAGGTTGGTTTTTGGATTAGGGTATGATTCAAATATTCGTTTTAATAGCTCTTATTGGTCAACATTTATAATTAATTGAACAAATCATTTGACTCTCACTTATCTATTTATGTATTTCATTCAAGTCTACTTCTTGATATATTTTTCGCTTTTCAGGGTAGTAAATTACCGTATTTGTACACAAGCAAAAAAGTATAAAACTAAATATAGGGTATTATAAAAGTCTTATGTAATAATAATAATAATAATAATAATAATAATAATAATAATAATAATAATAATAATAATAATAATAATAATAATAAGTGGCTCCTTAAATTTCAGGAACAAGATCACGGACAAAGAACAGGTAAGTAACCTCTCTAATTCCATGTATGACTAGAACCCGGACCAAACACAAAAAAGCAAGAATGAAAAGAACAAAGCAAAAAAGCCATAGAAAGACATGGACCACAAAAGAGAACGGACTTGTACTGCAATGCTACTACAAAAGCCGCCATTCAACAGAAAGGGAATACCGGAAACGAATAAAAGATTTATGGGGCATTCTGCTGACAACCATACACCGGAACAAAAGAAAGATGATCAAGAAAAACCAATACTCAACAAAGGGTTGTTCTTGGAGATGGAATTAAAAGAAATCAAATCAAACGATAAATGGCGTGACCGACCAAGAAACATATCCAACGAAAGAACCAAAACAAAATGCAAAGTGGCTATAAAACATGAAATAGGAACTAAGAAGAAACAGAAGCAGAAATTAATCAACAAACGATTAAACAGTCCTTAGGAAAATGGCTAACTGGAAAGCACTAGGCCACCATAAAATACATCCATACTTGTTTAAAAAATGGACGACCATACATGCGAGGCGAGCGCCGAAACGAAGAGGGTGTATACACAAAACAGACGTACCAGAGTGGATGACCAAAGGAAGGACAACGCTAATACAAATAAATGTCCAAAATGGAACAATCCCAAGCAACTACAGATCAATAAACCGTGAAAAAGCCTCACGGCACAACCAAGAACATAAATCTACCAATCCCTTAACAAACGTTAACTATTCCACGAATAACAAAAAGGATGTCGGAAAATAAAAGAAAAGAGTAACGCATGATCTGCTATAAATAGATCAAAGGATCCTGAAGGTGGTAAGTAGCAGAAAACAACATATCTATGGCATGGATTGACTACAAAATAGCTTACGACAGAATCCTTCACGCATGGATAATTGAATTTTTAATAATATACAATACACCCGACAGGATTATTAATCTTAGCACGAAAGCAATGGAAACATCGATACTAGAACTGACAGTCGGAGGACAACACCTGACTGAGATCAAAATACAGAGAGGCATTTTCCAAAGAAACTGTCTATTACCGCTAGTATTTAAAATAGCAATCATGCCACTCTAGTGCATACCCATAAACTGTGATGCCGCATTCAAATGTACAGATACAGCACAAATAATAAATCACCTGATTTGCATGGACGACCTGAAACTATTTGCAAAACTGAAAAAGAAACTGGAAAAACTGTCAAATACGACCAGAATCTTCAGTCAGAACATTCAAATGGAATTCCGAATAGAAACATGCGCATTACTAGAGATGAAAAGAAGAAAAATTAGAGACGACTAAGGTCATGAAACTGCCTAAACAAGAAGCTATTAGGGAGCTAGTCGAACAGGATAGCTATAAATCTTTGAGAGTTCTGGAAGCAGACACCATCAAATGTACAGTAATGCAAGATAAGATTGGAAAAGGATATTTACGAAGAACAAGATATTTATTTCATACGAAATTATAGTAAAAAGAAATCAACACCTAGGCAGTATAATTAATAAGATACTCTTGACCATTCATAGACTGTACTAAAGAAGAACCCATGCACTTTGACCAAAGGACTAGAACATCAATGATCATGCACAACGCACTACACCCAAAAGACGATACAAACAGACTCTAGATGAAAAGAAACGAAGGGGAAAGAGGACTGATAGGTATAGAAGACACAAAAAGAGCTGGAGAAATACATAACTCAGAACACAGAAAGGCTGATCCCCACAGCAAAAGACACAATCCTAACAAACAAATCGGAAAGTAGCTAAACCAGAAACAAAAAAACAATAAAAGAAAAGTGGGAAGAAAACCAACTACATGTACGCTTCATGAGACTGACAACAGAAGGAAAACAACGATAATAGCTGAGCATGTTTAAGAAAAGAGCACTTGGATAGAGAAACGGAATCTTTACTGACGGCTACACAAAACAATGCGATTGTAATAAACTACATTAAAGCTATAATAGATAACACCCAGGTAAACTGTAAATGCAGATTGTGTTGTCAAAGAGGCAGAACAGTAAATCATAGAATAAATGAATGCAGCAAACTAGCACAAAAAGAATACAAGAGAAGGCATGCCTGCGTGGGGAAAGCAGTACACCAGTAACTGTGCAATAAAGTGAATTTCGAATACGCAGACAAATGGTACAAAAATAAACCAGAAACAGTACTGGCAAACGAAAAATACAAAATCCTCAGGGATATAGATGTGCAAACAGATAAACTCATACAAGCAAGGACACCAGATGTTATATTAACCGACAAGAATGACAAATCCTGCTAAACTTAGATATCGACGTTCCAGCAGACCACAGAGTAAAGATTAAGGGGACGAAAAATCGAAGCAAATACACGGAACTTGGCAGAGAACTGAAGAAATATGAAGCCTAAAGAAAGTCAATATAATATCAATATTTGTAGGAGCGCTAGGAACAGTCCCCAAAAACCCGAAGAAAAGACTGTGAAAAATTGGAATCAAAGGGATCACTGACACCATAAAAGGGGCGGCAATGTTTAACACAGCTGCAATATTGAGGAAAGTCTTCGAATTCAGAAACCAATCCGCATAAGCTACGAATGGTAACCAATCACATGGAACTTACAACAGGAAGAAAACAAAACCACAGGAAAGCCATCGCGTGAACTAAGAAACCGAAACTGAAAGAAACATCATAAGCTGCCCCCCCCCCCTAAAAACATGGCACCGGCCGAGGATAACAGCACACAAAATAGTCTTAGATGGTCGAGGAGGATGAGAAGACCGAAGAAAGACGACACAGAGCAGGCATCGACTGGAAAAGTGTGGAGAATACTGGGATTATGGGGAGGCTTATTGCCACCCAACTCCCAGAAGTGACCAATGGTCCTTACTAGCGAGCATTCAATGGTAAGCGGCTGTTGCAATGTCGCAAAATCATTTGCGGTTGTTATCAAAAAAAAGTAAATAGGTCTTGAAATCTGGGAAGAATTGTTGTCACTTAGACTCCAGGGAACATCAGAGGTTGCTGTCATTGACCGATCACTGGCTATGACCTGTTTAATCACTCCTACTGAGTACAAATAATAATAATAATAATAATAATAATAATAATAATAATAATAATAATAATAATAATAATAATAATAATAATAATCAAAATAATAATAATCAAAATAATAATCATGAATATAATAATAATCAAAATAATAATAATAAATATAATAATAATAAATAAGAATAACAAAACAAGTATTTTTTAATAACGACGACCAAGACATTAAAGTGTCACTTTAAAGGAGTTAACATCGGAATCACATCGTTTTGCTTTGGAGGCGTAGTCCTTGTATTAAAAGAAACAAAATAAAACTAAGTATATTTTTAATAACAACGAGCATGATGTAAACATTTCACTTGACACGATTTAACACCCCAGACACGTGTTACATTACGGCACCGAACATGTATATTTTGCATAGTGCCCCGAATGGGGCGTGGCAGTTCTCTTAAACTACTGGTTACAGTCACCAACACGGGATTTGTTACATTACATCGTTCCGGAATGAGACTTTGTGGCCAACGCTTCCCATAAAATCATGATACGAAATCATACAAAAATCCCTCGGAAGCGCCGACCAAGGCTCGTCCCACAAAATCGATCCAAAGTTCTTAATAACTTTTAAAAAACGGCACCAAAATGAGGTTTGTTGCATTACGCACATGAAATTAAAGTCTCTTACTCGGAATACGAAAACTTTACGAAACGTTTAGAAGCGTTTTATACTTTTTTCACACTCATTTTTAAGCCTTTAAACTGCCAGTCCTTTTACACAATACTTTTTAAGCAGTTTACTTATTAAAACACTGCTTTCTGTAAACATTTCTTTTCAAGCATTTTTCTTTATATAAAACATTGTTCTCGTTAAAACATTGTCACAGTTTATCCCTTCAGTTTTTCAAATTACATTCAAATTAAACATTGTTCACTTTTAACATCTTTTCTTTAAAACATGGTGCAATTTTTTTTCCGTTTCATCTCTCTCAGTTTATCAGATTGGGACCCAGAAATGTTCAATACAAAAAGTTACCTCAGATTCTTTCGTCGTCTGGTTGTGATCGCCGTTGGTACCGTCGGTTTCAATTGAGTCTCTGGCTGTGATCGATGCTGGTGGTCTTTGATATGTGGATAAACTTTATAGACAGACGGGAGACAACACTCGGAGGCAGTTTTTCTTCAGAGAGATTCGATTCTTTTATTCTGGACTTGGTTGCGGAGGGTAATGTTATCCATTCGTTTCTGCCATGCTTCTCATTCATACCTCTTGTGGGGTGCGAGATCAAGCCATTACGACGAGCGACTACATCTTCGATTGAACGCTCTGAGCTCCCAAAACGTTGTCTTTTTTTCTATTTTAAGACACATAGAGAGGTCGACCGTCCGTCTCGCGTCCAAAACCCAGACTCTTTCAAAACCTTCACTTCTCACGAATAAAGAGTGAGGTAACATATCTACACGTGCTACACTCATGCAAAAAGCATTTTCTGTACTCATGCTTTCTGACCTTCTCTGACACGAGATTCCCTGTGTCGGCGTCGAATTTGTAACTTTATTATGGTCAGACAAAAACATGATTGACTCATAACGGTCCCCTCGGTGCATGTCAGCTTGACCCGCACTTATTGTCTTCATTTGACCCCAGCCATAATTCACACTTGCTAACTTAATCGTAACTAAAGATACGGGGCCCTATCTCAAATATAACACACGTCCTTTTGTTTTAGAGGCGTCAACTTCCAATTTGAAAGACAATAACAGGATAATTAATAAAAAATGAGGGTATATGTTTGCATATATATATATATATATATATATATATATATATAAATGTGTGTGTATACTGCTCAATTATTTGTGTTGAAACGTATATATATATATATAGTCATATATATATATATATGTGTGTGTGTGTGTGTATATATATATACATTCCGAAACCATTTTTTAAATAAAATACTAGAAGCTATCTACATAAAAACAAAATTACCTACAATTAATACCATCACGTATGAAACCAGTGGTAACATTTTAAAATGCTTAACATACCAGTTTCTTCTGTGATGCAATCCAGCGTTGCTAAATTTAAATTGTCAACGACTTCCTGGAACAATGCAAAAAGGTTCTCTGCCGTTTCTCGGCTCTCTTTTAAAAATATCCCGTATTTCTAAAGCTTGTTTGTTCATTTGCCGAGGTTGATTCGACGAAAAATCGATAACGTTCGTGAAACCTGTGAAACATTTATTAATTTTGTTGATTTTAATACAACAAGACCATCAGAAAATTGAAAAAAATAAAATAGGTATAATTATACAGATGAATTATGCTAATTTTAACAATGTCTGCATATATATATATATATATATATATATATATATATATATATATATATATATATAGTGTGTGTGTTTATCGTTTAAGTTTCAAAGTATTGCATGGAAAGTTAATAAAATTGAAATATAAGCCAAATTAGCAATACAAGATTAATTTTTTTTTCTTACATTAATCCTATCGATTACGGAATAAAATTCCTTCTTCAGGGGTGACCAGTATTGAGTCATTTTTTTTTTCATAAAAAAACAAGAATAAAGAAACTTATTTCTTTGTTAATTTGATAAACGTCAATGATGGTACGACGTCATCGCCTTGCTGTTATGAATGGCGGGTAGAATTCAAAATACCGGTGTCGAACGAAAAATGCGTTGGCACGCTATCAATTAATGTGTCTGTATTTATCGTTCAAGTTTCAAAGTATTGCATGGAAAGTTAATAAAATTGAAATATAAGCCAAATTAGCAATACAAGATTAATTTTTTTTTTCTTACATTAATCCTATCGATTACGGAATAAAATTCCTTCTTCAGGGGTGACCAGTATTGAGTCATTTTTTTTTTCATCAAAAAACAAGAATAAAGAAACTTATTTCTTTGTTAATTTGATAAACGTCAATGATGGTACGACGTCATCGCCTTGCTGTTATGAATGACGGGTAGAATTATAAAAAACCGGTGTCGAACGAAGAATGCGTTGGCACGCTATCAAGTAATGTGTGTGTGTTTATCGTTCAAGTTTCAAAGTATTGCATGGAAAGTTAATAAAATTGAAATATAAGCCAAATTAGCAATACAAGATTTTTTTTTTCTTCTTACATTAATCCTATCGATTACGGAATAAAATTCCTTCTTCAGGGGTGACCAGTATTGAGTCATTTTTTTTTTCATCAAAAAACAAGAATAAAGAAACTTATTTCTTTGTTAATTTGATAAACGTCAATGATGGTACGACGTCATCGCCTTGCTGTTATGAATGGCGGGTAGAATTCAAAAAACCGGTGTCGAACGAAGTATGCGTTGGCACGCTATCAAGTAATGTGTGTGTGTTTATCGTTCAAGTTTCAAAGTATTGCATGGAAAGTTAATAAAATTGAAATATAAGCCAAATTAGCAATACAAGATTAATTTTTTTTTCTTACATTAATCCTATCGATTTCGGAATAAAATTCCTTCTTCAGGGGTGACCAGTATTGAGTCATTTTTTTATTTTTTTTCATCAAAAAACAAGAATAAAGAAACTTATTTCTTTGTTAATTTGATAAACGTCAATGATGGTACGACGTCATCGCCTTGCTGTTATGAATGGCGGGTAGAATTCAAAAAACCGGTGTCGAACGAAAAATGCGTTGGCACGCTATCAAGTAATGTGTGTGTGTTTATCGTTCAAGTTTCAAAGTATTGCATGGAAAGTTAATAAAATTGAAATATAAGCCAAATTAGCAATACAAGATTAATTTTTTTTCTTACATTAATCCTATCGATTTTGGACCAATTCTTTTGTTGGTGTTTGATAGTGCGAGTAACTACACCCCCCCACACACACATATATATATATATATATATATATATATATATATATATATATATATATATATATAGTAAGTATGTTATGCAAATATATTTATGGAAATTAAGCTACACAAAGCTTTCCGCGTTTCTTCCCCGTAAGGAATCGTCAGGCTAAAATGCATGAAGTTTGTGTTGCCGGGTGTTTTCATATATACACGTTGTTTTTAGTCTAGGTTGTTAACCAATAAGGTTCTTTGTTATTCTCTTAGCTAATCGCTAGACTACTCACAAACAAATGTTTGGTTAATTTATCTTCCTGTACTGTTGTTCTGTTTTCTATACGGTGGCCTATCACTGTTTTCTTGTTGTGTCGAAATACTAGATGACCTTATTTTAACACGTGCTTGCTTGTATTTCCATGCTAGGTTTTAGTTTATTTTAGTTTTTTATTTATTTAATTGTTTACTTATTTACTATTTATTATGTAGTACTCACCTGAAGTAAATGTTACCATGTGTAAGCAGTTGTTTGCTATGTAACTCCTACAATTTGATATTTTGTTGGTTTCTTGAAAGTTTAGTATTCAAAATTTCTCATTCATACATGATCTACACGGGTTGTCTAAGTGTCCACGTATGCTGCCTGTCGAATTTTTTTCTATTCGATTATTGGTGAGCGTCCACTCTCTTTGAGCTTCTAATAATCGTTCGCTAGTGCTGTTTTAATTCGGCGTATTTTTTTTGTTTTTTAAATGTGCTGCTGTGGTCGTAATATTTGGTTTTAAAATATAGGGAAGGCATACCCACGTAGTACTTGTTATTCGGTAATTTCCTGGCAAATCTTGTAGCTTTGTAAACAATACTTTTGCTTAGGCATTTATTTTGTACTGGACAAAATGTATGAGTGATGCGGTTACAGCGTTTCTCCTTAGACCTAACTTTTTCATTTTCTATTTTCTGATTGCTACCATGGTTTGTGTTATTACTATTTGCAGTGCTTATATTTTTGTCCTTTTTAGTGTTATGTTTTACGCAATGTGTAATTTTCTTTTTTCTACTCTTCTCTTTTAGTATTTTGTTATTGTGTGCCTTAATTATCATTTCTAAGTTTTCGCAGCAGCTGTATGACATTTTAGGTTGGTTTTATTGAATAGTTCATGCAGAAGATTGGTTACGGGAAGTGTATTTCAATGCGATTTAAGACTATATTGTCCAGTGTAGTTTTAGCATCTGATTATAGGGAACTGTATAACAGATTATATTTCCATTTATTTTATTTTTAATCTTATTATAATGAATGGTGTCCTGTGTCTAATATTTATTATCGATAGTATCGTACCCACTTTTTTTCAGAGCGATATTGTAAATGTTCCTTAAAGACATTTTCGTTGCTAGAGTTATTGATACGCCTACGTTCGATAGAATTGGGGATCTGTTTTCTGATTGATGAGGGGTGATTAGAAATTAGGTTTACGTATATTTGATTAGCGTTATCTTTTACATATCGCCTGTAAGTATTTTCATTTAAGTTTAAAGTGACATCTAAAAAGTGAGTCATGTTTATGTTAGCCAGTACTTCTACTCTTCTGCCTAGTGTTATCATTTCTATATTACAATTTTCTTGAATGTTTATCACTTGACCTTGTTGGACTCCCTTATGATAGCCAATCAATCATCACGAGATAACGAATTCCGTAAATAAGTGATCAATATAGCAAAGATATCACTAAGAAGAACACAAATATAAGAACTACAAATAGTAATAAACCAAACTATTATAGCAATTCCTACATAAAAATGAAAAAGTTAGCTCTAAACAGAATAGCTGTAACTGCATAACTCGTACACTTTGTCCACTACTAAACAACTGCCTAACCAAAAATATAATTAACCAAGCCACAATATTTGCCAAAGAAAGACTGAATAACAAGAAGTACTACGTGGGTATGACCTCCCTATATTTTAAGTCGAATAAAAAAGGGTACTAGCAAACCATTATTACGAAATGGAACACTCAACGCTGGAATACTTCTAAGAATCGAACAGGCTAGCAAAACATTTGGTAGGCTTGAAAAACGCGTGTGGTCAAACAGCTATTACCATGAAAACAAAAGTGAGTGTGTACGAGCCATGCGTCTAGTCTGTTCTCCTGTATTCGTATGAATCGTGGAATACGTGTCGCAGACACATCAATCAAGGTCCTGGAGAGGTTCCACCAAACGTGTCTCAGGAATATTCTAATATTAAGCAGCTATCGTTTACAAGCTTGAGTGTCGAGCATAGAAATGCGTATAATACGTAGGCAGATGGGGTGGACAGTGCACCTAATTGGGATGGGAGATTACAGGCACCCTCGGCAACTTTCAACTGAAAACCCTGATATGAACGTGGAGAACTAGGATACAATGACTTTGGAGAAATCGCTCTGTCGTATATGTGTTTATGATGGATGTAGATGATTGAGACACCGCCTTGAAACGTTCTTTTCAGAAGAATTCAGTGCTAAAAATCTCAAATCTTTTTTAAAACCCAACGATGCGTGTGGTTTATGTAATATTGTAAAAGAAGCCTGCCTGTCAAGGGCTTGCCTACTGGGTCACATGAGATAACATGGTAGGAGCCAACTTAACTAGTGTAAAGCACGAGTTGTATTTAGCTATCTACAAATGGAAAGCAGTTTTTTATGTTATATTTGTAGCAACTTGTAAAAATATGTCCGAACTGACTGTTGAACCATATGCGTGCGCACACTATTATATTGTAGTGATGAAGGGGTGGCCTTTTTCTGTAAAGATGTCGCAATATATATATATATATATATATATATATATATATATATATATATGTTTACATATATATATATATATATATATATATGTTTACATATATATATATATATATATATATATATGTTTACATATATATATATACATGTATATATATATATATTCATATATATATATATATATATACAGTCAGCCTAGAATCTGCAAGCAGTCGCCCTATCGTCGCGTCACAGAAAACTGTCACGTGATTAAGAAAAAATAAATATACCTAAAAGAGGGCACATACAGAAGACTAATCGAGAGGGTTCGAAGAACATATTTGGAACTTTGGATTAAAGCTTTTTGATAGTCGATGTTTAACATCCTCGAGAGTGCTCGACTTTAATTTCTAAAAGGGTTTTATTGTAATACATATATATATATATATATATATATATATATATATATATATATATCGTCCATTCTATAATATAAACCAATGTGTAATTATTTGTATATCTATATGTATGAATAAATATATGTACTTAAATCCCATCACACGAAAGCTAACGAGTAGAACACCTGCGTTTTTCTAGCCCTAGGATGAAACCATTTTAAGCAGTGAAAGATATAGCAAAGAAAAATTCAAACAACCACCTCAGACGTGGCCCGTCTTTTTCAACGAATTCAGTAAGAACTTTAACTCTAAAATTAAAAGTCAACCACAGTTTTTTTCTATCTTCATTATGTCATCAAAGATGATGATAATTTATATATAAAACATTATATTATTGATGTAAATCTACGATTTTCTGTGAATATTTTTTAATGTATCAAGTTTAATAGCGACTGTGAACACTGGCGAAACATAATTTATTTCGTCATTTTTGACGAAGGATGTATTCTAGTACATATATATATATATATATATATATATATATATATATATATATATATATATATATATATATATATATATATACTCGCAAATATATGCTCCCTCTAGTCGCATATTTTTTTGCTAGACTGCCCCGTCAGAAATGAACGCTCACCCGTAAACCGATGGAGCCCCAGTCATATTTCTTGGGTGGTTAGACATTTATTTTCTTTGTTTCCGTTTAAGAATATGTTTAATTCAAAATAAATAAAAATAAAATATGTTGTAGTAAAAAAAAAATTACCCCACCAGTTTTTGTTACCTTCCCTCATACATATTAATATTTTCAATTAAAAACGAAAAAAAAAGTTATGCTCCCCAATATTTATTTTACTCTCCCCTATACATAAGAATATTTTTAGTTAAAAAAAAAATTTGAACCCACACTAAAATATTTTTTTATCCTCCCCCATACATAGTTAAGAAAAGGAAAAAACATTGAGGAGGCGCCTCGGTAATATCAAATAACTCATGTTTAAATATGCTATTGAAGGCGCCTACATCATACCAAAGAATCAGTTTTGTTATTCTTCCAAAATGGTTACCCATTTAGTAATGGCCGAGATATGTGTTGCTTAACTTCAATTTACAACAAAACACCTTGTCTAAATAACGTAATGAAAATAAAGTATGATAATGCGAAAATATCCTCTCACAATGACTTAACTTCCGGAAGGATGAGTCAGCAATTTATTATTCCAAAATGGTCACCCATTTATAATGGCTGGGATATGCCTTGCTTAACTTCAATTTACAATAAAACACCGTGTCTAAACAACGTAATGAAAATAAAGAATGATAATGTGAAAAAATCCTTTCACAATGACGTCACTTCCGGAACGACCGGAAGGCTAAGTCAGCAGTTTATTTTTCCAAAATGGTCACCCATTTACTAATGGCCGAGATATACCTTGTTTAACTTTAATTTACGCCAAAACACATTGTTTTACAAACGTAATGAAAAAAAAGAATAATAATGTGAAACAACAGAACAGATACTACACTACATCCACAACCCTCAAAAAAGGAGGAGGACATGCCTGGGAGGAGGGTATCATGACAACAGAACATATACAACACTATCTCCACACCTCTCAAAAATGAGTAGGAAATGCCTGGGGGAATGGTATCATGAAAACAGAACAGATACTACACTACCTTTGAGCATTTAAAGATAGTACATTATTATGAAATAGTATATACTATACTATTTCATAATAAGTACAATAGTGTTAAATAGTATAGTTTTGGCTTCAGACAGACAGACAGATACATAAACTCCATTATTAATAGATATATAATTATGAATGTTTTTTTATCTATATAGTTTCAGTATTCCGAGATCGTCGAGGTAAAGATAGTTATTCAAGCCAGTCGCATGTTTTCATGATGTCTTACACCTCAGGGCCACCATCAACACTTACATAAAAGTGAAAGTGTTTAAGCTATTATAAGCAGCCGAAATAAAGATTGTTTAACTTCTGAGTGTATATGCATTTTGACGGCTGAATTAATACTACTCACTACAGTACGCAGCCTTGATTGAGGGCGACAATTATTATATTTTTTTGTTTATTTACAGCGCCTCGAAGATGAAGACGGTCAAGGCCGGCCGACTGTGGTTGATAACGAAGATCGTTGCAAAACCACACGAGAAGTTGCTGATGAACTCGAGGTCGACCACTCAACAGTCGTTCGCCATTTGAAGCAAATAGGGAAGTCAAAACAGGTGGATAAATAGTTGCCGCACGAATTGAACGATAATCGAAAAAATCGTCGTTTAGAGGTGGCTTCTACGCTCTTGCTGCGCAACAGAAACTGCCCATTTCTCAAGCAAATTGTGACGTGTGATGAAAAGTTGATCCTCTATGACAATCGGCGACGTTAGGCACAGTGGTTGGATGCCGGCGAAGCTCCAAAACACTTCCCGAAGCCGAAATTGCACCAAAAAAAGATTATAGTGACTGTCTGGTGGTCTGCGACCGGTGTCATCCATCAGAGCTTCTTGAATCCAGGCGAAACGATTACGGCTGAGAAGTACTGCCGACAAATTGACGACATGCACCAAAAGATCCAACGTATGCGCACGAGATTGGTCAATGTGCAGGGACCAATTCTCCTCCATGACAACGCTCGCCCGCATGTTGCACAACTGGCCCTGTAGAAGCTGAAAGAATTGTGCTACGAGACTCTGCCTCATCCGCCATATTCACCAGACCTCTCGCCCACAGATTATCACTTTTTCAAGCATCTCGTCAACTTCCTGTCCGAGAAATGCTTCAAATCCCGAGATGATGTCGAATCGGTCTTCAATGACTTCATCGCTTACAGAATCCGTATTTTTATGATAATGGAATAAGTAAAATTGTTTCCCGTTGGAAAAAATGTGTTGATTCTAATGGTTCTTATTTTGATCAATAAAGTTTGGTATAAAAGAAGTTATGGTCTTTTGAATTGGAACGTCAAAAAAAGCCATTATTTTTGCACACACCTATAAATTGATTACAAAAGTGGTTAAAAAGGAGTCAAACTGAAAAAAACAACATATTTTTTAGAGTTTTCGTGGTATTAATTATTTAGAGTAGTGAGGGCTCATCTTTCGACTACCAGAGCGACTGTTTCTGGGATTTGAAGACAATATAGTTTAAATGCTCTGCATCCCCAAGCAGAACTAGCCAATTTCTACCGCCCATACTTTGAAATCTTTAAAATATATACATGAAGTATTTACAGGATGTAAGTACAATTATATTGACTGACAAGCAATAACCATTGATTCTCGTGATAATGACAACAACATTCAGGAAGGAAGCATATATATATATATATATATATATATATATATATATATATATATATATATATATATATATATATATATATCGTAAAACAGGTATATTAGGGAATAAATAAAACAAAACGGGGAAGGAAAAGGTTGAGGTTGGTTAAATGTGCCGCAATACAAGTTGAAAACGGTCGAGTATTCACCTACTTAACAATCAGCCTAATTTCGTTGGTTTAAGCTGAGAAAGAAAAACAAAACAATGCAGTCTGCTCTCTCTCTCTATCAATTAGCCATTTTTATGTTCGTCCTCTTCAGACTTGGAAAGAGGCCAAAGAATAGTTATTCAGTTAGCCTCATAATATTGGTAATGGCATTTCGTTTTTTTAAGGGACTATACTATATAAATGAATTCATATGCTATTTTTCTCTATCTAGTTACCTCCCAACAGAAGTAAAGTTAGACACAATGTCGGTTATCAATTTTGTGAATATCAAGCTTTCTGAAGAAGAGCTTTCTGGATAAGGCAAACATGTACATTATCCAACCGATAAACACTCGCCTGAGCAGAGAACAAATACTACACTGTGATCATAACCCAAGGGGAATTTTGTTAGCAATTTCGTCCGTTCGTTTTATTCTCGACTATATATAAAACATATATTTATCGTAATATTGTTTCGCCCCTTAAATACTAAGCCGGGCGCTTTAAGAGAATTATAGTAAGTATTTATGGTATTCAGGCAAAGTTAAAATGTTGTCTTCGACCTGACGGTTTCGAATTATGTGCCTGGCAGAGCAATCATCCTTCATGCTGATGATTCCCTGGAGAAAAATGAAACACACGTGTATGTAAATAAAAATATGCATTGTAATATATATATATATATATATATATATATATATATTAATAACAAAAATAATACAATAGTAACAATAGTATATACACACTATAATAAGTAGTGTTTTATTAATAATAATAATAATAATAATAATAATAATAATAATAATAATAATATTAATACTGATGAAATTAATAATGATAATGATGATGATGATAATAATAATAATAATAATAATAAAATTAATAATAACAATCACAATAACAATAATAAATAATTGAGTAAAAATAATAATGAAAGCTTAATGACGATAGACGTTAATGTTGATCAAAAGCAACATGAGAAAAGGAAGTCCGGTTAAAAGAAAGTACTTGTTCCATGAGCTATAGCACTGTGGGTGGAAATTATTATTATTATTATTATTATTATTATTATTATTATTATTATTATTATTATTATTATTATTATTATTATTATTATTATTATTATTATTAATAATAAAACACTACTTATTATAGTGTGTATATACTATTGTTACTATTGTATTATTTTTGTTAATGTAAAAAAATCCATGATGGTCATGTGTCTAAATTATTATGTTGTTTTGTAAATATGATTGCGTTGTTTCGCCGTATCACGACTTTTCAGTGTGGATAGATAAACTATTGTTTCAAATTAAAATTCAAAAGCTGGCCGCTTAGTCAGCAGTGAAGACGTCTTACACGTATGTTATTGACAAAGGACGGGGCATTTTATAATGCTTATATATACATTATCAACTGTCAATAGTACTCTATTCTTTTACGAATTGTTACCCATTATCGTCCAGAATCCGATGAGAACATATATATTTTTAATAGTTTATGTAGTTGACAAGGTGGTGCGGAATAGGCTTCATGTTTTCAAGAGAACAATTAAAATGTAGTGAGGGCTCGTCGGAGAGGAATGTCGAGAAGAAGCCAACATGAACGAATATAAAACAGTGCGAAAAGGAACAAGTAAACATACATTACTTTGAGAGTCTACGAATGAGCTATAGCACTGTGGGTGGAAAATATTAAGCAAGAAACTAATAATATGTTCACGTTGTATATTTTGTTAACTAAATCTTCTTTTCTATCCTCAATACATGTTAGAGTTTCTTCATCACCTAAATATAGTTATTGTTTCAGCTAACAAATTATGAATATTCTTTATTCTTCTGATCGACTTTTCATTTTAATTCTTTCTTTGTGGTTAGGTTTTAGTCTGTTTAAAGATAATCGCAATAAAGTAGAATTTGAATTTGTTTAGGGGGTGTACTGCGCAGGTACCAATTTTTTTTTTATATGAATTTGAAAGTTAAATGTTATTTAAATATATTTTATGGGCATTTCTGAAATAAACACACGTGTCTTCATTCATAACAAAACAAAATTGGTTAATTTAAATATATTATGAATTCACATTTTCATACATTAAACAGAGTAATCACGTATTCACTGCATAATATTGCCGACGAAATTCGTGAAGTACACAAAAAGTATGTGCTTCTACCGAATTTGAACCTAACCAAACTGACTCAGAGTCGAAGTTTTTTCTGGAATGCCATATAGTAAGATGAGAATATTAGTCCCAATAATACAAATTCGTAAGTGAATTTGAAGCATTTAAACTCTCATTTCGAAATAAGTACCGACGCGAATGTTTGTGATTTGTGGAAATGGTCGATACGTCGCTTAACAGTCAATTAGCTTAAAATCCGTTCCCACATTACATGAGACAACTGTTATATAGTTTCCCTGACGTTAGGATACATTCAATCGTTTTGGTGCTCATTCTGAATAGAGTTTAATAGAAAATTATCACTCCGTCATGGTCGACATATCTGAAATCGGAAAGTTTGATCAGTGATAACCCACCCACAATCTTCCATCATATCATATATTTCAATATTTTGGAACGTTTTCGGGCGTAATAATACTTGAATTGTAACTTGAAATGATTCCCTGGTTAATATTTTTTAACAAAAACAACAACATAATACCATTCCTAATACTTATACACGTCATTTATCGCATGCTGTGTGGGAGCACCGTTAGTAGGATAACCGAAGTAAGTGCTCATTTTACAAAAAATATATATTATAAAGGAAAATGATCTGACTCTTAAATTTTTAATAATTAAAAAAATATAATTATTTCTTTGCGGATTGGTTTTCAGGCTGTTTAAATGTAGACATTTTATGTTGGTTAATTTAAATATAAAGTTCTTTTAAAATAATGAGTTTGAAATAAAAGTACAATTTAATACTAATTAATAAATTATATTCCCAAAGTGAGTAAATCAAACTAAATAAGCAAGATTTAACGCGGTGTTTGTTCGAGAGAGAGAGAGAGAGAGAGAGAGAGAGAGAGAGAGAGAGAGAGATTTATGCATCATTTCGTGGTTAAGATGAGCCTTAATGTATTACGTTCACGGCAGACAGAACACCTGGCATCGTAACAGAGAACTCTTTCGTTATATTATACGAAGATCATTAGATTTATTTGCGCTGCAAAATAGAGGATGAAGGTTGCGGATGATTCATGGATTATACTGATTTCTAAGTGAATTGTAGTTAGTAACATTTGTCTCGATAGATGCTCTAGTTTTCTATCTCCGTAGAGACACGACATACGCCATGGTCGTTTCGACAAAGGTTCATATATCATCGTAATGACGTGACCAGTCGACTTTTCTGCATGTATTAACGCTGTAGAAATAAAGATAAAGATCGTTAACCGCAAAGCGTAAAGGAATGATGAACCTTTCTTGTTGACTTAAACAAAACTTTTCCAGATTATCCTAATTTTGAGTAATCAACACGGACAAATAATTATGACAACTTGCACGAATTATAGGTTATTAGAGGGGATACGTTCCATCGGATTCAAAATAATTTTGATTCTTACATATTAAGCAAGACGCTTTATATGTAAACATATTTTTTTTCAAAATCTGTAACCATTGTCTTTGTTTATGTTTTAATAAATGCATTAAAGTATAGTCTCTTAATTTTTACTCATATATTTGCAAATAAATATTAACATTTTATATCTACAAAGAGAAAAATATGAAACTTTTTTATATATATATATATATATATATATATATATATATATATTCCAATTTAATATAAAGAATACATATTTTAAGGTGTATATCCCTTGTTATATCATCCAATGACAAAGAAATAGCGTCATTCCACAATCACAATATTTGATTCACCTTTTTATTCTCTTAAATCGGAGAATTCTTATATTTCCATTCCGCATTACGAATGTTTCACAACTCGTTAACACAAAAATATAGTCTTCACTTTCTCGGGCTTCTCATCGGATATTTTTGTTTACTAATAAACAATAAACAATAAGCACACAATAAGCACACGTCTCCGAAGTCAAACACAAAGAGAGATGAAAAAAGAAGAAGAAATGTAAGAACAGTTAAGTAAAAACAAGCAGAACTCACATCAAAGAAGATAATCAGAGAAAAATCAGAAGAAAAAAAACTTGCTTGTTTTCCTTACTTTGCAAAATTCCTAAAAGCCACGAAGCTAAAGAAAGTCAGGAAGAGCCTATCATAGAAAAGATGTGTCTCAGTAGAACAATCTTGTGTATTTTTGCAAGGCAACATGATAGAGGTAGCTGCGACTTAAAAAGGGTTATCTTCTCATAGAATTCGTTGGAAAGTACACCTTCCTGAATTTGTATTTCGTTCTGGTAAGTAGTATCTTCTTACTGAACGGGCTGAGTTTACAGAATATACATAGATCGTGTATAATGGATAATATATTCCGAAAATAATATGCACGATCTATTCCCACGTCTCCAACATCTTCATCTATACTATTCCTCTTTCATTTAAACTAAAGATTTTCTTATGATCGTGTGTTAGGTAAACGAGTCTTAGAGATTATTTCTCCCATTTTATTCATATATATATATGGGCGGGCGTGTGTGTATGCGTTTGATTATTTATTGAACTAGTTCAAATGTATTGATAAAATGAACTTAAAGAAATATTTTTAAAAGTGTTCAATAGAAGGTAGTGTTTTAATATATACCGTATACACACATTTAAAATGGTCAGAACATTTTAAATGTTTATATTAAGTATATTTATATAAATATATATATATATATATATATATATATTTAGTTATACTTTGATTATTACATTATATATTAAGTTGCTTATTTAAAACGTAAATTATTGTGTCATAAACTGTAATTTTAAAACATTTATTATTTACTTATTTTTAAATTGTTATTTATTTACACACTAGTTTAATGGGGAAACAAACGAAGAATCGCCCGTCATGTAAATTGTATGTACGTGTGTTAATGGTATCAATAGAATGTCGACAATGCTTCTGGGGTACGAGGCACGCCTGAAAACAATATACGAATATACATATATAGAGAGAAGGTGATTGTGTTTTGACTTTCCCGACGCCTGAGAGTTTCAACAAAAGTGAATAAACTAAATCCATTACATATGTTCTAGTTCTCTATCTCTTGTTCGTCTATTGCTTCAGTTTTATTATTTCATTGTTCGAAAATTGAATAAATTGGATCTAGGACATGTGTTTTGTAATACTGTATTGCCTATTCCTGTATTTTTTAAACGTTTTAGTCTGGTTAAAAGACTTTCAGATTATCCTGTGTATATTCTTCCAATGTGCTTAACTTTTCCAACACCAAGTCCCGTTGGAGATAAAAATAAATAGATTTTAGAAAATAAATCCTCAACTGCTGCACTCATGTGTTGTTATCTTTTGGGGGAATTGTGAACGATTCATATATGCTAATGAAATACGGAAAATTGAATGAGTATTGATATTTTCACGTTACGCGTTAAACAGAGAAGAGTAGCTTAACAAATATTATTTCATGTTCTTTGGAGTCGAGTAGTTCATGTAATTTATCTCACAGATGACATTTTCTTAATCTGTTCATATATAACGTGTTTTTTTCAAGTAATACAATTCACTTTTGTTTATGCCAGATCTTCCATCTGACCCGTTTAGGTAAACTGATTACAGAGGATAGCAAACAATTCCCGATTTTTTCAAATAAAATTAGCAATACAAACAGTTTTTGCATCTTATATGCCTATTTTTTTCTGATATATTTGCGAATTAATGAAGATTTACATATTACGTTTACAATGTAGGAAATATTAGAATTTTGAATATATACTTATACTAGACTAAAAATTAGGACGTGTGTATTAATATTCTAAAATAAAAACCTGGCTAAGTACAAGGCAAGTCAAATTAACTGTTAGAATATTGAAGCTTGAATTAAGATTTGAAGAATTAAATGTAGAATAAACTCACACTTAATTCCAAGGTTGCTAAAATGGCCGATATATGCAATAGTTTTTCTTAACTCTTTCTTTGATATTGGTATTTTGATTAACACAAGTATCACATAAATCGCCGTACATATTTTTTCATTAATTATACTGTTGATTTTGTCTAAATAGTCAGCTAAAGTAAACAGAAAATGTGATGACTTAGGCAAATTAACAAGTAAGGCTAACTGATTTTGAACATTTTGAAAATGTCTGTCACTTGAAAGAAATGCAAAGATTACTACAATGGTGATGCCAATTAGGGTAGAGTAAACTATTAGGGAGAAATAAGTGTGAGTAAATTATGCTAATATTGGCTTAATTTTATTTTTAATTAAAATAAAAAACAGAGGTTTTTTGCATATAACAAAAACAAATTCATGACCTGTGCAGTATGGATGCATACCTGAGAAGAGTTAGCCACAGAATCAACTCCACTCGCGGTAATGTGGTAAAGAGCAATTGCTCATCCTTTGTTCACATGTTGAATGGTGCTTTGTGCAAATTATACTTTATTTTATAAATACAATAATTTCTTATTGTCTATTATGTTTTTTACATTGCTAATGTAACTCCACATTTAACTATGCAAATCTCAATTCGAGCTTATATATTTCAAGATTTAATTTCACTTGTTCTGAGCTATTCCAGGTTTAATAAATAGTAGTATACATATGTCCGCATTTTTCAGTATAGTCCATTTTTTAAGGTATTACAGTTTGAGAACGTGCAATGTATTTTGTTATTATAATTTAAAAAAAGGAAAAATAACAAAACACCAGCTTTACATTGAGTCATCTATATTTGAGTTGGTTCAAATATTAGTTGAAATATCAGTAACAATAATCATTATAACATCACAATAATCAAAGCATCTAGTTAACTAGTGAAATAGCTCGCATTTATTACTTCTTATCAGCTAAGAAAAATAATTAAAGTAATTAATTCAAATTAATAAATTCAGAAAATCCTTTATTTTCAGAATATAATCAGAATAAGTTTCATAAAAATAAGAATACATTTTAATTTCTGAGTTTAAAAAGTTTTTTAAAAGTTTAAATTATTTCAGAAACAATTCAAATATTATAAGTCATTTTGTATTGCCTATAGTAACAATTCTATTTTTAAATGATAATTTTCAGAATAAAGTAAAATAAGACAAACACATGTTGAATATTTGAATTTGAAATATTCAATGAATTCAAAAAACTTTGATTTTTCGAATAAGTTTCAGAATAATAACAAGAAATTTCAATTTCTAGGTTTCCAGTAAGTAAACAAAATTGTAAATCATTTTAGAAAAAATCAAAATAAGTTTCGAAAAAATAAATTAATTATTTAAAAATTAATTATTAATTAAAAAAAATAATAATTTTCAGAGTTTCTATTACGTTAAAAAGTATTAAAAAAAGAATAAATTCTATATTTAAAAATCATTCTTTAAATTTCAGAATGAATTCTAATATTTTTATTTCACTGAAATTATATTATCATTATTGACTTCAGTATAAATATTATTTTCAAAATAAATTTTAAAATATATTTTCAATTTAAAGTTCATATGTTTTCCATGAATAATACACTCACATTAGGGAATTTGGGAGGAAATTTACTGTTTTTCTTGATAATGTTGTCATTCATCTCAATTTTCTGTGCCATTTTTTCCTAGACAAGTATAGTGACTTGCCATAGATGATGCTCTCTCATACAAAATGGCAGCTTTTAATGTAAAATTAGTTCCATAACATTATTTAAGTTTACGGACATGCCTCTGGTGTACAAATGAATCGAACAGTTACGGACGCGTCTCGAGTGTACAAATGACTCGAAAGTTTACGACCACACCTCTGGTGTAGAAAATAATCGAAAGTTTACAGAGGCGCTTCTAGTGTATTAAAGAATCAAAAGTTTCTGAAGTGCCTCTGGTGTAAAAAATCGAAGGTTTACGGGCGTGCCTCTGGTGTACAAAAGAATCTAAAATTTAATCGAAAGTTTCCGGACGCGCTTCTAGTGTACAAAATAATCGAAAGAGTATGAGCGCGCATCTGATGCACAAAAAGAATTTAAAGTTTATGGACGCGCCTATGGTGTACACAAAAGAATCGAGAGTTTATGGACGGGCTTCTAGTGTACAAAAGAATCGAAAGTTCAGAGACGGGCCTCGGTTTTACAAAAGCTTCGAAAGTTTAATCGAAAGTTTGAAGACGCGCCTCTGGTAAACCAAAAAATCGAAAGTTTACGGATGCACCTCTAGTGTACAAAAAATCGATGGTTTACAGACGCGCGTCTGGTGTACAAAGAAAATCGAAAGTTTATGGACGCACCTCTGGTGTACAAAATAATCAAAAGTTAAGTCGAAAGTTTCCGGACGCGTCTCTGGTGTAAAAAGTAATCGAAGTTTACGGGCATGCCTCTCGTGTAAAAAAGAATCGAAAGTTTACGACCACGCCTCTGTTGTACCAAAAAATTGAAAGTTTGCAGAGGCGCTTCTAGTATATTAAAGAATCGAAAGTTTCTGGACGCGTCTCTGGTGTAGAAAAGAATCGAACGTTTATAGTCACGTCTGTGATGTAAAAAAATATCGAAAGTTAGGAGACGCGCCTACGTTGTACAAAAAATCGAAACTGCAATCGAAAGTTTCCAGACGCACCTCTGGTGTACACAAAAAGAATAGAAAGTTTACGGACGCGCATCTAGTGTATAAAAAGAATCAAAAGTTCAGAGCGCGCCTCTACTGTACAAAAAAATCGAAAGTTAAATAGAAAGTTTCCGGACGCGCCTCTGGTGTACAAAAGAATAGAAAGTTTCCGGGCGCGCCTCTTGTGTACAAAAAGAATCGAAAGTTTATTTACGCGCTTCTGGTGTACAAAATAATTGAAAGTTTAATCGAAAGTCTGTGGACGCGCCTCTCGTGAACAAAAGCATCGAAAGTTTCCGGCCCCAGCTTTGGTTTACAAAAGAATCGCAGTTGATCCCAACGTTGCTAAAATTTTAGACGCGCCTCTGGTGTACCAACAAACTGAAAATATACATCTTCTACACATACCCAATAATGAATATATTTTATATAGCCAATTTTTCTTCATTAATACTGATCATTTTCTATTTAGCCTTTTTTTTCGTCTTTCTTTCTTTTAAAAGTTTGCCTTAAGTTTCTAATTTGGCTTATATAGACCTTTTTTTCCCTGAAAAATTTGGCTTCAAAATTCAATCATGGCGTTTTAAAATGTTTCTACAAAAGGTCAGACAACTCCTTCTCTATGACACCAATCTTTTTAATACTAACATATTTTGATGAGGTCATAGAGTCCTGTCCTTCTATTATTCAATCAGTGAAGTATAGTAATCATTTAAAAAGTTATGTCGAGTTAAATGGCATGAGGAGCGTTACTCAATCGGCATTTTTGTCAGTTTAAGCTGCTCAACCATTCCATATTTTACACTTTTTTCGAGATATCTATATTTGTAGATTCCTTGTCGTCTTTGCTACATTTTTTATATAAACAAAAAAAAATATTTGTTTAAAATAAAGAAGTAATTTTTATTCAAAGTCAACAGAGGCGTTATCCTAAACATTAATGCCCACACACATTTTGAATAACTTTTTTGCTACTAGACCGACTGTTAATTTCTTTATGCTCAACAAAGGCTTGGGACTAGTTAATTCTAATAAAAAAAAAAACGTATTTAGTTTGGATAAAAACTAAATTAATGACAAGTCCAAGAATAGGTCACGATTGGGTAAATGTAGTCCTTAAGAATAATAATCCACACACTGCCGTGTGTGAATGATATGTTTACGTTTTTAATATATACTTCTATACGTATACCTTTTGAATATATAATCATATATGTATATGTTTTGAATATATGCTTATATATGTATACATTTTGAATGTATACTTATATACGTATACGTTTATTTAATATACAGTTATATATGCATTCATAGTATAACTATGTGTTGATATGTATCGAGAAATATCACTATTTTTATGAATTTAGGTATGTTTATATGGTTATATATTTGTATGAACATGATTCACTCCTAAACTAATTGACAGATCATTATGATTTGTAAACATCGCTGCTAAGCTTAAGGGTTCTGGATGTGGACTATATTTAGTTGACTTTAGTTTTATGCTAACGGGGAAAAGGTGGTGGAATTCCTCTGGAAAATTAATATTCTTGTGAAATAAGTATTAGACATAAATTAATAAATATTGTCCGAATTTTATTTACTGTATAATGTTTTAAATTGTGTTTAAGAGGAATACTATGGGCCAACTTTTCTTATTTGAAATGTTGCATATATCAGATGTTCATTGTATTTGATGCATTATATCTTTATGTTAAATTCCGTAAAGGATATTAACACTGGTACAACACTTATCTGTACTGTAAAATGGGTGTGAAAAAGATATGCATGTTAATATATTGTATTTATTTATCATTTGTTAACGTATAGGAATATAAAAAGGTAACAATATCACAAAAATACATGTCGATACAACATCAAATGTAGATCATATACATTTATATATATATATATATATATATATATATATATATATTCTAGAGATGAAAGGTGAGAATAAAAAAAATGTAAAGATACAATATTTATTAGAACATTAGAAGTTCAAAGCTAGGCGCTTCATGTCCTTAATCCATGGATATTCAAAGATAAACTCTTTCTATCATGGTATGGACAACAACCGACAATGTAATTGTAAATATTATCGGTATAATTTAACTTTGAAAAAATGTATACACAAAATAAAAAACCAATTATATAGAGGGTTTTGTTAAGATGAGATATATGAAGTATATATAATATATATATATATATATATATATACAAGGGGAGAAAGAAGAAAAGAGAGGTGTGGATAGAGGGAGAGATAGAACACGAAAAGGCAGATATATCAAACAATGCAATCAAATAAACTCACAGTTTGATTTTTTATATTACGTCTTTCTTATGAAAAACGATCTCGGAAATACGTGAAAAATGTTGCACTAAATTTAACTAAATACTTCTAGGGAAGGGAGTACAAAAGCGCGGAAAAAGATTCAAGAAAATAACCTCTGACTTCATCTGCAAATGACTGTGTTCTTAGAGGCTGCTTATCAAAATAATGTAAGAACATTTCAAAGAGAATGAAACGACCCCACATTTTCTGACAATATGCCTCAGGAATTAACCTAAATGGCTGGCTGAACGGATTAGCATATAAATATATTAGTTCTAAAGCTATAATTGTTAATGAAATGAGTGAAATTGGTTTCACTTAATTATATATATATATATATATATATATATATATATATATATATGTGTGTGTGTGTGTGTATAGTAATGTTGCGGTAAAATTATATGACATAATAACGTTTAATATAAACGCAATGTAATAAAGAATAACCAACGTATTATTCTAAATTTAACGCTATTATTATTTATTTTGTTCCAGATTACTCGTATGGATTCATGGGAAGCATTGTGCTTTCTTGTAGAAACGTTTAAGATTAACGAATCGTTGTGTATGAACTTTAGCCGTGCTAGTCAAACCGAATATATAATGTGTGTGTCTTATTTTACATAAGCGATCGAGTTTAGGATATTTTATTTATTTATTTATTATATTTACATTGCGTTGAAAGAAAAGTTACTTCAAAAATTGTGTGGGTTACTCCCATTTCGAAGTTGTTTTAATATAAATATGATTACAATAATGCAATGAAAAAACTTCAGTTTAATTTATTAATATTTATTTCATATTACGCTAATCAAGTGCGATAATACTCAGCTATATGTACCCTAGTTTTAATGTATATGTACTATATTGCTAAGTTCATAATCAGTATTTCTCTTAGTTGTTTTCTAGGGAAAGTCCACACTAAATATTTACTAGAAAACTGTGATAAAAACCATAAATAAAAAAATTAAGACTGAATAAAATATTTTAAAAGAAAATAACAATCTCCAAGAATGCAATCGACAGACTTATTCAATTCAGTGCAGGACGAGACTTTTAATTTTCTTAATTTATTTTCCAGGTTTTTTAAAAGATTTTTTCTGTAAGACACAGATACTATATTAAACATATATATTTAATTATTATATACATACGTTTCATACTTGCTGAATCATCAGTTTAGAGATAACCATTTAAGCAGGTCACACGATTAGAAACCCAGAAAAAAAGTTGTTTGTGTATAACTCCAAATCTGGCGCTTTAACTGATGATGTCAGCATGAAAGTCACACGAATGGCATGTAAAATAAACTTAGTCATGTCAGTAAGCGTACAGTTTTATAAGCAGCAGTTAGAAGGCGGTCTCCAAAAAGAAACGTTGCATTATAGCCAACTATATATATATAATACATTTTATTTTGTTTATTATCAATGTACGTGTACGTTTCGTCCTTTTTTATCTAGGGACTTATCAGCATCGATATATAACTATTCACTACTGATCGCGCGATTCGAAACCCTGGGCTACGAATACTTTACAACTCAAATCCAGCGCTGGATAGCTAAATACACAATGATAATTTTAACACTTATTTCATCATGAGAGCGTTCAACTTACATACAGGAACGATGCATTTATAGCTAGCGAGATCATGCTGTGTTAATACTACACTCACAGTGCCCATCTAGAGGGGTTTCTAGTTGCTACAAATAATAAATATTTGTTTTCCTTGTTTACGTATACGTTTCTTTTTTTAAATCGGGACTTATCAGCATAGAGATATAACTATTCACTACTGGTCGCGCGATTCGAAACACCGTGTAACGAGTATTTTTAAACTCTAGAACCACTAGGTTAGCGTTGGATAGCTAAATACACAGTGATAATTTTAACACTTATTTCGACGGTTTGACGTCATAAGAGTGTTCAACTTAATGAAAGGAACGATGCATTTATAGCTAGCGACGTCATGCTGTGTAAATACTACACTCACAGTGCCCATCTAGAGGGTTTTTTAGGGGCTACAAATAATAAATATGTGATTAGTTTGTTTATTATCTATGTACGTATACGTTTCGTCCTTTTTCTTAATGTGGACTCATCAGCATAAAGATAAAACTATTTACTACTGGTCGCGCGATTCGAAACTCCGGCTACGAGTATTTTACACTTCAAGTCCCGATATATATATATATATATATATATATATATATATATATATATATATTCTCCTTACTTTTTCCGTTTTTTCCCTCACATTTTTAACACTGCAGTCTAAATAAACTTTCTCATGTTCCAAATATTTCAAATATTCCATACCCACCCTTTTAATCACCGCCCTCCTCCACCCCTCCACTCCCTCACTCATTGCTATCATTTTCCAAATATTTCAAATATTTCACACCCTATCACAACAAATCCTCCCTCTCCCCCTCACCCATTCCCCCTCTCAACTATTTTCTCCCATACGCCCTTCTTAAATTCCCCCATTTTCTAAGACGCTCTCTAAGCCCATAACTTTCGCCCATCCACCAAAATCACAGCCCCCCTCCCTCTCTACCCATCCTCCTTTCCAGGCATACACCCCCCATACACAAACATTCCAACTTATTTTTCCCCTTCAATCTTGACCGCAGCCATCTGGTCAAACACTTCCCTCCTCCCTATCCTCCACTCCCTCTCTGCCATCCACTTTACCCCTGCTCATCCCCCACCTCTTTCTCTTACCACCAGCCAAAGTAGTCCTTGCTCACCCCATCTTTCCATTTTTTTCCCACTCATTTTCTTCAACATTCATTTTTATTCTCCAACAAGTACGGACGTCCACCCAGTAGTGGCCATTATTTTATTTTATTTTTCCTCCCAATATGTCTACCCTACATGTATCTGTACTTGCATGATATGTTTTCTCTATATTATCATCCTGATGAAGTCTTATAAATAAAGACGAAACGTTGATGTACACATAAAAAACATCCATTTTTTTGGTTTTCCTTTTTCATTTTCCCATATATATATGTATATATATATATATATATATATATATATATATATATATATATATATATATATATATGTATATATATATATATATATATAATGTATTGTTACTAAAGCAAAATGAAAAATTAGTTCACTCTATCAATAATCTTATGTCCAGGATGCACCCCATGAATTTTTTCTAGAACGGTTACATACTTTCTTAGCCTTTTGGCTAGGAGCAAAATGTTGTATCAATTTTTGTAGTTTGTGTGCAAATAAATATTGCAAAGTATAGTATCTGTTCTGATATTACACTTTATCTTGTCTGTCCTCGGTCAGTGAAGACTTCTAGACTAAGGTAATTTTCCTTTTTGTTACAATCCAGAGTTCCCCTTTTTAGAGATATGTGTTTACCTGGGTTCAACGGAAAATTCGGCAACGGAAAATTCGGCAACGAAAACTTCGGCTAGGGAAAATTCGTCAATTTTGTCAAAGTAGGTAAATTCGGGAATTATAACATAAATATTGATTGAAAATAAATTTTAGAACCGTTCTAGCGGGGGATATAGTTGTAAATACGGGCTACCTTCTCCTCAATCAAAAAAGAACATTTTTTTCATTATCTTTTGTGTACTTGTGCAGTTTACGGACTCTGTTATGTTTTAGATAAGATTTTCAAGTTAAATCATTTTTTACGATATCTTTTGTTTATTAAATCCTTAGCAAAGCCTCCCTCTCTATGTTAAGAATGACTTTCTAAATAATGTTTTTATTTAAAGCCGGTCCGTAAACTAAAAATGTACGATGTTTTCTAATTATCATATCAATAAAAGAAGTAGTATATTAAAATCTTAATACGGGATTAAATCCATCATAATACATTTCGGTTTTTTCGTAAACAAGTCAGCCATTTTAATGTTTTGTTAAAAGTTGAAATAATAAATACATTACTTAGTGTTCGACATTTGAAAGGAATTTGGAAGTATTTAAACTGTCGAATAGAAAGTCATTTAAACTACCTTTAACATTCTTAGAAAATATTAATGTAATAAAAGAGGGGGATATAGTTGTATAAAGAGAGTACCCCCCCCCACAAAAAAAAAACAAATTAAAAAATAAATATTTCAGAAAAGTTATGGTTCCTTAATAATAATTGTTCTTGCTGATTTTGGGACACCACGTTCTACACGATGGCGTTAAATATTTAAGTTAAAAAGCATTTTTTTTAATAAGTTCAAAATGATAATTGACTTTTCGTTGACGCATAAATGTTTACTCAGCAGCGTAAACAAATAGTGTTTTAATCTCGTAAGCAAAACAACATTAGAAAAATGAAAATAGAATCATTTAAAAAGAAATATTTTAAAAATTGGTTGACATTTTACTAACAATTAATTTCAAATATATAGCAGGGCAAAAGTATAATAAACAATTAAACACACGGGATGTTCACCACCACACACTATCAATTATGCGACGTCATCGAAGTTTTACAGACAATCATTCAGTTTCATGTTTCACATTGGAAAATAAAATGTAATTTTCACAATTAAAGTTTATATATTTTTTAATTTAAATAAAATAAAAACGTTAAACTAAACCATATTCGTTGATATGTAAAGAATTTTAACATAATTTTATAATCAGATTGAGAAATAAAATCTTATTGAGATAAATTAAAACTGTAAAAGTTACTTTTTAATGAAAATAGATTAACTTTTTCATATATATTCTAATAAAACTATTAATAAATTAGGGAAAATTATTATAAAACCATCTGCAATTTCGTTTTAGAATGATGTGCTCTTACGAATACATACCTTTTATATAAAATTAAAAATACTAGATGAAATTAATAAAATGAACTATTATAGCGATTATGATATTCCATACATAGTTACTATTCTGTTCTCTCGGACATTTTTTTGATCGAACGGTCATTTTTTCCATAAGTATTTACTTTCTAGTAAACTACGTATTTTTTTAATCCAGTGTCTAAAGATATTTGAAATAGTTCCAGAAAAGTGATTATATTACTTCAAAAGATTAGCAAAAAAAATCATGAAATTTCAAATGTTACTGAATTACTGTGTGTATTTTAGCCATAGTGAGAACATTATCAAATGTTATCCAAACAATTTGATAGATATACTGAAAATGAGTTAAAAATGAATTGAATTAGTATATTTTAATTTATTCTGAAATAATTATGAATAATTTGAACCTATTCGAAACTCAGAAACTTAAATGTATTCTTATTGTTCTGAAAGTTATTCTGAAAATCAGTTTTTCTGAATGTATTAATATTTCAATTTAAAATATTCAACATATTTTTACTTTATTTTACTTTACTCTAAAAATTAAAATTCTGAAAATGTTGAAAATTTTTGCAAATCATTTAATTTGACTTGGTATATAGAATTAGTATTAAAAAACAGAAACTGAACTTATTTAATATAACTAATAAATAAAATTGTATTATATTATTAAAAATTTGATGTTTAAATAAAAGAAATGTTATTATTTTGATAATATTTTACTTATTAATAATTGAAACTCTAAAAATTGGAAAGAAAATAGAATACATTTTATTTAAAAGAAGAACAAAAGAATTACAATAAGAATTATTTAATAAGAAGAACAACATTGGGGGGATTTTAGAGTGTTAATAGTGGGGGTATAAGTTCTAAACAACCGAATTATTCATTTTGCTTGTCAACTTATTTTTAATAACTTCACTAATTTAAGTAAAACATTAATTAATAGAATATTGCCATTTTTGACTTTGGTTCTGTAGGCAGTACTGAATCATGTTGTAGGGTTATCCAGAAAAGACAGAGGTATTTTTTTATTATATTCTAAAATATATTTATAATAAATTACATAAGTAAAGATATGTTCTTGTTCTTATATTTATTATTTCCAAATAACATCATTTTTAAACTTAATTTCTAAATATATACTTTTTAAAACATAGTTCACCCCAAACTAGGCAGGCCGCCACTCATGACGTAAGGGCTACTGAGAAAAAAGAAAAGGGGAGAAGGTTGGAAGGTCAACCTAAATTAGGATCTGCGCAGCGAGATGTCTGTTTACATTAGTGTTAAATTTCTGCATGTCGGTACTGTCGGGGAAACAGGGGGCATGGAGGAAGTTCCAGCACGAGGAAATAAGCTATTTGAGTATTGATTTACTCCTCTCCAGGAGTTAGGCACAAGGCCAGTTTTTATCTTACTCCCACAAGTAAGATGTGACCCAAGGTCGGGTCGGGAAAGTGGGGTTTAAAAATTGCCTGGGCAGCCCTGTCGGCATTCACCGGTAGGGGCGCCTCAGGCAGTAAGCAATAAACTTACTCCTTCCCAAAGAGGGGAGCCGAAGCCTGGGAGGGTTGACCTCCTAGAACTGCACAGCACAGACCCATAGACCGGCGTAAATCAAGCCCCGAAGGCCAAGACAATACCAGTCTATGGGGTGCAGTATCCATCGAAACAGATACTACACTTTGATCTTAGCCAAAAGGCCAAGAATAAGCTATTTGAGTAGAAAGCTCTCCAGCAGCTGGGGACCTCCAGAGTAAATAAATAAGAATTAGTTGATTGTCAAGTTAGTCTAGTGAATTTACGTCGAGGAGGCACCAGAGTAGCCAATTCATCGGAACTAAAGTCAATTGTGGTTTTATCGCTATGGACAATAATGAATCATGTAGTAGAGCTATACAGAAAAATAACAATGTTTAATTGACTATATTCTAGCTATGTACTTTTACTTTCTATAAACTAAAAAAGTGAAGTTATTTTAATTGTACTAAATAATGTAGTAGGGTTGCCCAGAAAAAGCAAATGTTTCATTTAATATATTCTATTAACAATGTTATTGTTTTAAAATATGCACGTGAAGTTATTATTGTTACTAACTTTATGTTTAAAGTTAAATTCAAATTAATTCAAATTTAATTTGTTGTGACTTTGTCTCTATGGGCAGTACTGAATAATGTAATAAGGCTGTCCCGAAAAGGTAATTTTTAAAATAATAATACAAAATATACTCATTTTTTTCTAAATTATGTTAATGAAGTTAGTTAATATTACTTATTATTGCTTTTATGCAGATTAAGAAAGAATGTATAAATTATTTTTTGCAGCGGATAAGAAGTAATACATCCAAGGCAAGTTCACTAATAAATTAGATGCTTACATTATTGTGATGTCATAATGATTATTGATTCAACTCATCGTATAGGTGACTCAAGGTGAACCTGGTGACTAATGCTTTGGAGTTATTTTTTCTTTTTTTAAATTATAATAAAAATGCATTGTACATTCTCAAACTGCAATGCCTTAAAAAAGTAGACTAGACTGAAAAATGCGGGCGTACGTGTATTACTACTCGAAAATATAAACCTGAAAATGTACAGGACAAGTTGAATTAACTCTTAGAATAATGAAACTGGAA
>OY744517.1:8494785-8539785 GCA_963556195.1 Sepiola atlantica | reverse complement strand
GTCTCTTTCAGTTTCAATAACATAATGTAACGGCAAATTGATGGTTTATTCACGGGCAGCCCTCTTGTTCCATCGTTAGCCAACATTTTCGTTGGACTTTTGGAGAATCACTTATTTTCCAAAGTGACCAAGCCGGCTTTTTACAGACGTTATGTTGATGACACATTTGCTTGTTTTCCATCACGGAGTGATGCTGAGCAGTTTCTTCGTCTTCTTTGTGACTTGCATCCATCGTTGCAATTCACTACGGAGGTCAAGGATTGTGGTTCCCTGCCATTCCTCGATGTGTTAGTGGCTGAAGCTGGTTCATCGTTAGAAACCTCTGTGTATAGAAAACCAACGTTTACAGGCCTGTATCTAAATTGGTTTTCCTTCGATCAAGAAAAATAAATCTTATTGGTACTCTCACTCATCGAGCACTTATTATTTGTTCACCAACACGACTCGACGCACAACTTGGTGAAATTACTAATATTGTTCTTGCTAATGGATATCAAATCAATATCATAAAAAGAACCATTGCACGCAAAGTTGCTATATTTAATGGTGGTACATTTATTGGCCCGTTACGTTGCGCTATTTTTTAAAAACTTCCATGGTTAGGTTCTGACGGCCTTGACATTCCCAAAAGTATTTCCTCTTCCACTCAACGTTGTTTTCCAGCAACCATGCTGAGAGTAGTTTACACGACTCGAACCTTTTTCTCTTTTTTTCGTAGGGATGTTTTGCCAGCTATTCAAAAGAATTATGTTGTTTATAAATTCCTGTATCAGTGTGGAGCTGACTACGTTGGCAAGACATCCCAAATATTAGAAATTAGAATATCCAAACACATACTACGTGATATTCGTTTACACAAGGTTTCGAGCTCATCCGGGAACTTCCAGGCACAGGAATCAGCCATCGGTAGTCACCTGGTTAGTCAAATAGTTGTTCTGACAGGTATTCCGATAGGTGGTTTTCTGTTTTACACAGTGCCAGGTCGAACTACCCCTTCAATATTATTGAGACGTTCTTAATTTTTAATTCATCATTCTGACGTTTCCTCTTAGAGGGTCAGACGATAAGGCCTTAAGGAAAATATAAGCAATTTCCGTTTTTTTTTTCACCCATCCCGTTTCATTGCATTAAAAAATGTTTCCTCTGAAATTTATCCTAAGATTTTGTTGTATGCGATATTTACATATATATACATATATATATATATATATATATATATATATATATATATATATATGTGTGTGTGTGTGTGTGTGTGTGTGTGTGTGTGTTTGTCAATTCTGTTATATTATGTTTGAATATCTTCTTTTTATATTTATGTTTTAATTTTGTCGGATTGTTCTAATCTTTTTTCTTCAACAAAACAAACGCAAATTATTGAAACTAATTGGATGTCGGATCAGTTAGATTAAGTCAATTGAGTCAAGGTACAAAAAGTTGATTTCAAAAATGAGTAATTCGTGAAATTTCTAGCTGTCTTACACCAACCCACATGAATAAGGACCCAACTAGTGTACTGCTGCTACATCTAGCAAGTGACGTTCAGACCATTATCTCTTTCTTTGATAGAGTCGCAAAACAACTTCGTAATTTGTTGTGAATGATTTCCACTCTTCTATGCAGTTTTTTCTCATCGTCACTTCGAAAAGTGAGTGTTCGACTGAGCATCTGATTCAAGGCTGTCAAACATTAGCAGCATGAACTAATCTAGCAAAAACACTGCAAATAATATTCCTTGCTTTCCCTGTATACCAAAATCCAAACATAACCTCCATGAATAATACACTTATTTCAAAAACTCCCAATTTACTTAACACCCTGCCGCGAGAATGTTTCTCTTCTGACTACAACATAGTCGTTTCCAAGTCCAATGCAAACAAATAATTGTCGCGCTGTCCTCTTAAATAATCAAATTCGGTTTTTCTACTCATCTTTTTCAATCCTCTCATAGTGTTGTGCATCATCCAATTAACAATCTCATTAAAACTTATCCTCGAGTTGGATTTGGCCTTGATAATTTGTGGCTGATCAGCATATAAAACGGTCGTGAATTCTAACTGTCTAATGCAGTGTGTGCCTTGTTTATAAACATACCACATAAAATAATACGCGCAGATACTGCCATAACGCGCCACACAAAAAGAGAATTCCGTATGCTTAGTAAGGAACTAGTGAAACCCGTGCACAGCTATTGTCCGCGGAAAATGAAGAACTCTTGAAAATCTGCTCCCACCTCTGAACCTTATACAAGTACTTTTACTTTATGTTTAACTCTATCTATAAGTATTTATAATAGTCTTCTTTAATTAATATATTTATGAATAATAATAAACATTTAAACGTCAGTATTATACATAACTTAAAAAACTCTCCGTAGAAACGTACTTACATAGAGGTATTCACTCAATGTTGCGTGTTCTAAGATATATTGTTATATTTTAAAGAAAAAGAAATTTCAAATATACTCATGTTTACAATGTGTGCTCTGAAAGAAAAATGACAAAAATATTTGTAGTATGCGGTCAAGTAATAAAAAAAAACTGTTTGCTCAGTAGTGTCCTTAAACAAGCATATTCAAGTAATATAAAACTGTTTGCTCAGTACTGTTCTTAAACAAGCATATTCAAGTAATATAAAACTGTTTGCTCAGTACTGTTCTTAAACAAGCATATTCAAGTAATATAAAACTGTTTGCTCAGTACTGTTCTTAAACAAGCATATTCAAGTAATATAAAACTGTTTGCTCAGTAGTGTTCTTAAACAAACATATTCATGTAATATAACACTGTTTGCTCAGTAGTGTTCTTAAACAAACATATTCAAGTAATATAAAACTGTTTGCTCAGTAGTGTTCTTAAACAAACATATTCAAGATATATAAAACTGTTTGCTCAGTAGTGTTCTTAAACAAACATATTCAAGTAATATAAAACGGTTTGCTCAGTAGTGTTCTTAAACAAACATATTCAAGTAATAAAAAAACTGTTTGCTCAGTAGTGTTCTTAAACAAGCATATTCAAGTAATATAAAACTGTTTGCTCAGTACTGTTCTTAAACAAGCATATTCAAGTAATATAACACTGTTTGCTCAGTAGTGTTCTTAAACAAACATATTCAAGTAATATAAAACTGTTTGCTCAGTAGTGTTCTTAAACTAACATATTCAAGTAATATAAAACTGTTTGCTCAGTAGTGTTCTTAAACAAACATATTCAAGTAATATAAAACTGTTTGCTCAGTAGTGTTCTTAAACAAACATATTCAATTAATATAAAACTGTTTGCTCAGTAGTGTTCTTAAACCAACATATTCAAGTAATACAAAACTGTTTGCTCAGTAGTGTTCTTAAACAAGCATATTCAAGTAATATAAAACTGTTTGCTCAGTAGTGTTCTTAAACAAACATATTCAAGTAATATAAAACTGTTTGCTCAGTAGTGTTCTTAAACAAACATATTCAAGTAATAAAATAAACTGTTAGGACTATGTTGTTAGTATCAAGTCTGTGTCTTAAAGACAGTTGTACAACGAAAAATGGCTTTAACAAAACGAATCTGAATTATTAAAAAAGACGAATTATTAAAAATCTTAAATCGTGATTAAAAAACTACACCCTAAACTAGTATCTCATTCTTACAAAGCTGTGCAGTCGTTGCTTAAAGGAGACGTGCTTCTCAACACTTTGGAAAACTACGTCAGTTTGTCAAATATTAAAAACACTGGTGACCGTTCATCTGCATCTCAGTACAAACAAACCAGTCGTCTGTGCGTCGTGAGTAAGTTGCTTTAATCTCTGATGAATCATGAATTGTAAAACACATTAGCAAAAACAGCGTAAGCGACAAGCAATATGGGTTTCGTCTTGCAAGATCAGCAGCCGATGTGCTGACTGTTATCTCACACATGATTATGGAATCTATTGATGGGGTCTTCGTTTCTTAAGCAATATGATATGTATATAAATATAAAAGGTGTTTGACAGGGGTTGGCATAAAGAGTTATTTTACAATCCTGGTAGCTATAGAATATCTGGAAATGTACTCTTAACTATCAAATCATTTCTCTCTGATAGATTTATTAAAGTAGTCGTTGATGGTCATAAGTCTGACGCACACAGTATAAACGCAGGTGAGTCTCCGTGTTTAATTCTGGGCCCAACCGTCTTCCTGATCTTCATAAGACCATTACTTATCAGTTTGTTCTGGCTCTCTTTCGACCTGGAGCAAGTGGTGCAATAGGGAAAAAGGTGACTGGTCACTTTTACTGCGTCAAAAACCGACCTCCTATCATTTCACCGCAAACACTTTGATCCCCACTTTGTTCCAGTTGAAATGAACACCTCTCCCCTTGAGGAATCCCACTGCTTTGTTAAGCTCATGAGACTGACCTTCTCTTCAGACTTGAAATAGAAGACTTACATCAAATATGTTGCTAAGAATGCTGGATAAAATGGTTATATCATTCTACTGCTCCAGAAGGTATCTCACCAGAATCTAATACGTCCAAAGATGGAGTACTGCTGCCACATATGGGGAGGTGCCGCTCAGAGCACTCTTTCCCTCTTTGACAGAGTCTAAAACTGACTTCGAAATCGAGTGGGGGATGTCCTCTTCTCTTCCCTACATTCACTCTCTCACAGAAGAGATGCTGCCAGCCTTTCTTTGCTGTATCGTTATTTTGCTGTAATGTGTTCGACTGAGCTCAAATATATGGTCCCTCTTCTAAAACATTCACAATACGAACCCGCCTAGTTACCCCCTCCCCTCTTTCTATGATTTCCCATTCTCCCTCTGCGTGCAAAAATAAAACGACACTTTCATAGGCAGAGCTTCTCTTCTAGAACTGCCCGTACGTGGAACACAGTGCGGCGAGCTTGCTCGTCTGCCGACTACAATATGGTCGTATTCAAACCCAATATAAACAAGTTGTTGTTGAACAGTCCCGTAAATAATTAATGTCTGCCCTGCTACAACCACTGTACCGGCGAAAGCGATGTGTTCTCACCATCCACCAGTTAAACACTTTAACACCTATCCTCGAGTAAAACTCCTCAACCGTTATCCTCGAGTAGCGTTTGGGTATTGATAAGCAGCGACCTTTAATGTAAAAATAAAGAAATGGCAATAAAAATACTTATTTAAATGTTTAAATGTTTTATTTAAAATTCCTGTTCACAGAGATATTCTTCGTGTATTTTTTGGTTTTATTGAAAGAAGAAACTCTATTTAAAGTCAATTTCGTTTCTTAACCTTTTAATGTGTGTCAGTTATTTTATGAGCGTAACTGATAATTGTCCCAAGGGACACCAGATACTATCGACGAAAATTACCAATGATGTTTTCAGATTTTTGAAAATGTTCATTAAAGAAATCGATATGTTAATAGTTAGAACATTCAAATAAGTTTAAATAACAATTATTTAAATGTACTAAAAAATTACATATTAATTTCTATGATACACATACTTATATAGTGTATAGATAATAAACATTTCAAGTTCGTATTATTTCATAACTAAGAAAGAGTATTCTCGACGCAACGTATTAACGTAGTGGCGACGTGTTTTAAAATTGGGAGTTGAAGGAGTATACATTGTAAATAATCGTGTCTTCATACAAACACCGGAAGGAAGGTACTATTGTATAGGAATGAAAATCAGTAAAGTCATATTTATATGAATTATTATGTTTAAGAATATTACCGTTTAATAAGCAGAGTTAACGAATGTTATGTGCTGAAATTACGGCTCTCGATTGGAATAATAATTCTAAGATAAATTCACTTTAGATTAAAATAGAAAATAAATAAAAATTAAATATATAAATGAGAAGGAACATTGAGACATATGTATCATGAAACAGACCAGAATGGGCCTCGGCGAATCAGCGTATGCTTCTCTGGTTACTGACCTACTTTTTTGGGTGAATGCATCTTTACACTTTTTTTTTAATAATTAGGAACACTCAGGCGTACGGAACAAAAGTGAAAAAGAATAAGTAGTTATTATAAACTATGGGTTTAAAACCAACAAAACGTTCCGTTATGCATATTTTAAGTACCTCATTGAAAAGACGAGTGTGGGTGGTTGTTTTAATAAGCAAACTAGAGCTCACATTATAATAATTCACTAAACTTTCCGAATTTGTTTTAAAAAACTTATTTATTCATATAATTCGTCAGCCAATTTTCAGAACACACATCTTTCTTGATAATAAATTCAATGGTGTCTGTTATTTTTATGGGGTGCTAAATCAAACGGGAAATACAAATTCACTCAACAAGTATTTTGCAAACGTTTTAAATGTATTATCAAGACAAAATAAGCAGAAACAATTCGGAACATTTATATATATATATATATATATATATATATATATATATATATATATATATATATATATATCTTCAATATAAAGTAGTATGTTTTTCGTCTCTAACTTTGGCGACACTAGCCAAATAATCAATTGAATCACAGACAACACTAATATGCTCGGCAATCTACCCAGTTCCCCTGTGTGCTCTTTCAAAATATAAAGTTACTACAAATCTATTCTCTAATTTTTACATTTAATCCGGCAAAACTTACTCGCACACACATTACATACAAAGATGACGTAGCTCGCCTTTTTACGAGCTCTGATTTTTCTACTAATCCCTCTGTAAACAACGTCGTGCGATTTCTTTACACACGCAAAACATTCACATATTACCGGTACATTATAAAATATAAGAATAGAATTATTTCATTCTCACTCTATTCCATTATTAAATTACAATACAAAGAAATAGTTTAAAAACTAACACATATAAAAGCACACCCCGATTCTGAGTAGATGGCGACAATAATAAATACATCGTAAGTTTTTTCACGTTTTTAAAAAATCAATTTAAACTAAGGATTATTCACTCCGTCCACATGCTTATTCTAATTCGTTCTTCTTTCATCACAGAAAATCCTAAACAGAAGACTTTCTTTCTTTTTTCAATCCACACACGTAATGAATTCATTTTTAAATGATTTCAAAACATTGAACGGGGTACTTTGTGTCACTTTTAAAAATAAACAATAAATATTGTACTACTAAAAACTACATTATGACAATTTTAACTTTCAGTCTAATTGGTGGGCGATATTACTGTTTTCTATTTCTTCAGATTTCGTCGAATTTATTTTCGTAAAACTAGAAAGTATGCTTATATTGGCGATTACGTGTGAACATTAAACATATTTCAGAAGACTGGTAGGTTTGGTAGTTTTGTTTTACGGCATATCAACCCTTTTTGGGTTATTTAATGCCGAATCTGGTCTTGTTTTCTTCTCTTTTTTTGTTTCTTTCCCCTTTTAATATCTGTTTCTATTTAACCCATAGTTGGGACCCTAACAGGTACTACCACTCCGGGTCAGGGTGGACCTGGGAGCAATGGTAATTAAGAGGAGGCTCCACATTCCCCAAAGTCCGTAAGCCGGATCTCACCATCGGATGTAGTTTAAGGTCATATCCAGGACCGGGAGTAGGGTAGGAAAAATAAAAATAAAAAAGGGGAGGGAGAAAGGGAGAGGGGCTGTTGTTTTTGTTTTTGGTTTTGTAGAACATAATTAAGTTTTACAAAAAAAAAAAAAAAAAAAAAAACGTCAATGTAGGTGAATTTCGTCTCAGGGAGCCACAGGGCAGCCTGATCTGGTATCACCAGTCAGAAGACTGAAATATCATTTATTGAAATACATTTATAGTAAATCTTAACTATCACCATGTCATAGTTTACGCCAATTAAAATGTTGACACTACTGCGGTTTAGCAATTATTTTGTTAAATCCTATTTCAGTCACGAAAATTATTAAGAGTGAACATTTCCAAATCGAAAAAAACTTTCAGCGGCATTTCCTGTGTTTTCACTTCTTTTTTATGTTACAAAAATAAGTGCTAGCAAACGATATCAATTTAAGTTTCGAATGACCTGCATATTTTTACACTTCTGAAAGTGTTTCATATTTTTACAAATTTAAATATAGCATTTCGTCGACATCCCTTCAATTACAAGACAGTAAACCATATTAAATTACCGACCCATAAGTCACTATTGGTGTTTCATTCATTAATAACAGTTAAAAAAATGACTTACCACTAACCCTAAGATCGACTGGTAACACATTTGGACTTAGAGTTTTTGGTAGGGTAGTGGCATTTATGTGTAGTATTCTTAAAATAATATACACTCAAAAAACAGAAATATGTTTCTGTACTTAATTTTGGTGTAGGAAAACATTCCCTCATCCAACAGCAAAAAATAAAACAAAGCAGAGATGTTATAATAATAGGTGATTACGTGTGAACATTCACAATATTTACGAAGACTGAAATACCATTTATTTAAATACATTTACAGTATTTTTTAACACGATGCCGTCATAGTTTACATCCTAAAAAAAAGTTGCCACTAATGTAATTTTACAATTCCAGCGATTTTATTTGTTTTCATTTTTTAACATTTACATTAGCGACAAAGGCTAACAATCACGGACTTTTCAATATAAATAGTGATTTAAAAAAATCCCATTTGGTTTAATAGCAAAGAAACAATCGTTTTCTTAAATTGTATTTCAGTCTCGTTAAGTAGATTTCGGCATTATTTTGCAAAGTTTTTAATTTCACGAACCCGTCAGCGGTATTTTTTTGAGTTTTCACTTTCTTTTTTTAATTTTACAACTTATAAATGCTACCAAACGCAAACATCTTAAATATATCTATTAATATATTGTATTAAAATCTGCGGAGGTTATACCCACGTAGTACTTCTTCTTATTCGGTATTTCCTGGTCAAATATTGTGACACTACATTATAGCAATCGCCTAAATAGAAATAAAAGAAAAAAGTAGTAATGAAAAAAAAAGGCCGTAACTGCATAACATACACTTAATATACACAATATACACTTTGTATACTTCAAAATAAATGCCTAACAAAAAGTCTTGTTTACCAAGCCACAATATTACGACCATAACAGCACATTTAAAACAAATGAACGCCGAATTTAAACAGCACTAGCACACCATTATTGGGAGCTCAATGATAGGGAGCGCTCAACAATAATCGAATGGAAAATAATGCGACAGGTCAGTACATGTAGAAATTTAGACGACCTGTGTAGATTATGCCTGAATGAGAAATTTGAAATCCTAAACTTAAAAGACCCTAGAAATGTATTACACTGTAGAATTGAAACAGCAAACAACTGCTAACACATAATAACATTCACTTTAGGTTAACTATACATAATAAATAATAAATAAATAAACTAACAAATAAATAAATAAAACACTTAACTAAACTAAAACTTTAAATAGAAATACAAGCAAGCACATGTTAAATAAGGTCACCCATCATTTCGACACTACAGAGAAACCGGGATGGGCCATCGTATAGAAAACAGAACAATAGACTAGAACATGGGAAGTAACACCAACCGAACCTTTGTTTGCAGAAACTAAACCATTGGCTAAAAGAATCACAAAGAATCTGATTGGTTAACTAGCTAAACTAAACACCACTTGTATATATATATATAAACACCGGCAGCACACACTCCATGCATTTTAGCCTGACGATTCCCTACGGGGATGAAACGCAGAAGACTTTGTGTAGCTTATTTTCCATAAATATATTTTTATAACTTACTAACTAACTCTACTCACGTATTGAGCACTGTTTAAGTAAATACTGAAAATTGATACATAAAACATTATATATCCTTAAAACATTTTATGTGGATACATGAAATAATATATGTATATATATATATATATATATATATATATATATATATATATATATATATATATTATTAAGTTATAAAAATATATATGGCAATTAAGCTATACAGAGGCTCCCTAGCAATTCCCCCGGAAATGAAACACGGAAGCATGTGTATAGCTTAATTTGCATGAATATATTTTCATAACTTACTACCTAACTCTACTTATTTATCGAGCACGGTGGAAGTAAATACTGAAAATTGATGCATAAAAAATGATATCTCTATATAAAAATGTATGTGAATACATGAAATAGTAATATATATATATATATATATATATATGTACATTAATTTGTATGTTCCTTTGTCTACCATGTTCCTAAGGTCATTAATGTCTTGCTAATGTAGTTTTATAATTAATTAAAAAGCCTCCTATTAACAATGATATTCTAGCAGACAGGGCCACACATATTTGCACGTGCCGTATAATGCGGTGTTTTATCAAGTGTTTGCTTTATGCTGTAGGTCTTCCTCCTTTCACGAAATCAATCTGGTCACCCGCCGTGAATCCTAGTCAGGCTATCTTCTATGTCATTAATAATTATCTCATAAGATGTTGGGAATTGCGCCGTTATCGCTTTTAGACAGCGAACATTTTATATATTGATGGCTTCAGGCAAATCATTGCTGAATCTCTACTTTTTCTCTCTATCGCTTTCTTTTATCTACTTTTATTACGTTTTCTGTTTGTCGAAAAGTTTATTTCGTATGTGTATGCATGCACAGAAGGATTTTGAAAAAATAATTTATGTATATATATATATATATATATATATATATATATATATATATATATTTAAACAAGGAAACTGTGAATTAATTTCGCTAGTGTTATCGGATTTGAATAGCATCATATTGGAAGATAGGAAATAGAGCTGCAACATTGAATTACTGTGATCAACGAAAAAGTCTCTCCGTGGATGTTTATATAAACTCTGTGTCGTGGTTTGAACTCTACGATGAAAGAAAATCGCAATCAGAATAAGTGATAGCGCAAATCTCGTCGTATCATAGAAAGGAGCCTTCTTCGGTTGTTGACAGTGTTTATACACACATTGAGATTTCGCTGACTCGTGGCTAACGACCGAATGCTTAAGTAGCCGAATGGCAACTAGATTGAACAGCCTGTCATACAGCTAAGCATATATTGACGGAATAATAATAATAATAATAATAATAATAATGATAATATATATATATATATGTATATATATATATATATGATACAAAATCGAACTAATATTCCAACACAATGTAACATTAAGAAAGGAAAACCAAAGCCCGTATTTATGTATTTATCAATGTTTTGTATTTATTTTTAGACTTCTTCATGGTGATTGTTTTGAGAAAATAACACACAAAGTACAAAATAGTTCAAACGGTGGTAGTAGAAGGGTAAAATCTAAAAAAGACCGCTCATGTAAAGATGAATTATGAGCTACAAATAGATGGTAGCAGTTGGAGAAATTGAGTTTACTGTGGAAAGTGTGTGGGTGGAATTTGTAGCGGTCGGAGTTATTACACCATTTGGAGGGGAAATTTGTTTCATTGCATAATCACATTAATTCTATATTTGCTTACAGGTAATCTATATCTAAGATCGAATTGTAAATCAAGTTGAATAATCTAAAACGTTAATGATCAGCATGTTATTAAACTCAGTAGAAATGTGCTCCCTAGGTTGGGAGAGAACGTGATTGTAGTTTTCAGTTTTTGTATTAAGGTATATGTAGAGTGCATTTCCTGTAACGTTTCAAATGAAATATTCAGGTATTTGTGAATTTCTAGGGCATTTTATCTCATGGGGCAGTAACCCTTAGATATTGAGTGTCGTTATATTTTATGATGTGTTGCTGGTGTGTAATGAATGGTGTCGTATTTGTTTTGTGTTTTGTGTTTTCAGCACAAATATATATATATATATATAAATATATATATATATATATATATATATATGTGATTTTATGAAGGCTTACCAAAGCATTCCTTTCAGGACACCAATGATCACCATTAAAGATATTTTTTCTTACAAATACTATTTATTCAAATTAAATGTTTTTCCTACACGTGTTTCACTACCAAGCAGTTACTTGCTTGGCAGATCATCGGGGAAATTAAATGTCTGGAATACTGGTTTCAACTGCCGACAAAACACAATGTGGCGTTGTAATAGTTGAGGTCACTTAAGAAGAGAAGAGGAAAAAATAAAAATAAAAGTCAAACTTAAAAAGCAAGGAAGAATAACGATAAAAAAAGAAAGTCCTGGAAAAGTCTTAGAAAAGTAGCTCGTGCATTATTTCTTCCACCAAGCCAACAAGCAAACAATCGGTCCCAAATACATTCAATAAAACCATAAAACCGGAACAATGTGCGAGTATCATCAAGCTTGTTTTTTATTGGAACAACCCCGGTCTTCACTGAATGATCTATTTTATAAGTGAAAAATCTAAATCTATATATATATATATATATATATATATATATATATATATATATATATAAAGAGAGAGAAAGAGCGAGAGATAAACTGATGTCTGTATCGCTTAATGAATGATACAGTGTTATATATATTCACGTGTATACAGTAGCTTATCTAATAGATAACTTTATAGTACTTAAAATATTTTGATGTTTTGAATGTGATCTACCTATAATTTCGCGCCTTTTTCAATTTTCGGATGACTTATAGAACGAATTTGCTGATCAAAGACGAGCTTGTTTTTTCTTTCTATTCTCACATCCGATAACGTATGCAGCAGTTCACTTATATATATATATATATATATATATATATATATGTATATATATATATGTGTGTGTGTGTGTATACATTACTGATATAAGTTAAATAGTTTATAAACTCTCTTTTAGTAAAATCTCATTGGAGTTATCTATACGAATTTCTTACAACTTCCAAAGAACAGAGAACGCTCACTATTTTTAATGTGATGACGTAAAGCTTCATATAAAAATGTTAATGCATACAGATGATCTTTCAGTTTTAGAAGTAAGTGGACTCAGAGACTGTTTTACGTTCGTTTCCAAACAGCTTTATTATTAAAAACTGTCACTAGTCAGAACATTGTATGAAAGTATTGTGTTTTTTATGCCGTACCTAAACAATAGTCGTCTATATTCAGAAGAATACTTAAACAAAGAAAACAAACAAGCAATGAAACGCATATAGTCAAAAGAAATAAACAGATTAAACAATAGTCCCAATAACTTCTTATAAGGAATCTGTTCATATGGTAGACCTGTAGGAGTGTTCCGCCCTTTTCTTCCTGAGATTCTCATGGATAGTTCTACACTTGACGAGAACTCGACTCTGAAACTTCTTGGTTTTTCTTTCTCATCAAATATTTCTTAGAGTTCGTACATTAGATCCATTGCTCTGTCTGCTTCTTGTAAATCGGTTATCTCTATCGCTCAAACACTGTCTCACACCTGAGGTTATTCTTTATCTCTACAAATCTAATATCAGACCATGTATAGTGTACTGTTGTTATATTTGGGCTGGTGAATTTCTGTCCTATATGAGGGTTTTCGATAAGTAGAGAAACGTATCTGTAATTTGATTGGTCCCACTCGTTCTTCTTTCTCTACACCCCTCTCTCTTACACACGTGATGTTGCTAGTCTTAGCTTTTTCTATCTGTACTATTATGGCACCTTGTCTTCGGAATTGTGTGATCTATTCCCTGCTTCTTTTTTCCAGCTCGTTTTAATCGTCGGTCTAGTGGTCTCCATCAATTCGCTGTTGTAATACAGCTTCCTATTCCAATAGCTTCTATCAAATAACTGCAGTCTTGTGGAACTCTTTTCCTGTTGACTATTTTCCTCCTACCTATAGACTTTGTTTTCTTAAGCCTAATGTAAATATGCATCACCTGTATTTGCAATAATTATATTTCGTTCTTGTAAGGTCTTTACATCAAGTGACTTCATGGCTTCGCTGGAGAAATTTCCATAAAAAAACGATTCCGGGCAGAGCAAGCATGTTAAAAGGCAATATATGTCCGCTTTTCAGTAGCGATGCATCGGAATCAATTCTAAAAGTTGTTCAAATAAGATAAGAGTAGTAGTATGTATAATTCAAATAATCCAAATAATGTAGTATCACACTCAACGCATAGCAAAGTGACGAAATGATTCATCAGAATGAAGGGTCCTAATTAAAATTTAATTAAATAGAATCCCATCTAATGTAGTTCCAAACGTGTGGAAAATGGTGAACATATTTAGTTGGCTATAATATATGAACAAGAATGTCCGAAATGCTATTTACCGTTCTATCTTCTCTCTTTTTAAACGTATGGGTGCGCATATTTCACAATCACGTGAGACTCTTTTAGAATGGCATAGGGAAATGATAAGTAAACACTTAACAAATAAATATCATTGGTTTTTTGTATGTAAAAATCATAATTAACCGCTATATTTTAATGAATCAAAGTAGATAACCTTCTACAAGTAATACTTTACGAGTGTTATTGGTTTCGTGTTGTTTTATGATTTCAAACGATTTTCTTTTCGAATCCCTGAGCACTCTATTTAATACGAGAAGTCCATTATTTAACTACAATGTATCTTTATACAAACATTAAAACAATGATGATAAATTACTTTCGTCATAATTTTCGCAACATTAGTAGATATACTACTTAAGCGAATACACAGTTCTATTACATTCTCGCATTTTTTCATTAAATAAACCAAGCATGGCTTCATCAATAAGTATCGAAAAATTGACGAAAGTTGAATGATTCATGGGTTTTGCGTGATTTGTTAAAAAAGTACGCTTTTCCATGCTTGAGCTAGTTAGCGTACATATTCGTAATCATCATCTAAGATGTACTATTTATATCGAGTAGCGGTGAGAGTAAATTCAAGAATATCTGAAATGATGTATCAATCACCTGGAAGCCAGTCAGTCACAAATATGACTGTTTGAATTGTCGAACGTACTTAACGCATATCTCTTAGTAGATCGTGCATTTTTTAGAACACATTCCAATCTCTCAACCAGTCAACGATTGCTTGTACATGTACAATAAATTCGCTACGTAACATATAAATATCTGGTCGAAGCTGGCGTGACAGAATTTCCCCTTGACAAGTATTTAAAATTCAATACATCAGATTCGTTCACGTGTATATATATATATATATATATATATATATATATATATATATATATATATATATATATTAAAGAAGGTAAGTGAAGATAAAAAAATTGTATAACATTACATAAAATTACATAAAATTAGTACACATTTTATTACATCGAAAGTACAGATGCAAGGAGTTACATTAATCTTAAACCATGTGTTTTCAAAGATAAAACTCTTCTCGTCAGAGGATAACATTTGGTAATGTGGTATTTATACTTTATCGCGATAGATCACTTTACGATACTTCACTTATCGTTAATTCTATTATCATTAATAAACAGGGTGTTTCAAAAGTCTTGGGAACATAACGATTTTTAATAACTCAAAAACTATTAGGAGTTGAAATATGAAATTGGTACCGTTGGAAAGGTTAAAGGTTCAAGTTTTGTGGGGAATCTTCAAAGTTGCTCAATATGAGCACCATTCGTCACACGGCAGACATCTAGTCGATAGTCCATTTCCTGCCAAACGCGTTCCAGCATCTTGACGTCAATGGTTCCCACAACTGCCGTTACTCGAGCCTTTAGTTCGTCAATATCTCTTGGAAGGGGCGGCACATAGACTTGTTGCTTGACAAAGCCCCAAAGGAAAAAGTCACACGGGGTAAGATCTGGAGACCTAGGATGCCAGGGCATGAGAACGTCATCACCTCGCCCAGATCTCCCAATCCATCTACCAGGCAGCCTTGTGTTAAGAAACTGCCTTACTCTAAGACTCCAGTGTGGTGGTGCACCATCTTGTTGAAAAATGAAGTCATCAGATTCTGCTTGTTCCAACTGAGCCATTAACCAGTCTTCCAGCATGTTGAGATAGGATTCACCAGTGATAGTTGCCTCTTCAAAGAAGAACGGTCCATAGACACCTTTCTTGGAAATTGCACAAAACACGTTCACTTTTGGTGAATCTCGCTCGTGCTCAAGAAGATCATGAGGATTCTCAGTACCCCATATGCGAGTGTTATGCTTGTTAACTTTGCCATTCAGATGGAAGGTCGCCTCATCGCTAAAAACAAGCCGGTCATCAAAGCCGTTATCTTCCAACTTCTCTTGCATTGCAATGCAAAAGTCACGGCGAAGTGGCTTATCAGTGTCCTTCAACTTTTGGACCAACTTGAGCTTGTAAGGTACCATTTGCAGTCGTTTCCTTAAGACATGCCAGACAGTTGCTGGAGCAAGCTGAAGTTCCCTGCTGGCTCTTCTCACTGATTTACGGGGGCTCCGCTGAAAGGCTGTCCGAACTTGCTCAACTGCATCTTCTGAAGTTGAAGGGCGACCTGTTCGCTTACTTGGGCACAAACACCCATCTTTCACAAATTTAGCATGCCATCTGACAATGGATTTCCTTTCAGGGGCTTCTTTTTTAAATTTCCTGCGAAATGCACGCTGAACACATGTCCACGATTCAGTCTTTGCAAATTGGAGGACGCAAAATGCTTTGTCTTGTTTAGAGAACGCCATTACTGCACCTGGAAAGATAACACGAAAATCATTAGTATGACCAAAAACTTGATTAAGCAAGCTTTAAAATGGCACCAGTTTCATTTTTCTACCTGGAATAGTTCATGAGATATACGCATTTGTAATGTTCCCAAGACTTTTGAAACACCCTGTATATATATATATTTATATATATATATTGATTATGTTTTATAGAAATTTGAAAACTAAAATAACCTGGTTTTATAAGAGATTAAAATCATTTATTTTAATAACTTTCGACAAATATATCTTCCTCAACGCGAGACGTTGCATAGTTTTCGATTTAAGAAAAATCTTCGCATAGAAAAAGCACAATATACGCCTGATGCTGCTGACAAGACTTTAAACTTAAAGTCTAGTATGGATGTGTGAACGTGGGCTACGCTTCTTTACAATAAAGAAAGTTGCTCACACCTTCAGGAATAGTATTTTCGTATAGTATGTTTATAAGAATTTGAAAACATAAATAATGACAGTTCTTAATGAATGAAATCATTTATTTCAAAGACTTAAATGTTCAACACAAAGAAAGTAGTCTCGCTTTGATAGATAGCTATTCAAGAATCCGCCTTACTTCACTTTATGATATATATGAGTATTATTTTATAAATAGTTGAATGAATTTCTCCAAAACTATAGTTTCCAGACCAGTAGCCTTTCCCCTTATCTCCAGGTCGTATTTTATAGTAGGCAAAACACACTTACTTAACAAGGTCATTATAGTGTGTATTTCCTCCGACAAAGTCTAGTGTGCACAGGTATATGCATAACATGTGTGGAGTATTACATTACTTTTTCAGCCTCAAAGATTGTGCACTGAAACTATTAAAAAACAGCAAATCAGTGCCACAAGCATACAGTAGTTCTTGTTTATAGGGGTGTGTTTCCTGGGGAGTATTGGGAAGTAATTTCTGAATCAGTTCCTCGATAAACCCATGTAATAATATCTTATTCATTTCCTGATTATTACCATCATGTTTTTTTAATTTATTTAGCATTAACTAAAAAACACTTTATATACTATACTATTTGTAAAGTATTTCGCTTGATCAAAAAAAAATGTTTCACTGTAAATCAATTTGCTTAAGTGTATTATTACACTGAATCTTGCCATCATAATTTGTCCTATCTAACCAATCAGAAATCAATAAATAATACATTACCCATACAAGCTAGTTATTTACAAAAAGGTATTCAGTCTATTAAACACTTTTCATCCTATATATAGCAATGTGTAGTAAAGTTTTTCGAAAGTCTGCTGAAAATAATTGTTTTCCGTAAATGCATAAACACGTGATATACCGATAGCTAAAAATTTGAGGTGATAAGCTAATCTAAGACGAGATTTGTATCCAACACTCCAAAATCAGTGTAATTCAACTCTAGCTCTTCATAACAAAAAAAAAAACGTCGAGGTTTTGGACAGTGTAATGTATGTTTACTGCGTATATTGATAGATACAATGACACCTTTAAAGACGCTCAGGCTTAATCATCACATTTAAATGCATATATGTACATGTAATTATCATTTTAAATGGAGAGATTGGTTCATGTAAATAATTTCTAGGCAAAGATAAGGGACTTGATTCGGATAGGTTATCTACCCCACTTTATTACTATTTAAAGCGTTAAGCACATGTAATATAAGTTTCAAGTTAACATCGCTATTCGCTTAAAACCGCGGTGCGTAATTCACAAACTGAGCCTGAATGTGAATGAATAGTACAGCAAATACATTTTATAGTTGAAATAGTATTCCGATGAAGCGAAAAACGATTTCGATCTGAACGTGTGGAAGAACGCCATGATAAAATTAATAACCCAATGTGATTGATTGACAGAGCAACAACCGATTTATCTTCTGAACGAAATCGAACTCATCGAATTTATGTTTGAGATAGTACAGGATGTATTGCCAACTATTTATCTGCGTATGTTTATGATGTATGCTTTTCATCTGTGCGTATCTATCGCGAATATATCTATAGATACGTCCGATGTTACATAGTACATTCAAAGTTTCATAAATATCTACGCAGCTTTGTGTGTAAAAAATGTTTCGACACGTCATTCAATTAGAAAATATAAACATTAATTTATTGTGTTACCTGTATTGCATAGTCATCCCACCTGTTTAAAACGCCCGGGTGATGTTTTATAACGGTTGGCCATTTCGTAGGATATAAATGATTACGTAATACCGACGACTTGTGAGTAGTTATGTATTTAAAGCTATCAGTTAACCGGCCGGTTGTTTCATCATAAATTCATAAAATCTTATTTAATTTAATTTTCCTTAATCCTATTATAGAAATGGCGTAGCAAGCTGTCTTATTAAGTGACCATCTGAAATTTCTTTAAGCTTATGTCATGCTAATTGATGGTAACTATATATCTTCTTTCTGTGGTATTTACACAACATAGGACAATACCTGGTTGAACAAAATGTTAACTTTAGAAACAATCCCTGGTAATTTGTATTATAAGGATTACTATTCTCATCGCGACTTTTCTAATTTCTAACGTATGATCTAATACTATGTGTATTCTTTTCCGCGTTAATGTGGAAAAAATGAAGAGGTCATAGTTGCTGTCATTCATAACAATATTAAAAAATAAACATCAGAAAACTGTAATATGCAAGAAAAAAGTCGGGTGTGGCTGACAACATATGGAAACAAAACGGAAACTGTCTGCCCTTGTGGGTAGGAGAACAATTATAGCCAGATAAAAACGGTGGTGAATATAACGTTTCAAAGCACCACCGTTTATGTTGAGCGGTAATGACCTTCAAAGTAAACTTATCTAAATTAATACATTGTAAAGTTTTTTTCCATCTATACTAACTATATTAACATCATAACATGTTAAACTTATTTAATTCTAATGATATAGAACATGTTTACATACTGTATATATAGTAATACCCAAAGTCATTCAAACAAATCTCGATATTGCTCATTAGCATGTTTTTTGAAAGTGTCTAATTAATTAATATTCTGTAATATGAATGTCTAGTTTGTATTGCCGAATTCACTTCTATATACGTAAACGTTTTATCAATAGTACCATTATTATAATTATTAATAACATTAATTAAAGAGATTTTATAAAAGAAGTATAGCGTTTTAAAAAACTTGTTTAATACTTTATTTTCAAGGGAGATAGTTTACAGGAAACTTCCCGGATTAGTAAAACGTAAACTATCGCTGAGATAAAGAGAACATAAACTACACTTTAATCTTATTTACCCCCGGCAGAGGGGTGGACACAAGGCCCAAGTATTTTTATTCACCTTTTCTCCAAGACGCTAGATGTGGTTAGCCTACGTACTAGGATTAGCGCGCTCTTGCCTACAAAACTTCCTGGCCAGCCCCCTTATCATAAAAGTTCCGAAACATAACCCATGGTAAATCTTCGAGTTTCTGGCGACGTATAGTTAGTGGGGGTGAAAATGGATATATTCTGAAAAGAAACCAAACCCATGGCCTTGCTGGAGTTTGATAGCTTTTATAAAACTGGATTATACCCTCCTGCATTTGGTAACAATTGCAAAGTGCAAATAAGAGACCCAATTTCCAGCTAATATAATTCTGACATTGTGTTTTGATTTAAAATTAGACAAGTGCAAATGAATATTTAATAGAAATATATATTATTAATAAAATCAAAAACAGTTACAAATTTGCATTTATAGGGTCCACTGTTTTTACTCTTTAAGAGAAATTATACTTAATCGTTGCAATCAGTGGAACTCACATTCGCTGCAATAAAATTATAGTACGCTTTTTAATTTCATAAATCTGTAACATGTTCATTCTATTACGATGTTTCGCTACATCGAAACGGCGACACATTTTAAAAGAATGAATGAACTATTTATTTTATGACCCTCTAAAACATTTTTAAGAATCAAAATCATGCAATAAATTTTGATCAAAATTGGAATAATTATTCTAGACATATTGATTTAGTAGCATTATATCCTGATTTTAATCTTCGTATGGGGGCATCAAACTGGAGCAAAACTATTCTGTTGAGGGAAAATAATTTTACCTGATTTACATATATATATATATATATATATATATATATATATATATATATATATATATATATACATATATATATATATATATATGTATACAGTTATATTATAAAATACTATATTATACATATATACATATTTTCCAGTATTTAAATTCAAAATTCTAAATACGTGAGTAGAGCTTAAACTAGTATGAATATATATATATATAACAACTAAGTTAAACAAAAAAGTTTGTGGTTAATTCCCAATTTAAGTCATCATGCTATTTAATGTTTCTGCACTGCTTACTTGTCATCAGAATATTTTCATCATATATATATATATATATATATATATATATATATATATATATATATATATATATATATATATATATATTGGCTTAAGGACAGAATAATAAACACTAGTTTATTACTGAATACACCTTGCATTGAACAATTGAAATTTGAAATAAATTTGGACAATCGTCGCATATTTATCACTCTTTTTTCTTTTATCTCTCTCTCTCTCTCTCTCTCTCTCTCTCTCTCTATATATATATATATATATATATATATATATATATATATATATATATATCGTCATAAATGTATGCATGTTCATATGTCTATATATATGTATGTACGATTTTTATGAATTTTCGAACAAAGCTGTTATGGTGTCGAAATGTTGGGTATATTTAGTTTAATTGAGTCTTATGAAAACCTGAGTTCGAAATTAAGGGCATATTCCCGAGTTTGATAAGGTCAGAAGTTATATCGGTTGAAACGATGTAAGAATATCATCAAAGATGAGAACAGTATTCCAAATAACACTATATCTTCCGTGGCACAAAATGATGCGGCGCCATGGCCTGTGCATTAGAGGGTGTTCTTCTTTTGTTATCTTTTTTTGGTAGAAATAATAAGACTTCTGAACACTATGTACCGAATAGCTTCACCTGTGGAAATTCTAAGTATAATTATTATCGATGACGTAGGCAGTTGGTATTTAGAATGGCATTGATATAATGGCATATTATATAAATAGAGATTTTGTCCGCCAGTCTGTCCCGTCTGTCCGTCCGTCACAATGTTTTAACGTAAAAAAATACATTGCACCATTTGTCCTATTCTGAAATATTAGAGATCGTAAATACTTTTGGAAATGAAGAATATTGCATTAAAAGTAAATAATACATTTCCAACAACTAAACCGAAACATTGAGATAGTCAGTCTGAGGTTCTACCAACTGTCGTATTTAGACTTTCTTATAAATAGAGCTTAACACATTATCTCAACAAAATAATTAGTGCTTTGATGTGACGCATATTTTATGATCCACGTAATGTTTCAAAACATGAATTCAAACACAAGCAATAATAACCAGAAATAAATGAAATGCTAAACATTATTAATAGCATTGGAAAGTATTTCAATAGTCCAAAACAATGTATTTTTCTTTAACTACATATAGTGTGTAGTTCTTTTACAATGATATCATCATCTAGACCAAGCAATACTATGCAACCGGGGAAAGCATGTATTTATGCTTGTACGTAAAAAAAATATATTTTACAATATAATAACTAATGTAGTGTTTATATCTTTAACTTTTAAATTTCATCAACGATAATCAACCTGTTTTAGCTTCTGCAATTATTCACAAGATAGCGAGTTCGAACCCTAAAGACGTGCAACAAATCTTACTGTATTTATCCAATTATATTTGTGTAGGTAGGTTGTTTTTTTAATAGGTATTGATACATAAGTAAAAAGCGATGCTAACTTAGTTGTAAGCACTTAAAGGATGGCCATAATAAAAAAAAACATATGGAAAGTTTGGAACTTGACTAGACAGAATCGCCGCCATACTTAAGTGATTCCTGTCAAGAATTAATGGAACACATCTTAGTAAGTACTTGTATAAAATTAAGACAAGCGCATAATGTAGTGAATCAACTAGGAAAGTGAATTTCATAATTGCACTTTGACTGCTCCGTTTTACTTCCTACGAAAGTTTCCTCGGGGAAACTAATAATACATAACTCATTTCAGATAAAATGAATAAAATAAAAGACATCAAAAGAAGACAACTCGAGATAGAACACCACTGAAACACAACTAAATAAAACCATGCTACGTTTTCGATATTAAGATTATAAGTGTAGCAACCTTGTCTATTTTTAAAGCATATCAAAACGTAAAATCAATTTGAAATGATTCAACGTGACACACTAATTAAATAGAAATTGATATTTTGCCGATGCTAAGAAAGTAAGAGTTTGAAAGTTCGTGAATTAAACGGGTCTGTCCTTAATGCATTCTTGAGAAATGGTAACTTTTACATTAAAATAAATAAAAATAATCGTGTTATGAATAACGCTGTAGAGAAAACGATCTTGTCGATGACGATGTTTTATTCATCAATACTTGTTGTGCAATTTCAACAATACGCAGATCGAATATATATATATATATATATATATATATATATATATATATATATATATATAAAATGTAGTATTTCACACACACGTGTTTCATCCTCTCTTCGACGCGCTAAAACAGCAATATTTAAAACCGAGGTCTCAGTGCTCTACTGACTTAGCAAATACAATTTCTGGTAGTAGTGGGAGAAATGATATCGTATTTTAAAGAAGCTATTTATTTATTTATATTTGTACGATGCTGGTAACTGAAAGAACTTTAATTTTGTTTAGGGAGGAGTATTGTTTTAAACATGAGTGGAAACCATCATTACCTCTACCAGATGACTCAATCCATAAGAGAGCATAAGTATATGTTAAATATTTTAAGCAACCAACACGTATTTCACTGTATCTACTGCGTATCAGTGAGGATATACGTCGCAATAATCGAAACCAGTTGCAGTATGGGGAATTCAATCGTATTTAAACGAAGCTATTCATTTAGATTTTTATTTTATTTTTACGGAAAGGCATTGCTTTCACGCTAAGTGGAAACAATCATTATTTACACAAAGTGATGATAAAGTTACTCTTAATTATTAATCGTAATTCATTATTGAAATATTTGCCTCACATCAAAAATAAATATGATACAAATGGATATGCATAGGGTTTTACTTAGACTGCAATATAGATATCAGAATAAGCAATAAATATCTCAAGCCAAACAATAGTTTTAGATTTTTAATTAGACAAATGTCACAAACTCCCATCGATTTAGGATCAATTATATATGCCTGGAAAAGTGGAGTTCCATTAATCTTTATCTAGAAACCATTGAGTTGCTGCTCTTTACGTATACTCTCTTATATTAGCTTTTAAATCTAACCCTAACCAGGTTAGTGGCACGGTTAAATGTGGATGATTGTACTGAGAGTCGTTTTTTACTTGGTAAACCCTAGTGTCGTGTATCCTCATCTGGAAACTACGGGGTTGCGGATGTCCACTTGATCCATAATTTATAAAATGACTGAACAAGTTAATGGAATAATGTTCAGAATGGTCGCAAGAACAAAAGGTTCGCCTACTTCTTGAGAAATTGAAGCACGCACAATAATAGATACTGCAACTATATTCCACCAAGGGTACCGGGCGAGATTTTATTTAATAAAACTGCATATCCTGACAAATGTTTTTGGCGAAAAGTCGTCCCTTTTCAACCTATGTTGGAAATATTTAAACCTAACAAAAAAGAACGACGAGAATGTTTTTTAGCTATGCCGGAATCCTATGCTCTTCGTATTTATGATTTCATATAAACACCAGGTGTACCTTTAAAAACAAAATTTGTAATTTTTGTGGATGGTAATGTATCTGTGTAGAGAAAAAAGGTCGAGCGCTAATAGTTTTGTACATGCTGTAATTTCCGAGAAAAATGGCGGCGGCCATCATGGAAGAAAATGTGTTGATATAAAAATGAATGACAGAAACATTTGTTTTCAGATAGATACTGGTAGCGACTTGTCTATAATCAGTGAAGAGTCCTTGATAAAAATTGGAAAACCAATATTGCAAACCGCTCAAAGGTTGCAACAGAAGTAGCTGACAGAAAGCTAACTTTCATAGGGGGAATTTATGTGCAGCATTTCTTTTGGAGGTAAGACGTGTGAAGCTAAAGTCTATGTGATGAAAAATACTTCCGATTTATTCGGTACGGACATGATGGCTTTATTTAGCTCGTGAGATATACCGATAAACTCATTCTGATACTCGGTAAAAGCTCCCTCCCCAAACACAAATAGTAAAAGTTAAAACCTTAAGTAGACTCTGAAAAAAGATTCCCAGAGATATTTTACCAAGTAAGTAAAATTGGGGGAAATGGAAAATGCAACCTCAATTTTAAAACCAAAAAGTAGTGTACCATATGCAGCTGAAGAATAGATAGACCAGGAACTCGATCGCCAAGAAAAAATGAGGGTACTTAAAAAAATACGTGCGCGGATTTCTCAACAGGCTTGAATATGTGCCTGGAAATGCATGAATATCGATTGCCTAGCGCAGAAGACATGTTTGCCCTTTTAAATAGCGGAATAATTTTCTCGAAATGTGATATATCAGATGCGTATTTGCAAGTAGAAATCTAGGAAGATAGTACGAAATTGGCCACTATCAATACGCATATAGGGTTGTATTCATGTAATCGTCTACATTTCGGAGTGAAAGTACAGCAACTTTGTTCAAAATAATAATGGATAATATGTAAGCGGGTTTGGATTACGCGATGCCGTACATGGACGATATATTGATCAAGTGCAAGACGTTAAACAAGACATTGAACATGTGAATGAAGGTTTTCAAAAAATGGCTGAATATATGTTTAAGCTCAACGAGGACTAATGCGATTTTTTTAAGTGTAAAATAAATATCCAGGACAAAGTATAGACGCGAAAGGCAGAAGACCTAATCCAGAAAGGTATATGTAATTAAAAATGTTGCTTAATTGTAAGCATTTCTAAGTCTTGCACTTGACTATCATATATATATATATATATATATATATATATATATATATATATGTATGTAAATAATATGTATGATGTACGGTCCTCGTGGAACGAATTGTTTAAAAAAGATAAAAAATAACAATCGACAGAAAATTGCCAGATGCCTTTTCAAAAGATTGAGAATGTGCTTACATCAGAACTTTTGTTAACACATTATGATCCGAAATTAGAAATAATTTTGGCAACTGATGCCAATAATTACGGCATCGGAGCCGTACTACTCTTTAAAGACAATTTAAGGGGCACAAAAGCCATTGCTATTGCGAGCAGAGGTTTAATCTCGGCTTAAAAAAATATAGCCATTTTCGGTATTTTAAAAATTTCACAAAGTAATCCATGGCTTTAAATTTATTTCACAAACAGACCATCGCCTATTACTTTCTATTGTTGGATCCAAGAAATCGATCCCAGTTCATACAGCAAATAGGTTACTGCGATTGGGCACTATTCTGCTAAATTATGATTTTAAAATGGAATATATTCCTTCATAGAAGTTATGCCATGCGGACGACTTGTCCCGATGAATTCCGAAATATTGTGGATCAATGGAAGATACGGTAATAGCATCACTCAAAACTGAAAGTGAAATAAAAGAAGTACTGGTTAGCACCGTACGCAAACTCCTAGTGGCTGCGCAAGAAATACAATGAAATATAAAAAGTACAATTTTATTAAAAATATGCTGGATAAAGTAAAGTGCAAACAAAGGGGAAATATAAATTCGCAGGTTAGCCATAATTATTCAATTTTGCGACTAAATTATGAGACGCCGACCGAACGGTGATCCCAATTAAATTTCAAAAGAGATTGTTTAAGAAAATTGATTGTGGTCACCCAGGAATGTGCAAAATTTAATCGCTTATGCGTTCATACGGTTTTTGGCCAGGTATGGACCGGTGCATTACATGTATATATATATATATATATATATATATATATATATATATATATATATGTGTGTGTGTGTGTGTGTGTGTGATTTGGGTTTTTTGATTGTTCACCTTAATGTGATAAAATAACCGCTTACGTGAAGTGTATTAGTCATGTAAACAGATGTGTCAACAAAAAACAAGTGGGCGCATAGTATATTAGCGAACCGTAATTGTATGGTTTAATATATCATAAGTTCACTATATTCGCTACTTGACATCAATTTAGAGATTAACAATTAAAAAAATAATAATAACGGTTGCTCACATCGCAGATAAAATGGGGTATATACACCAATTATCCCTTTTTTCAACTGTGGGTTTTTTAACCAATTTATAAAAGCGACACCCGCGATACGTTGACCTTCTCCGGAAGTCGATGTTCAAATATTGCATGAGTGTCAGTTTTTGTGATGTTTCCATGTTTATCTTGCACAGTGGGGAAAATAACTGTTTATTTGATGGGTAATAGATTATTAATTTTACAAAATATATGTTATTTACACCAGAGATCCCGACGCGCATGTCATATTTTTCACAAAGTTTTCGTCAATGTCATGTGATTCTTATTACCTTAAACTATTTTAATATCAGATTACCAAAGAACGTAATGCTTTCTTAATGAATTACCCATCCCATAATTTATATTCCAAAAAGTGTATCCTCATTATTATGTAATAATGAATATTTTACACGAATGACGCAACGGTATCTTATATTTTTATTTTAAAATGTTTTATGTTGGTCAAATAACGGATATGTCAAAATGTTTGCTGTGATGAAAAGAAATATCATTTGCTACATGTGTTTGCATATTTTATTAATCATTCGTGCTTTACGACATAAATTACTTCGCAAAAAATGGATTCATCATTTATGAAAGTATTTCATTTAAAAAAAAATGTTAATTATATTCATGTTAGAAGGAAACGGACGCGTTGTAACATTGCTGTCAACATCATGTGATAGTATCGAGTGCAGGTGGCAGATTATTAATTGATTTCCATTTATTGCAACTGATTGTCTTTCCGATGCAAATGTTATCTCGTTGTCTTTCGATAAGAAGGGAAATGATTGCCTGTCAACCGGCCATTCCTTTTTAGAATATTCACACGAGACACGTCCGCAAAAGTTATTAAACTGAATTCTCCTCATACGGTAAGGACTGCTTTCACAACACGGCGTCGATTGAACGTAATTGAAGAATTTTAACAATATTTAGTCTGAAGTTGAAGTAGTTGTTATATATGAGAGTATTGTGAGAGCACTATCAGCAGCAGCGAAAACAGAATGAACAAGGAAAATACGCAAACGTACAATTAACCAGAAACCTATTCCAGTTTTATTATCATGTATGCTGATTAATATTATTAAACAGAAGAATTTTAAGAGAACTTATTTCACTTGAAAGTAAAAGGGTCAATGCGTTTAGTAAAATAACACCACGAAGTACGAGAACAAATGTCTGAAGAATGTAAATATATATATATATGTATGTATGTGTATGGATATATCCACACACATGTGTGTATATGTTTACCTATACACATGTGCGTGTGTGTGTGTTTATATATTGTTATATGTTTGTGATTAAAGCAAGCTCTCATTTATAATCTAACCTTTTTAATACATCTCTCTTTAACTTAACCCTTATTTTTCTATTTTTAAATCCCATTTATATTTTTGTTTTTCTCCTAACCTTTAACTTGTCTTTCCCTTTTGTTTTCTTTTTTTACACATTTTACCACCTCAGCTTTTCATGTTCATGAATTGCTCTTTAAAAACCTATTGTTGACAAATTAGCTGACCCATCCCTTTTTATTTCTTTTTAATCTTTAGGTGCTAACTTCCAGTGTATCAATTTCATGTCCTTTTAGTTCACCGTAGTTTGATTCTCTGTCGCCTTTTCCCCCCTCCACAACCGCCTTAGAAGAATGTGTCACCTACTTATCATGTCCCAACATCACTTAATTCATTCTCATATGATTTAATCAGATCAGTTTTTCCCGCATCCCATGTGTGTACCTTCAATATAAAATAAAATTATTTCTGTATTCTTAATTTTCTGAAGACGTTCTCCACGAACGAACAAGTCAAAAACTCCCTTGTTTTTGTTTTTCTCCTGCACTTTGACTTGTTTTCCGTCTGTAATCTTTCCACACATTTTGTCCATCACGAAACTTCATTTTCATGAATTATCGTGTACCTTACCCCATATATATATATATATATATATATATATAGAGAGAGAGAGAGAGAGAGAGAGAGAGAGAGATAGAGAGAGAGAGAGAGAGAGAAGATATAGAAAGACAGAGATGTATATATACCATTTCGTTACGTATAATAGGAATAATATAAAGCAAAATATAAACACTTCAGGTGGAATTTTATCATATCGCGAATACTGCCATGTCATTATATGTGTTTAGTGAAGAAAGTATTTCTGTATATTCAAGGAATGTCTTTGAAAAGAGTATAGTTGTTTTTTTTTACTATTTTGAATTGGAAAATGTACATTTGTTGGTTTGCGTATTAATTAGATATAGTTATTAATAGGAAGTGTAGAACGCACGGTGTAATCGAAACATTGACTGGAATATGTTATCTTCCGTATTTCTTTATAGTTAATGGTTTGGTTTAAGAGTATTTGTGAATGAGAGAGAGAAAGAGAGACATAATTGGAGATAGAGAGACAGAGATAGAGAGAGAGAGAGAGAGTTTCCCCCGACGACTAAATATTTAACATCAATAATCAAAGCAGAAACAGTTTAGCCGAATAAATATTAAAATTTATAATATCCAATTCAAACGAAATTTATTTATGTTTCCTGAATCCGAAACACTGAGGACCAACATAATCATCGAGGCAGTTTTCGGTTTGTAGTGTTTGTTTATAAAACTATAGCTGTTATATATAAAGCTTCGATCAAGTGAAACACAATAAAGTTGCTCAGGTACTACAGCGGAATACATTCAAACTCTATGAATTTGACACCAATGCGAAATAGTATGAACATAAGAAGTTGTACGGGAGAAGGAAATTGTCAAACTTCGTTGGAACATGCGCATAAAAATAGATAAGTTCCTTTAACATTTCTAACCCGTCTTAATCTGTCTAAACAAACACTTGCTTAATCATTGACATAGTTTTCCCCTTTTGAGACCAGGGTATAGGAGAAAGAACAATGAAATAATATGGAGATATACAATAAGTATTAGTTATACTATGGAAACGTTAAAAAATTCAGTGTGATTTCCCTTGTACTAAAAACATTTGGAACCATACATAAATGTCACAATCAATTGCTTAACCAGATGTACGAGGCAATTAATTTGCATATTTGCAGAAGGCTTAACTGTTAGGAATCGCGAAAGTATTGATGTACAGCTTAAATATCTAAAATCATGTTAAAAAATCGAACTAGAAAAGTCGAAAAGTTTGGACTAGTATAAAATAATAATAATAATAATAATAATAATAATAATAACAACAACAACAACAATAATGATGATAATAATAATAATAATAATAATAATAATAATAATAATAATAATAATAATAATAATAATAATAACAATAATAATAATCTTTTGTTTTGCTTGTGTATTTTACTAAAAAAAAAAAAAAAATAATAATAATTTTAATATGTACGTATGACTTTTAGAAATCTGATGTCGAAGCTTCTAGATAAAAATAAGGCCATAATTAACAAATTAAGTCTTAATTACTGCGGAAATCGACTCAGATCCCAGAATGCAACGCATCTATATGGTCACACGTTAACTTGATAAGTACACTTATAATTGTTTAATCCTCGTTTTTTTTTTTTTCTCTTTTGTTTTGCTTGTGTATTTTACTAAAAAAAAAAATAAAATAATAATAATTTTAATATGTACGTATGACTTTTAGAAATCTGATGTCGAAGCTTCTAGATAAAAATAAGGCCATAATTAACAAATTAAGTCTTAATTACTGCGGAAATCGACTCAGATCCCAGAATGCAACGCATCTATATGGTCACACGTTAACTTGATAAGTACACTTATAATTGTTTAATCCTCGTTTTTTTTTTTTTTTTTTTTTTTTCTCTTTTGTTTTGCTTGTGTATTTTACTAAAAAAAAAAAAATAATAATAATAATTTTAATATGTACGTATGACTTTTAGAAATCTGATGTCGAAGCTTCTAGATAAAAATAAGGCCATAATTAACAAATTAAGTCTTAATTACTGCGGAAATCGACTCAGATCCCAGAATGCAACGCATCTATATGGTCACACGTTAACTTGATAAGTACACTTATAATTGTTTAATCCTCGTTTTTTTTTTTTTCTCTCTTTTGTTTTGCTTGTGTATTTTACTAAAAAAAAAAAAAATAATAATAATTTTAATATGTACGTATGACTTTTAGAAATCTGATGTCGAAGCTTCTAGATAAAAATAAGGCCATAATTAACAAATTAAGTCTTAATTACTGCGGAAATCGACTCAGATCCCAGAATGCAACGCATCTATATGGTCACACGTTAACTTGATAAGTACACTTATAATTGTTTAATCCTCGTTTTTTTTTTTTTTCTCTCTTTTGTTTTGCTTGTGTATTTTACTAAAAAAAAAAAAAATAATAATAATTTTAATATGTACGTATGACTTTTAGAAATCTGATGTCGAAGCTTCTAGATAAAAATAAGGCCATAATTAACAAATTAAGTCTTAATTACTGCGGAAATCGACTCAGATCCCAGAATCCAAGAATACAAGCAGAAAAGTGGAGGGGAACCTATCGTTTCCTTGCACCTGCTATTATGGAGCGGCTTAGAATACTTATACTATGTCCTTATATAATATATATATATATATATATATATATAAAAATAATTTTTTTTTTTTTTTTTTTTTTTGTGTGGTAGTGCACAATATCACTCATTAAAATGAATGTGACAATCACTATCCCTGTGACAGGACCACAGGCAAAACAAGCCTGGGCCTGGTGTGGCCACACACACCAAAAATATGAATAATGCACAATAATATAAATACAAGCCGTGGGACTCAGGAGAAAGACCTGAGTGTCATGATGGGCAGGTGCTCCCTCGTTAGTCAACATGGGGGACCCGGTCCGCATCCTGCGAATGTTGGCCCTTCTCATTTCAGAAACAAGACAACGGACAAGAACCAGGTAAGTAACCTCTCTGATTCCAGGTACGACAAGGACACAGACCAAAGACAGGAAAACCAGAGCGAAAACAACAAACTGAAAGGATATAGAAAGAAATGGACCACGAAAGAGAACAGACTGGTGATGGAGTGCTATTATAAAAGCCGCTACCCTACAGAAAGAGGCTACCGAAAACGAATGAAACATCTATGGGACATTGCTAGTGACTACCATACAACGGAACAAAGGATAGCAGATCAAGCAAGACAGATCCTCAAGCGAGGATGGTTCTCGGAGATGGAACTGACGGAAATCAGACAGAAGGCTAATGGCGAAACGGAGCAAGAAACACCACCAAAGGAGAGACCACAGAAAGAGGACGAGCAAAACATACACACTGAAACTGAAGAGATTGAAGACTACGGAATCACAGAACCAGGGGAGATAGAAGACTGCAGAACCACAGAACCTGCTGAGATAGAACTCAACGAAAAAGAAGCAAGTGAAATAGAGAACATTAGACGATACATGTTAGAAAACAAAACAAAACTCCCATCTCTCAGGAATGAAGTAGCGAAGAAGTTACAAGCAGAAACAGAAAGAGTAAACAGACTCCTCACACACATCCCAACAGAAACTATTACAGACCTAAACAACCTGATATATGCTGGGGCAAAATTGGTAAGTATGAAACTAAGAAACGAAGAGAATGGACAAAAGAGAGGACCGACAAAACCTGGATGGGAAATCAGACTGGAAACCCAGATCACCAAACTTCGGAAAGAAGCTAAAACCGTGAACAGAAGGAAGGAGGACATGAAACGATTAAGAAGCAAAAATCAGAAACGCAAGGAAAAACTAAATGAGAAACATGAAGAAATAAAACAAAGGATAGCAGCAATAGAAGGAAGATTGAGACGATACAGGTACAAATCAGAACAGAGCAAACAGAACAGGACCTTTGAAAACAATGAAAGCCAGTTCTACAAAAACGTAAATGGAGAAAAAACAACAACAGAGTTACCGAACCCAACAGAAACAAAACAATTCTGGAGCAAGATATGGGAAGTACCAAAAAAGCACAACAAGAATGCCCAATGGTTGAAAAACATGAGAGATGAACTGCAGGAAATCGAAGAAGGAACCGAAACAGAAATCAACAAAGAAACAATCAAGAAAACCCTTAAAAAAATGGCAAACTGGAGAGCACCAGGCCACGATGGAATACATGCATACTGGTTTAAAAAATTCACGACCCTGCATGAAAGAATAGCGCAGAAACTGAGCGGATGTATCCATAAAACAGACGTACCAGAATGGATGACGGAAGGAAGAACAACACTAATACAAAAAGACCCCAAAAAGGAAACGACCCCCGGCAACTACAGACCGATAACATGTCTACCAATAATGTGGAAAATTCTCACAGCACAACTGAGAGAACAAATCTACCAATCCCTGGACAATCGTGGACTGCTCCCCGAGGAACAAAAGGGATGCCGGAAAGGACAAAGAGGGGCACATGATCTACTATACATTGATCAAAAGACCCTGAAGGAGGTGAAGAGAAGACAAAAGAACATAACCATGGCATGGATTGACTACAAGAAAGCCTACGACAGAATCCCCCAAACATGGATAATTGAATGCTTAAAGATATACAAGATACCAGACAGGATTATTAATCTCATCCAGAAAGCGATGGAAACATGGAGACTAAAACTGACAGCCGGAGGACAATACCTGTCTGAGATAAAAATACAGAGAGGCATTTTTCAAGGAGACTCTCTATCACCACTACTGTTTATAATAGCCATGATGCCACTCAACTACATACTCAGAAAGTGTGATGCCGGATACAGGTTTACGGATACAGAACAAAGAATAAACCACTTGATGTACATGGATGACCTTAAACTGTTTGCAAAAAACAAAAAAGAACTGGAAAAGCTGATAAACACAACCAGGATATTCAGCCAGGATATCCAAATGGAGTTTGGAATAGAAAAATGTGCACTGCTAGAGATCAAAAAAGGAAAACTGGAGACGACAGAAGGTATAGAACTCCCCAACCAAGAGGAGATGAGGGCGCTAGGAGAACAAGATAGCTACAAATACCTGGGAGTTCTGGAAGCAGACACAATCAAATATACAGAAATGAAAGAGAAGATTGGAAAAGAATATCTACGAAGAACAAGGAAACTCTTAGAAACTAAACTATATAGCAGAAACCTAGTAAAAGGGATAAACACATGGGCTGTATCACTAATAAGATACTCTGGACCATTCATAGGCTGGACCAAAGAAGAACTCAGGCACCTTGACCAAAGAACAAGAAAACTAATGACTATGCACAATGCTTTGCACCCAAAAGACGACACGGACAGACTCTACGTGAGAAGAAATGAAGGAGGTAGAGGACTGGTAAGTATAGAAGACTGTGTGGAAGACACCAAAAAAGAGCTGGAGAAATATGTAACCCAGAACACGGAAAGACTGATCACCACAGCAAGAGACACCAGCCCAACAAACAACCCCGGAAGCACTGAACCCAGAAACAAAAAGACAAGAAAGGAAAAGTGGGAAGAAAAACAACTACATGGACGCTTTATAAGACTCACAAGCGATGAAGCCAATGAAAACAGCTGGGCATGGCTAAGAAAAGGAAACCTGAACAGAGAAACGGAATCTCTGCTGACGGCCGCACAGAACAATGCGATTAGGACAAACTTTATTAAAGCAAAAATAGATAAAACCCAGGAAAACAGCAAATGCAGATTGTGTGGACAAAGAGACGAAACGATAAATCATATAATAAGTGAATGCAGCAAGCTAGCACAAAGGGAATACAAGAACAGACATGACAGCATGGGGAAAGAAGTACACCGGGAAATGTGCAAACAACTGAATTTCGAATATGCAAGAAAACGGTACAAACACAAACCAGAAACTGTACTAGAAAACGAAAAACACAAAATCATATGGGATATGAATGTACAAACAGACAAACCCATAACAGCAAGGAGACCGGATATGATAATAATCAACAAGAAAGAAAAATCCTGCAAAATCGTGGACTTTGCCGTTCCAGCAGACCACAGAGTGAAGATCAAAGAGACGGAAAAGAGAAGCAAATATACTGAACTTGCCAGAGAATTGAAAGGAATATGGAACATGAAGAAAGTCAGTATAACACCAATAATCATAGGAGCACTAGGAACAGTCCCCAAAAACATGGAGAAAAGACTAGGAGAAATAGGAATCAAAGGGATAACTGAGACCATACAAAGGACAGTAATGATCAAAACAGCTACAATCCTGAGAAATGTCCTCGAATGCGGAAACCAACCCACATAAGCAACGAATGGAGAACAAACACATGGAAGCACAAAACAACAGAACCGGGGAAAATACAACCGAACGAGAGAGGCGCAAGCATAGGCTGACGCCACGAAAATTATGGACAGAGGGTCGAGGAGGGAAAGCGCAAAACCAGACCTCCACTGGAAGAGCGCGGACAGCTCTGGGACCTTGGGAAGGCTTGTTGCCACTCGGGCCCCAGAGGGGACCAATGGCCCTTATCAGCGGGAAATCGTTGGTAGGTGGCTGTTGCGATTACCGCAAGGTCATCAGCGGTGATGAACGAAAAGAGGTGGAGCATACTGGAGGCCTGAGGAGACTTGTTGTCACTCAGCCTCCAGGGAATACCACAGGTTGTCGGCAGTGGGTGACCACTGACGATGACCAGTGTGATAACTCCTAGTGAGTAAATAATAATAATAATAAGGATAATAATAATAATAATTCGATAACAAGCTTTGTTATTTTTTCCTTTTTAATTAACTGCTCTCTAACCGAAAAAACCAAGCGTCTAACGGATATCTGTTTAAACTTTCCATCGCTGTGCGTAAATGAAATCGCCATTCTTCACGCTCGTCTCTATCAGCTTTGTTATGTTTTCCTTATTCATTCAATACTCAATAACCGAAGAGAGCGAGCGTCCAACATATATATGTCTTAACGTTCGTCTCTATAATAATAATAATAAATAATAATAATAATAATAGGTCATACTAAAAATTATATTAACAATAATAGTAAACAAAATGATAGTGACAAATGGAATGTAATAATAGTTGCAGTAGTAATACTGATAATCGTAGGAGTTGTGATGATAATAACGATAACGATAACAATAATAATAATAATAATAATAATAATAATAATAAAAATAATAATAATAATAATAATAATAATAATAATAATAATAGCAATTATCCCAACCACAATTCAAGCGGCATAAGGGTAGAGAATCTCCAGTAAACCATAGCAAACGCAACAACGCTAAGGATAGCAAATATTTGATGGAATGCAACGCCAGTTGTAAATACAAAGTTAACATCTGGCGGAGTTTAACTGCGTTTTATGGCCAGGATTGAGGCTTAAGCTTTGGTTAGCAACTCTCCTTAAATGGTATCTCAGTAAGAATACTAAGGAAAACACCCCTTAAACAACCCATTTCTTGTATTATTATAATATGAATGTTTAATATTATTAAACCAAAAACGACGTAAGTGAGTCCGGAACGTCAAGTGTAGGTTCAGCGTTCGGCAGGGGAATGGACCAGACGTCCCAAGTCGTCATCCAGCGAAACCTTCGAAACACTAACACTAAAACTAGAACTAATTGGACTAAAACTAGAACTAACGCCTTACATAGAATTGTGATGAAAGTTTACTTGAAAAGCGATCTTTCAAATAGACGATATATACAACCAATGTACTGACAGTGGAATGAGCTTGGCCTGTTTGAATTATTAGTAAAAGCCTGCAGGACAAGGCCGGGTGATTTGAACAATTGAATGGTTATCTGCTATTGGAATTGAAGAACTAAAAAGAGAAACTGAGAGAGAAGACTTAGACGAGCGTGTGGAGATCAATACGCTTGATGTAGTTTAAGAAAAGTACAAGGTAACAACAACAACACACTCTGGAAACGGAAATATTATAACTATTGATAATCAGGCTATTTTCACAGATGCAATCGTAAAACGTATAATATAACATTAGATTACAGAAGAAGATATGGATATTTTACGATTCTTAGGCAAGAAGCTAAGGGCTGGCAATTTAGAACAGCCGCTGAACCTGCGATTTGCCAATAGTAAAAGACTTAAAACTTTTACCCCCAAAGTGAATAAGGTTCGTCATTTTTATTAGTAAATAATCTTGATCAGTGTAATAAAGTTATTAAATCTGCTACCAAAATTAAGGCAAGCTACTCGGAATAGTAAAACAAAAAGTAAAGAAAGAGCCCTTGTGGTGGATGCGTTACAAAGGGCAGATAAACAACCTCAAAAAGATTTAAGTAAAGTGCAATCTGTCAGAAATAGCAAACGCAAAAGTCGGATTGCGTTTAAAAGACTAATCCGTAAGTTCCACATACACCGTAAAGGTTTCAAGTGTGTAATTCAAGAACTGAAACCGCGGGTCGTAGCTTAAACTTACAAAGTAAAACATTACAGTGAAAGAATTGAGCAGTATCGGCAAAACAGGCTGTTCGTGAACAAACAGAAACACATTTTTGAACAACTAGAAGGGATCGCAACAGGGAATGACGTTATACCTTATGCTAACCAATCCCGTGCCTTCAGCAAAAGCATTTGAGAAAAAAGTCAAACATAAATATCATGCAGAATAGGTCAAATATATTGAAAGGGAGGTGCTCTATAGAGTAGAACGACAAACAAACATAACAGTCACCGTTGAGATGCTGAAGGGGATGGTTAAAAAGCTTTCGAATTAGAAATCACCAGACCTGACGGAGTATATTGAGTCTGGTTTAAACACTTTACCCACGCCTTGCAGCAATGATAAATCGCTGTTTGACGACGGATAGCTTCCTTGAATAGCTTACAAAGTGCACTACAGTCTTGATCATAACAGATAAGACAAAAGAGGGATAAAGTGACAAACTTAAGGCAAATCACTTACCTCTCGCGTATGTGGAAACATCAGCTGCATATTGCCTCAAAGTATTTATGGTCATTTAGACCAAAACAATTTGCTGCTTGAGATACAGAAAGACTGCCGGAAAAATCGCATGACACCAAAGATAAGCTTCTGATAGATAAAATGATCCTGCGAAACTGCAAACGAAGTACTACTAACCTTTCTATGGGGTGGGTATATTATAAGAAAGTATTTGACATGGTGCCTCATTCATGGATACACAATGCTTGGAAATTTTCGAAAGAGCTCTCAAGATTCAAACAGAAGACCAATTAAATTTCAGGAAGTGTCGTATCAGGTAAAGTGAAAATCAGAAGAGGGATTTTCCAGGACGGTAGTCTTTCTCCCTTCTTTTTTGTCATTAGTTTGATCCCGATGACACTTATCGAACGTAATGTCAAGCAGGATGTAAACTTTGGAAAGGACTTCCTGAAGTCAACCACTCACTATTCATGGATAACCATGAAGTTTTGGGAAATAATGAAAACTTCATACCCTGAAAAATTCGGTTAGATTATTTAGTAACGACATGCGAATTGAATTTGGCATCACCAAATGTGCTTTACTTGTTATAAAAACAATGAAACATGTCCACTCAGATGGCCTTGCACTCCCTAAAACAGATATGATAAAGAATGTTGACAGTGAAAAGGACTTCAAAAAATTGTGAATATTGGAGGCAGATAAGATTTTTAAAAACATGTCACAGATTAATGCAACAGAAAAATAAGGGGTATTCTCAAATCACACCTCCACAGTAAAATACAATCTATACAATCTATGGTATCAACACCAGAGCAGTAGCCATCATCCAATATACTGTTGGTATACTTTATACAAATGTAGATAGATTAAAATGTTTGGACACAAATACACGGAAAATGCTTACAATTTATGAAGCTTTTGCAAGGAAAGGAGATGCAGATCGATGATATCTACCTAGAAACAAAAAGTGGTCGACTTTTACTTAGTGTTTAAGATGGTGTGACTATAGAAGAAAGATGTCTATATGAATATATTTCTAAAAAAATGAGATTCTTCTTCGTGAAGTGAAAAGCGAGGAAATACTAAGAACATAGATGAAAAAAAATCAAAAGTTGCAAGAAAGAGGGTTAACAGTATTTGGAAATAAACTACACAGTATATTCATTAAGAATACTGCATTTAGATATAATGACAGCTGTAATTGTTTGGCCAGGAGTGCTCTCAAAAGGAGAGCACCTTAATGGCAGCCCAGAAACACGCCACTCGCACTAAGTCCATCAAACATAACATTGAATAGACTGAAGAATCGCTGATTCGCCGATTGTGTAATGAAAGGGAAGACACCTTAGCGCATATTGTATCTGAATGCTAATGCTAGCACAACAGCAATATAAAAATATTGAGACATGACGAAGTCGCTCAGGTACTACACTGGTATATATGCAAATGAATTGTACCTCAATTAGAAGTGGTATGAGCATAAGTCATATGTAGTACATGAGAACGACAATGTCAAACGTATTTGAGGCATGCGCATACAAACGAATAAGGTTCTGGAATATCCCATTAAGACTTAATCTTTCTAAACAAAAATAAGAGAACTTGCTTAATTATTGATATAGCCTCCCCCTTAGATACCAGAGTGCAGCAGACAAAATACGAAATAATAAATATATATCAGGATCTAACATGGAACTTAGTTAGACTATTGAAATGTAAAGAGGTCAAGATGAGTCATATTGTAATTGAAACGCTTGGAACCATTACGAGAAGACACCATAAATGGCTTAAACAGATTGACGAGAAAATTTGTTTTTCAATTCTGCAAAAGGCTTGCCTGTTAGGAACGGCGAAATTGTAAATATACAGCTTAAAATATCTAAAGTCAAAGGAATTGACTTGATGTCCACAAAGAAAAATCCAACGAAAAATATCCAATAGTTGAGACTACGATGATGATGATGATGATGATGATGATGATGATGATGATGATGATGATGATGATGATGATGATGATAATAATAATTCAAAGGAAAATCTGGTTCAAATCCGAACTGAACACAAATGTCGGCTATGCCTGGCCAGAATAGATTGCTGATTAATTCAAGTAAGGAGAACGATCTGAAATTTAAAAGAAAACATTACTACATTTTAATTCTTAGAGACACATAGCGTGGTTAACCTTTCTTTAGAATATCGCCTCTGCTTAGTATTAAAATCACTGTTTCCCCTACCCTACACAAGCGGTATTGTTTTAAAAAATGTAATTTCTTATATTTTATTATTTTAAATTTGTTCTTGAGCATAAATGGCAAACGTTTGCAAAGAAAGAGAATAAATTAATACTCTAAAGAAAGCATTCCATAACGGTAACAAGCTATTTCTCTTAGAGACACCTTGCTGGATTTACCTCCTTGTACCGTTTTGGTAAGTTTAAACTATGAGAGGAACGTATCTTCAATTTTTAACAGTTTCTTAAATAAGATTCAAGAAAACTTATACAAAGTACATACTTAGAGATTGTTCTATATAACTGTGTTGCTGTGTGTTGTTATGTGGTGACTGACACTTAATGTGCGTGTGGTAGTGCACCTATCTCACCAAAATGAGATAAACACTACCCTTATGACAGGATCACAGTTAAATTAAACCTTGGACTCGTATTGCCACATATACTAAAAAAAGAAATGACATCAGATAAAATTGAAAGTCGTGGGAACCAGCATCAATATATCAGTGTCATGATCGGCAGGAGCTCCCTTGTTGTCCAACATCAGAGACCGAGTCGGCATCCTGTGAATATTGGTTCCTCTAATTTCTAAGAACAAAGTAATTGACTAAGAACAGGAAAGTAACTTCTTCAATTCCAGGTACATTAATAACACATACCAAACATATTAAATCAAGAAATGAACATAAATCACAATAAAAGGTCATCAATACAGAAATGGACCACAAAATAGACTACTTCTGAATGTCATGCACCGGAACAATACATAGTAGATCAAGCAAGACAGGATTGTTTTGAAAGCTGTAACTAATGGAAATCCAACAAAAGATAAATGGTGTCACCGATCAAGAAACACTGTTGAGTTAAAACCTACAGGTAAAACTCTGGCAAAACATAAACTGAAACTGAAACGACCGATAACTATGAAATCAGAGAACTAACTGAGAAAGAAGCATCAACAGTTTAAAACAGCAAACGATTTCCGAACGAGGAGAAAGCAAAAACATAATCCATAAATAAAAGTAGAAACCAAAATATATCAAAAGAATGAATCGACAAAACGTGGATGGGAAATCAGTCTTGAAACCTTGATAAAAATTCTTCGGAAATGATATCATAGAACAGAAAGCGATGTAGAAGAGAAATATAACAGACAAAAAAGATAGACTAAATAAGTAACTTAAAGAACTGAAACAAAAAAAAACAGCAAAAGATTGAGAGTCAGGTACAAATCGGAATAGTACAAACAAAATAGGACGCACGAAAACAATGAAAGTCAGTTTTCTCAAAACGTAAACATGGGATAAGATATGGGGAACAAATGCTGAATTGCTGACAACATGAAAGAAAAACTTCAGCAAATTTAGGAAGGAACATAAACCGAAATTAAGGAGCAAACGCTCAAGAACATCCTACGAAAAACAAACTGGAAAGCATCATGCTACGATTGAATACATGCATACTTGTTCAAAGACTAACTCAATACCTGAGAAGCTGTCTTCACAAAATGGAGATACCAGACTGGCAGACAAAGGAAGAACTAGCTCAATAAAAAGAGACACCGAAAAGGGAACGACCCTAACCAACTACAGATCAATGACCTGTTTACCAACCATGTTGAAAATCTTTACGGCACAACTAAGAGAACAGATCTACCACTCCCTAAAAAATGGTGGACTACTCCCTAAGGAATAGAAAGGATGGCTGAAATTTTAAAAAGTGACACATGATTTCTATACATAAATTTACACAAACCCTGAAGGAAGTAAATGGTAGAAAATTACATAGGCATGGCATGGATCGACTACAAAAAAGCCTATAACAGAATCTCTCAAGCATAAATACCTGAGAATTAATGATGCACAAAATAGCCGACAAGATTACAACTCTTATTAATAAAGCAATGAGAACAGAAAAACTGGAAATTTATAGCTGGAGGATAACACCTGACTGATATCAGATACAGAGATAGTCCAATGAGACTCTTTATCACCACTGCTTTTTATCATGGCCATGATGGCACTCAACAATATACTGAAGAAATATGATACCGAATACATGTTTACAGACACAGAACAAAGGATACACCACCTTATCTATATCTTAGCCCATTACTTGATGCCTTGTTTTGATTTATTTCCATAAATATATATATATATATATATATATATATATATATATATATATATATATATATATATTTACATATGGACGACGTAAAACTATTTGCAAATACAAAATGAACTGAAAAAGCTGATAGAAAACACCAGAATCTTCAGCCAGAACATTCAAATGGAATTCAGAATGGAAAAGTACTAGAAATAAAAAGGAGACACCAGGAGACATCGGAAGCCAACAAAGAGACAATTAGAACCCTTGGCTTACATGTTACCTATAAACACTCTGGAGTTCTGTAAGCAGATACGATAACATCAACAGAAATGAAAGAGAAGATAGGAATATAATGCCTGAGAAAAAAAAATAGAAACTAAATTATATAGAATAAATAATAATATTATATAACATTCTATATCATGAAATGAATAAATACCTAGGCAGCATCACTTGTATGATATTTTGGTCAATTCCTAGACTGGATAAAATAACTTAGATATGTTGACTAAAATACTATGGAAACTAATGACCATATACAATAAACTACATCCGATCCATAATACTGACAACCTTACGTGAAAATCAGAAAAGGGGAAGAAGACTTGTAAGTATAGTAGACTCTGTAGATGACACAAAAGAGAATAGGACAAATAAAGCAACCAGTACACAGAAAGGCTGGTGACTACAGTAAGAGACACTGCCAACAGGATCAAGACAGGAAGCATAGACACGCGAAACGAAAAGACGAGATGAGAAAAGTAGGTAGAAAAAACAGTTACATAGACGATTCATAAGAGGGACATGAAAAGAGACTCGCGGAAACACCTGGGCATAGCTATGAAAAGACATATCGACAGAGAAACGGAATAACTACTAACAGCCGCACAAAACCAAGCCGATTAGAATTAACTATATCAGAGCTAATATCGACATAAATGTAGACTGTGGACAAAGAGACAAAACGCTAAACCACAGGAAATTAAATATAATACATAACTGTATGAGGACTAGGTAGAGTCCCGATGAACTTGAAACATGATTGGGAGAAATTGGACAACACACTTTTTCATGAATGGGGGCTAATAGCGTCATTTCACAATTGTCTCGATTCAACTCGTTTCTCCACGAGAGCAAAGAAAGGTCAGTTACAAGGCTTTCTATTGTAGGGAATCACAGCTTTCCTAAAAAGGCGCTCATCCTTGTGCTATATTATTATTATTAATAATAATAATAATAATAATAATAATAATAATAATAATAATAATAATAATAATAATAATAATACCTGACCTCCTCAAAACCCAGTTGGACCAACATCGGTTTGTATCAGGAATATTGACCGAAAAGGGCTTAGAGAATGCAAAACTGCGGATGAATAGCACCGATTATAAAAATAATAACGATGTTCGACGACTAACCCAGAAGAAATAAAACTACCAGGGTACACATATAATGAAAATCCGATGACCAAACACCTCTCCCCTACTCTACAAATAAAATGAGTTGGTAGCAACCGACAATGATACCACCTTGAAAATACGCGTTAAGTATCTGAAAAGGATGACAAGATTGGAAAACACCATCCATCCATCGACTACTGAAAGTCACTTTCCGCTGACAGCGATAACTCAATGGTAAACGACTGTTGTGAGAAGGCAAATTCAATTTTAATGATGATCGAAAAGAAGCCGGGTTATTGAACATCTGGGGAAACGTGTTGTAACTGACTCCAAGAAAACACTTGTTAGTGTCAATGATCAATCACTAGTGAGAACACGTGTGAAAAGACCTAATAAGTAATAATTGTTAATATTAGTACCAGTACTGGTAGTTATAAAACTTGTAGGTTCACACTTTTTTTACATAATAGCAAGAGTCAGGATTAAATCCTCGGTCATACCAAAGAGAAAATGGTAATCGATGCCCTCTTGTTAAATACCCAGTATTAAAGGGTGAGGATCAGGGGTAATTGGAGTACTCCTGGGAAAAGAGTGGCGTCCTACCATACACATCGGTGTAGTAACCGATGAACATGGAACTGTCGGATGTCCATTGACTATGGCCGACCACTTTATTTTAGTTTTGCAAATAGTAGTAGTAGGTGTAGGTGTAGTAGTAGAAGTAGTATGAAAAACATTTGCTAAGTTTGTCTTAGTTTATATGTTTGTAATGTTAAAGATGTTTTCTAAGTTTGACTAAAATTATATGTATTTTCAACGTTTAACTACACACTACTTAAGGCTTTGGAAATGCACTTTATGTTGCAAACATTGAACCACGATGAGCTTATCAAACACATTTGGACAAAGGCAATCTTAGCAAATGTATTTCTCGTTATAAACACATACATTTCAATGGATCAAAGCCTTCGATTTCTGATAGTTGTGAATAACGATTATATCCTAATCGATTTCTATTGCTGCACTTCACTTGATTCTTTTATGACCCAGCAGATTTTAACTGAGTTGAATGAATACAAGATAATTGACGATTTAGATTACTCAATCTGATTTGTAATTCGATCTTAGATATAGATTATCTGATAGCAAATGCTGAAGTAATTTGATTATAAAATGGACTTTAAATTCGAATAAAAATCAATGGCCTCGAGGCGAATACAAAGGGAGTATTGCTATCTTCCTTTCTATCGCTTATTAATAGTTCGGTTACGTTTCGACTCACTCTATTTTTCGCTCAATATTTCAGTGGCTTTTTTTAACTTTCAATTATTTCATGATTTATCTACTATTCTTTGTATAAGATCTATATCACCCTCTTAAAATAATACAGAAGTCCAAATCTGGCTCACCATGGAAGGGGAAGTGGTAACGTTGTATTGTCAGCGATATGCAATTTGGAACTCTCAGGGTCAAGTGATATTAACGTTGGAACCGGACTACAAAGGGATCTAGTAAAAATCTAGGATGGGTTGTTTTGGGGTTGTTTTTTTCGTCTACGTGTGCCAAGCTAAAACGTGTCAGGTGCTGATCTGCAAATCAATTGGGCGAGAGTGGCAACGTAGCTTTTTACGTAGTAATTTTTATATTCTGGGCAAGCCTTCCCCGAATTCATATGC
>OY744517.1:8459785-8489785 GCA_963556195.1 Sepiola atlantica | reverse complement strand
ATATATTCTAACGGATTTTCAAAGTCAGACCCATATAGCATTTACACTGACAAATCAAACTTTGCTTCTGACTAGCTACTTTAATTTGTTAATGTTATATATTGTTATTGGCAATACATAAATGCACTGAGCTACAACTTATTTAAACAAAATGCTTATTCCGTCCCAGAAGACTGCTAATATGTTATTTGTAATTAACTGAACTATTTGACCATCTCTCTTCTAGTTATCTATGTATTTCTCTCGCTCCTCCATTCTATGCCAATGTGACACTCTTTAATAGCGTGTAATGTCTCTAGAGAATGTAGAGAAAGAGTGTCTTTTTATTTTCATCTAAATTACTCATGGTGTTCAAACAGACCGTTAAAAGGCATGTAAATTAGATGGAAAAATACGAGGTATATTTACCTCTATATTATCCATAAGTATAATCTATATGATAAAAGTGAAAATAATTGCCTTGTACTTTATAGTTTTGTAACTAAAATAGAATTAATCTATGGGAAGACAGATTGCAGTAAAAGACAGCTTATTAGTTTATTTTATTTATAGTTCAACTTTTCTCGCATTTTTTTGAATTACTCACGTATTTTTTCTTTAAGTAAGATACGCATTTGTGGTTTAGTAAGTTTCACCTCGATTAGTGGTTTCGGTTTTTACAGTAAGATTTGCCTAGCACGTGGCAACAATAGGAAAGCAATTGTTATTGGTAAAGATTAATTATTTAAAACTCAGGGTAGCCCTGCTAGTATAGAAATACAGAGACTTATTATTTTTAGTGATGCAAGAAAAATGTTTTAACAGATATATCACAGTTTATAATTATCGACTGAAATTTAAGTTCAATATAGATTAGTAGTGGTTGTTACACAACGGGTCGCGAGTAGTCTACATCTATTTTACGTATAAAATGCAACTATCATCTAGATGTCTGACATTTGTCCCCTTCGAAAAATGTAAATGTAAATCGTAAAATAATTATAATTCATAAAATATATAAATCTTTGATAAAAATGTTAAATTTTAATCCCATTTTCTTTAATTAAGCATCGGATTTCCAAATCCTTGCTCGTATTGTGTAATAAAAATGAAATCCATTTAATAATTAATGCAATAATTTTACCGAAAGAGAATGAGAATAACTGCGGCCTTCTTATTTCCGATGTGAGGTCCGACCGATGCTATTTACTCTTTATACGTTTGTTTTTTAATATTATTATTGCTGTTCACTTCATCCTTGCAAGATGCGCTTCTCTTAAGGAATTACGTGAATAACAGATTAATATGAGTGTTAGAAAGAAATAAGCGACAAGACTCAGCTGCTCCGACCGATATTTGAAGCCGCTTGGCAAAAAGATCAGTTATTTATTTACTGTCGGGAACTCTCGGTGTTGCCAATGAATGATAAAGAACAGCTGTGTACACTTCCTCCTAGGCATGAATCACATATTACCATTTGTGTAATTTTATTTTAAATTTCTATGGTGTTTATTTTCTAGATATGATTACATTAAAATATGGTAATAAAAAAACCTTCTTTAGATGTCCAGAATGAACGAGGACAGCAATATATTATTGCAAAATAAAATATAAAAATACAAATGGAAAAGTAATACACACATGTTATTCCCTGTAAAGTTTTACTCAAAGAAAGTTGCGTTTAATCTTGGTATACAGCTATGTTTTAAAATGTCATCCAACAACAGAGGCGCTGATAGACATAGATATCAGCCATCTTATATATGTGTTTACGTAGCTCTTATACTCGTCCTAGTACATTATAATGAGCCGCACTTGGAATATTTACGAAGTGCAATAGATCAGACTCCAACAAAATATTTTGATTTAGTGGCTTTAAGAATAGATATGATTGCGTCAGGACAATATGTATCGGAAGTGCATGATTACTACAAAATGCAGTTTTTATAACCTACTAGTTGTAAGCAGTCAGATGAATAGAAATACATATAGTCATTGCCATATATATATATATATATATAGTCATCCACATACAGACTGTTTCGCTGTTTCACAGCTCATCAGTGCGGCTAGACCAGTTAGTGCCTCAAGCCGGGATCGAAACGCAACCGTCGAGCTGACAGTCGGCGATGCTAACCCCTACGCCTTCATGCGACACTGACTGAATGTAAGGAATATCTCAATGAAACGAAATGTAAACATTGCAAATGAATATATATATATATATATATATATATATATATATATCAGGTTGAGAAAGAAAGTAATGTCCCATGTTTTACTTCATCACTTTGCAGTCTCCTAAGTTGTACACAGTTCTAGATTATTTGGTGAATTGGTCTCTTAATATCTTGCTTTGCCTTTCAGATATAATACTTAGTTGGTAACTATTAAGTTTAACGCTCTCAGCTGTCAAAAAATGTATATTAGTCAGCTGTATTTGAGACATTGCCTGCTCTATGAATTAAAACAAGAAAACTCAGCTGCAGAAGCTACAAGGGATATTGAAACTGTCTATAGGATAAATGTTCTGAATGATCGAAAATGTCAACGGTGGTTTGCAAAGTCTTCTCCTGGAGACTTTAACCTCTCGTACTAATGTCAAAGGCAATCGAGAATAAGATTTTATGAGAGTGTCTGTTACTTATTGAACAAGATCATGATAGAATTGAAAGGGAAGACTGGAATGTAGCACACTTGATTACTTATGAAGACGGTTCGACAAGTATTTGGACTTTAATACAATCATGTTGTAGTTTCCACAGATAGGAAGTTCCTGGAAAAAGACTTTGTTGCGTGAAGAAAAAATATTTGCAGTGTTGGTAGAAAACGAGTTCTTGCTGTGAATATTTTACAGTGATGACCAATAGATTAGGCTTCATGATGATAACGACAAGGTAGAGAAAGACTAGCAATTTCTGTTCGGTGAGAAAAGGGCTGTATGGGCGAGAGGAGACCACCCCCACTAGATTGCAAAGCGTACTTTGTTCTCTATCAAAGCAAGAAATAGATCTCCGAGTGACACTTCCCAGCAGTACTCCATCTTCGCACGTGTCTAATATTGTATGAGTAGAGGATTGAAACCAGACTCGGGTTCTTTCTGGAGCGGTAAATTGATCCAATAATTTTACCAGCAAGGTACGTTACATAATTAATTCTATTTTAGATCTGGATGAACGTAAATCCTGGATGTTTATTCCGACAAGTGGGTTTCCTAAGTAGAGAGCCATCGACCAGTTGAGTGAAACAATGTTATGGGCATCGGTGTTGAAAGGAGAAGTGCGCTGTTTTAAATGTGTTGAAAGTAACACTCACATTTCCGCATGACACCATGTGGTCCAGGTTTGATCAGAGAATCAGCAACATCCTCATCACCACAATGCTGTAAAAGACAGATGTGTCAAGAAATTATGATAATATTATTTGGAAAATTGATAGTGAAGTCCAGGAAAATGTTTGTTGTATAATGGACATGATTGAGGGCACCGGCGGTGATCCCCCGTTCTTCATATTTATGCTCGTAAACAATTAAATTAATAGAGCTATTAGATAGAAAAATGTTAATGGTTATGAAAACAATTTCATATATCCAATAGTGAGCAACTTTATTAGCAAACATTTCTGCTATACCCTAGCAGAGCTTTTGAATATGCCAAGAGCTATCATCTTTGAAACGTAGCCCCCATCAATATATTTACTTATCATATGCAATGTTGCAGTTTGCACGTCAGTGATCTTGCAAGACAAAATACATATTATCTGTCGCTAACTAGTTTTCTTTTCCGACGTTATTGATAACTTATTGATTCATCACATATTCAAACATTTTACTCAACACACACGGGAGACGTATCGGTCTTTAAAATGCAGAAGACTGATCTCTAATATTTTGTATACTGCGTAGACCGACAAAACATTTCAAAGAATACTGAAACTATTCCTACTCTAAGCTAAGAGTGAACCGCTTCGTAAGGATTGGAGAAAGTTCAAGCAGGAGGAAGTTCCTAAGTGCAATGGCTTGAACTTTCGCAAGACCAGTTGCCTTATTAGTAAACGTATTGATAAATTGGGCAGCATCCCGGAAATGGATATCATTAAGAGTATTTTTACTCATAGTGGAAAGTCTGAAAGTAGGTGGCCCAGACCATAAAAGGGTGGAATTGGATTCAAAGTTCTTTGCGAAAAGTATAGCTTTGTCAGATGCTGATAAGACCAAATATTGTCTATTAGTGATGGTTAGAAAATAAACATTTCATCTGTTGGTTATTCTAAAGAAAACAAGGGATTAACAATAATTTGTTTTTTGGTAACTAGTGTTATTTACTAGGTTATAACACTCTAAATTCCATGTTAATGAAATGGATAGATTCACAGTGTTATACCGGAATTCGTCTTTATTTTGTCAAAGAAATCTCACATTTGATAAGAGCACTTGCTATTTTCTCGGTCGGCTGTATTCTTAAAGTCGGTGACATGTGGAGTGTTCAATCCTCTCATAGTATGCACTATTCACCTAATAACAAAAAGGAAAACAGAAGTAATTTGTGAAATCAATTCATGCGGTTTCTTTGACGCTGGAGAAGCTGGTGTCCAATATTACATATTTAATATAACGTATTCTACACCCTTTCTCATCGTATTCACTTCTTGTAATGATAATAGTTCAATAATAAGATGGAGTTATCTATTAATCCCCTCATACTGTAATAGCATCAGTTACATTTTAATGTCATATACTTTGCATTAGAAACTAGTTTGAAATGCTATTTTATGCAAGTCTCTCTGTATAAATATATCTCTGTATGTCTGTCTGTATGTCTGTCTCTCTCTCTCTCTCTATCTATCTATCTATATATATATATATATATATATATATATATATATATATATATATATATATATATATATATATCAGTATTCATTCTTGAACCCCCTCACTTTCGCGGCTGATTTTTGGTCCCTTGATTTCGTCAAAATAAGGAGTTCGACACATACACATCTTTTCTATTAGTAAAGCGAGTATGCAAGAAAATGTTGGGTATGAATTGTGTAGCCGTCATATTCGAAGTATTCATCGCAACTTAGTTGAACTTACTTTTAAGCAGGGTGATTAGAAAATTACACCATATTATTTAATGCTCGTAATTTATTACTAAAATATAATGCATACAAAAATGAATATGATAAATGTATAGCATGGAGTTTGATTTAGGATACAATATGGGCGCTAGCATTGTCCACCAACTTCTAAATCTACTATAAATCACATCGACTGATGTTTAAGAAAACATTTTTTCACTAATAGGTAATCACTTATCAAACGTAAAACTCATTAAAAAGTAAGACAATGAGATTGATAGATTGACAGTTTTATCATGAGACATACATAAGAGATCGAAAATCTGCATTTACCATCGACTCAAAACAACAGCTGACCCAGAAAATATGAATTATTACTGTTTTTGCAGAAACATCACTCATCGAATGTGGAGACTAAATAACAAACTCGCGGGAAACGATACACTTCATATTGAATACATTTCTCATAAGACTTGTATTAAAATAATAAATTACTAACATATAATAATAGTGTGTTACTTTCTAATCACCCCAGACATGAGATTATTTCGAATATTATTTTATTGCAAAATGTTTGCTTTTATTGCAAACAGATTATACACCTGAGTTTGAGTAGTATTTTTATCTTGATTAGCCCTCTCGTATTTTCCTTATCCCCGTCTCTCTCCATTTCTCTCTCTTCCACTTGTTCTCCGCCTATGTCTACTTCAAAGTGTGTCCCCCCTACTGCTATTTTAATTCCTTTCTTCTCGCCTTACCTGCCAATAAGTAATTACATTTAACGTATATTTATGCTACTGCCACCAAATTACAGCAACAATTCCACGTAGCAAAACAAAACAAACAAAAAATAGTTCTTTTCGGCACATAACTTGTGCTTATTGCCATTCATTAAATCGAACTAGCGTTTCATAATTATAGGCCTTCACACAACTCGCCGTATTATTCGACTTTCTTCTAATGAGGCTCGGTGATTATAAAGCAGAGATTCAAAGCAATACCAGTATTTAATTGTACATCTACGTTTATCACTCGATCTACAACAGACAAGCGCGTGCATTAATATTCACCGATTTGCTGCACGTCTTTTTATAACCCTTTTGATTGCTCTTGTGAAGAATTACTTGATCAGATCGAGGTTAGATTATTCTTAGAATGGACATATACACGTGCACAACGAAATAACGCTTCATTTGGTCGGTGATCTAAGATGTATCTTTGCGTATTTAAACGTGCATTTTTTTAAAAGTGTAAGAAAATATAACACAATAGATTTAGAACAACGTTATTGGTTGTAATGTAGAGAGGTATAAGGAATATCGTTAATCCGATGAGATGAAGAGACAGCTTGATTATTTTCATGAATTGTTAATGAGAATGGAATGTTTTTTAGATTGGCTTCAGAAAATCATTTTCTCTGTGCACATTTGAGATACTTCATTCCAAAAGTTAGCAAACTATAAGACTACCCGAGATCCGTTGGGTAACAACTACTATCATTCCACGTTGATTTGATTAAACGATTCATAAACTATAATACTACCCGAGATCCGTTGGGTAACAACTACTATCATTCCACGTTGATTTAATTAAACGATTCATAAACTATAAGACTACCCGAGATCCGTTGGGTAACAACTACTATCATTCCACGTTGATTTAATTAAACGATTCATAAACTATAAGACTACCCGAGATCCGTTGGGTAACAACTACTATCATTCCACGTTGGCTTAATTAAAAGATTCATAAACTATAAGACTACCCGAGATCCGTTGGGTAACAACTACTATCATTCCACCTTGGCTTAATTAAACGATTCATAAACTATAAGACTACCCGAGATCCGTTGGGTAACAACTACTATCATTCCACGTTGATTTAATTAAACGATTCATATACTATAAGACTACCCGAGATCCGTTGGGTAACAACTACTATCATTCCACGTTGGCTTAATTAAACGATTCATAAACTATAAGACTACCCGAGATCCGTTGGGTAACAACTACTATCATTCCACGTTGGCTTAATTAAACGATTCATAAACTATAAGACTACCCGAGATCCGTTGGGTAACAACTACTATCATTCCACCTTGGCTTAATTAAACGATTCATAAACTATAAGACTACCCGAGATCCGTTAGGTAACAACTATTATCATTCCACCTTGGCTTAATTAAACGATTCATAAACTATAAGACTACCCGAGATCCGTTGGGTAACAACTACTATCATTCCACGTTGGCTTAATTAAACGATTCATAAACTATAAGACTACCCGAGATCCGTTGGGTAACAACTACTATCATTCCACGTTGGCTTAATTAAACGATTCATAAACTATAAGACTACCCGAGATCCGTTAGGTAACAACTACTATCATTCCACGTTGGCTTAATTAAACGATTCATAAACTATAAGACTACCCGAGATCCGTTGGGTAACAACTACTATCATTCCACGTCGATTTAATTAAACGATTCATAAACTATAAGACTACCCGAGATCCGTTGGGTAACAACTACTATCATTCCACCTTGGCTTAATTAAACGATTCATAAACTATAAGACTACACGAGATCCGTTGGGTAACAACTACTATCATTCCACCTTGGCTTAATTAAACGATTCATAAACTATAAGACTACCCGAGATCCGTTGGGTAACAACTACTATCATTCCACCTTGGCTTAATTAAACGATTCATAAACTATAAGACTACCCGAGATCCGTTAGGTAACAACTACTATCATTCCACCTTGGCTTAATTAAACGATTCATAAACTATAAGACTACCCGAGATCCGTTGGGTAACAACTACTATCATTCCACGTTGGCTTAATTAAACGATTCATAAACTATAAGACTACCGAGATCCGTTGGGTAACAACTACTATCATTCCACATTGGCTTAATTAAACGATTCATAAACTATAAGACTACCCGAGATCCGTTGGGTAACAACTACTATCATTCCACGTTGGCTTAATTAAACGATTCATAAACTATAAGACTACCCGAGATCCGTTAGGTAACAACTACTATCATTCCACCTTGGCTTAATTAAACGATTCATAAACTATAAGACTACCCGAGATCCGTTGGGTAACAACTACTATTATTCCACCTTGGCTTAATTAAACGATTCATAAACTATAAGACTACCGAGATCCGTTAGGTAACAACTACTATCATTCCACCTTGGCTTAATTAAACGATTCATAAACTATAAGACTACCCGAGATCCGTTGGGTAACAACTACTATCATTCCACGTTGGCTTAATTAAACGATTCATAAACTATAAGACTACCCGAGATCCGTTAGGTAACAACTACTATCATTTCTACGTTGGCTTAATTAAACGATTCATAAACTATAAGACTACCCGAGATCCGTTGGGTAACAACTACTATCATTCCACCTTGGCTTAATTAAACGATTCATAAACTATAAGACTACCCGAGATCCGTTGGGAAACAACTACTATCATTCCACGTTGGCTTAATTAAACGATTCATAAACTATAAGACTACCCGAGATCCGTTGGGTAACAACTACTATCATTCCACGTTGGCTTAATTAAACGATTCATAAACTATAGGACTTCCCGAGATCCGTTAAGTAACAACTACTATCATTCCACGTTGGCTTAATTAAACGATTCATAAACTATAAGACTACACGAGATCTGTTGGGTAACAACTACTATCATTCCACGTTAATTTAATTAAACGATTCATAAACTATAAGACTACCCGAGATCCGTTGGGTAACAACTACTATCATTCCACCTTGGCTTAATTAAACGATTCATAAACTATAAGACTACCCGAGATCCGTTGGGTAACAACTACTATCATTCCACGTTGGCTTAATTAAACGATTCATAAACTATAAGACTACCCGAGATCCGTTGGGTAACAACTACTATCATTCCACGTTGGCTTAATTAAACGATTCATAAAGTATAAGACTACCGAGATCCGTTGGGTAACAACTACTATCATTCCACGTTGGCTTAATTAAACGATTCATAAACTATAAGACTACCCGAGATCCGTTAGGTAACAACTACTATCATTCCACGTTGGCTTAATTAAACGATTCATAAACTATAAGACTACCCGAGATCCGTTGGGTAACAACTACTATTATTCCACTTTGGCTTAATTAAACGATTCATAAACTATAAGACTACCCGAGATCCGTTGGGTAACAACTACTATCATTCCACCTTGGCTTAATTAAACGATTCATAAACTATAAGACTACCCGAGATCCGTTGGGTAACAACTACTATCATTCCACGTTGGCTTAATTAAACGATTCATAAACTATAAGACTACCGAGATCCGTTAGGTAACAACTACTCTCATTCCACCTTAGCTTAATTATACGATTCATAAACTATAAGACTACCCGAGATCCGTTGGGTAACAACTACTATCATTCCACGTTGGCTTAATTAAACGATTCATAAACTATAAGACTACCCGAGATCCGTTAGGTAACAACTACTATCATTCCACGTTGGCTTAATTAAACGATTCATAAACTATAAGACTACCCGAGATCCGTTGGGTAACAACTACTATTATTCCACCTTGGCTTAATTAAACGATTCATAAACTATAAGACTACCCGAGATCCGTTGGGTAACAACTACTATCATTCCACGTTGGCTTAATTAAACGATTCATAAACTATAAGACTACCCGAGATCCGTTGGGTAACAACTACTATCATTCTACGTTGGCTTAATTAAACGATACATAAACTATAAGACTACCCGAGATCCGTTGGGTAACAACTACTATCATTCCACGTTGGCTTAATTAAACGATTCATAAACTATAAGACTACCCGAGATCCGTTGGGTAACAACTACTATCATTCCACCTTGGCTTAATTAAACGATTCATAAACTATAAGACTACCCGAGATCCGTTGGGTAACAACTACTATCCTTTTACGTTGGCTTAATTAAACGATTCATAAACTATAAGACTACCCGAGATCTGTTGGGTAACAACTACTATCATTCCACGTTGATTTAATTAAACGATTCATAAACTATAAGACTACCCGAGATCCGTTGGGTAACAACTACTATCATTCCACCTTGGCTTAATTAAACGATTCATAAACTATAAGACTACCCGAGATCCGTTGGGTAACAACTACTATCATCCCACCTTGGCTTAATTAAACGATTCATAAACTATAAGACTACCCGAGATCCGTTGGGTAACAACTACTATCATTCCACGTTGGCTTAATTAAACGATTCATAAACTATAAGACTACCCGAGATCCGTTGGGTAACAACTACTATCATTCCACCTTGGCTTAATTAAACGATTCATAAACTATAAGACTACCCGAGATCCGTTGGGTAACAACTACTATCATTCCACGTTGGCTTAATTAAACGATTCATAAACTATAAGACTACCCGAGATCCGTTGGGTAACAACTACTATCATTCCACCTTGGCTTAATTAAACGATTCATAAACTATAAGACTACCCGAGATCCGTTGGGTAACAACTACTATCATTCCACATTGGCTTAATTAAACGATTCATAAACTATAAGACTACCCGAGATCCGTTGGGTAACAACTACTATCATTCCACCTTGGCTTAATTAAACGATTCATAAACTATAAGACTACCCGAGATCCGTTGGGTAACAACTACTATCATTCCACCTTGGCTTAATTAAACGATTCATAAACTATAAGACTACCCGAGATCCGTTGGGTAACAACTACTATCATTCCACCTTGGCTTAATTAAACGATTCATAAACTATAAGACTACCCGAGATCCGTTGGGTAACAACTACTATCATTCCACGTTGGCTTAATTAAACGATTCATAAACTATAAGACTACCCGAGATCCGTTGGGTAACAACTACTATCATTCCACCTTGGCTTAATTAAACGATTCATAAACTATAAGACTACCCGAGATCCGTTGGGTAACAACTACTATCATTCCACCTTGGCTTAATTAAACGATTCATAAACTATAAGACTACCCGAGATCCGTTGGGTAACAACTACTATCATTCCACGTTGGCTTAATTAAACGATTCATAAACTATAAGACTACCCGAGATCCGTTGGGTAACAACTACTATCATTCCACCTTGGCTTAATTAAACGATTCATAAACTATAAGACTACCCGAGATCCGTTGGGTAACAACTACTATCATTCCACGTTGGCTTAATTAAACGATTCATAAACTATAAGACTACCCGAGATCCGTTGGGTAACAACTACTATCATTCCACCTTGGCTTAATTAAACGATTCATAAACTATAAGACTACCCGAGATCCGTTGGGTAACAACTACTATCATTCCACGTTGGCTTAATTAAACGATTCATAAACTATAAGACTACCCGAGATCCGTTGGGTAACAACTACTATCATTCCACCTTGGCTTAATTAAACGATTCATAAACTATAAGACTACCCGAGATCCGTTGGGTAACAACTACTATCATTCCACGTTGGCTTAATTAAACGATTCATAAACTATAAGACTACCGAGATCCGTTAGGTAACAACTACTCTCATTCCACCTTAGCTTAATTATACGATTCATAAACTATAAGACTACCCGAGATCCGTTGGGTAACAACTACTATCATTCCACGTTGGCTTAATTAAACGATTCATAAACTATAAGACTACCCGAGATCCGTTAGGTAACAACTACTATCATTCCACGTTGGCTTAATTAAACGATTCATAAACTATAAGACTACCCGAGATCCGTTGGGTAACAACTACTATTATTCCACCTTGGCTTAATTAAACGATTCATAAACTATAAGACTACCCGAGATCCGTTGGGTAACAACTACTATCATTCCACGTTGGCTTAATTAAACGATTCATAAACTATAGGACTTCCCGAGATCCGTTAAGTAACAACTACTATCATTCCACGTTGGGTTAATTAAACGATTCATAAACTATAAGACTACCCGAGATCTGTTGGGTAACAACTACTATCATTCCACGTTGATTTAATTAAACGATTCATAAACTATAAGACTACCCGAGATCCGTTGGGTAACAACTACTATCATTCCACCTTGGCTTAATTAAACGATTCATAAACTATAAGACTACCCGAGATCCGTTGGGTAACAACTACTATCCTTTTACGTTGGCTTAATTAAACGATTCATAAACTATAAGACTACCCGAGATCTGTTGGGTAACAACTACTATCATTCCACGTTGATTTAATTAAACGATTCATAAACTATAAGACTACCCGAGATCCGTTGGGTAACAACTACTATCATTCCACCTTGGCTTAATTAAACGATTCATAAACTATAAGACTACCCGAGATCCGTTGGGTAACAACTACTATCATCCCACCTTGGCTTAATTAAACGATTCATAAACTATAAGACTACCCGAGATCCGTTGGGTAACAACTACTATCATTCCACGTTGGCTTAATTAAACGATTCATAAACTATAAGACTACCCGAGATCCGTTGGGTAACAACTACTATCATTCCACGTTGGCTTAATTAAACGATTCATAAACTATAAGACTACCCGAGATCCGTTGGGTAACAACTACTATCATTCTACGTTGGCTTAATTAAACGATACATAAACTATAAGACTACCCGAGATCCGTTGGGTAACAACTACTATCATTCCACGTTGGCTTAATTAAACGATTCATAAACTATAAGACTACCCGAGATCCGTTGGGTAACAACTACTATTATTCCACCTTGGCTTAATTAAACGATTCATAAACTATAAGACTACCCGAGATCCGTTGGGTAACAACTACTATCATTCCACCTTGGCTTAATTAAACGATTCATAAACTATAAGACTACCCGAGATCCGTTGGGTAACAACTACTATCATTCCACGTTGGCTTAATTAAACGATTCATAAACTATAAGACTACCGAGATCCGTTAGGTAACAACTACTCTCATTCCACCTTAGCTTAATTATACGATTCATAAACTATAAGACTACCCGAGATCCGTTGGGTAACAACTACTATCATTCCACGTTGGCTTAATTAAACGATTCATAAACTATAAGACTACCCGAGATCCGTTAGGTAACAACTACTATCATTCCACGTTGGCTTAATTAAACGATTCATAAACTATAAGACTACCCGAGATCCGTTGGGTAACAACTACTATTATTCCACCTTGGCTTAATTAAACGATTCATAAACTATAAGACTACCCGAGATCCGTTGGGTAACAACTACTATCATTCCACGTTGGCTTAATTAAACGATTCATAAACTATAAGACTACCCGAGATCCGTTGGGTAACAACTACTATCATTCTACGTTGGCTTAATTAAACGATACATAAACTATAAGACTACCCGAGATCCGTTGGGTAACAACTACTATCATTCCACGTTGGCTTAATTAAACGATTCATAAACTATAAGACTACCCGAGATCCGTTGGGTAACAACTACTATCATTCCACCTTGGCTTAATTAAACGATTCATAAACTATAAGACTACCCGAGATCCGTTGGGTAACAACTACTATCCTTTTACGTTGGCTTAATTAAACGATTCATAAACTATAAGACTACCCGAGATCTGTTGGGTAACAACTACTATCATTCCACGTTGATTTAATTAAACGATTCATAAACTATAAGACTACCCGAGATCCGTTGGGTAACAACTACTATCATTCCACCTTGGCTTAATTAAACGATTCATAAACTATAAGACTACCCGAGATCCGTTGGGTAACAACTACTATCATCCCACCTTGGCTTAATTAAACGATTCATAAACTATAAGACTACCCGAGATCCGTTGGGTAACAACTACTATCATTCCACGTTGGCTTAATTAAACGATTCATAAACTATAAGACTACCCGAGATCCGTTGGGTAACAACTACTATCATTCCACCTTGGCTTAATTAAACGATTCATAAACTATAAGACTACCCGAGATCCGTTGGGTAACAACTACTATCATTCCACGTTGGCTTAATTAAACGATTCATAAACTATAAGACTACCCGAGATCCGTTGGGTAACAACTACTATCATTCCACCTTGGCTTAATTAAACGATTCATAAACTATAAGACTACCCGAGATCCGTTGGGTAACAACTACTATCATTCCACATTGGCTTAATTAAACGATTCATAAACTATAAGACTACCCGAGATCCGTTGGGTAACAACTACTATCATTCCACCTTGGCTTAATTAAACGATTCATAAACTATAAGACTACCCGAGATCCGTTGGGTAACAACTACTATCATTCCACCTTGGCTTAATTAAACGATTCATAAACTATAAGACTACCCGAGATCCGTTGGGTAACAACTACTATCATTCCACCTTGGCTTAATTAAACGATTCATAAACTATAAGACTACCCGAGATCCGTTGGGTAACAACTACTATCATTCCACGTTGGCTTAATTAAACGATTCATAAACTATAAGACTACCCGAGATCCGTTGGGTAACAACTACTATCATTCCACCTTGGCTTAATTAAACGATTCATAAACTATAAGACTACCCGAGATCCGTTGGGTAACAACTACTATCATTCCACCTTGGCTTAATTAAACGATTCATAAACTATAAGACTACCCGAGATCCGTTGGGTAACAACTACTATCATTCCACGTTGGCTTAATTAAACGATTCATAAACTATAAGACTACCCGAGATCCGTTGGGTAACAACTACTATCATTCCACCTTGGCTTAATTAAACGATTCATAAACTATAAGACTACCCGAGATCCGTTGGGTAACAACTACTATCATTCCACGTTGGCTTAATTAAACGATTCATAAACTATAAGACTACCCGAGATCCGTTGGGTAACAACTACTATCATTCCACCTTGGCTTAATTAAACGATTCATAAACTATAAGACTACCCGAGATCCGTTGGGTAACAACTACTATCATTCCACGTTGGCTTAATTAAACGATTCATAAACTATAAGACTACCCGAGATCCGTTGGGTAACAACTACTATCATTCCACCTTGGCTTAATTAAACGATTCATAAACTATAAGACTACCCGAGATCCGTTGGGTAACAACTACTATCATTCCACGTTGGCTTAATTAAACGATTCATAAACTATAAGACTACCGAGATCCGTTAGGTAACAACTACTCTCATTCCACCTTAGCTTAATTATACGATTCATAAACTATAAGACTACCCGAGATCCGTTGGGTAACAACTACTATCATTCCACGTTGGCTTAATTAAACGATTCATAAACTATAAGACTACCCGAGATCCGTTAGGTAACAACTACTATCATTCCACGTTGGCTTAATTAAACGATTCATAAACTATAAGACTACCCGAGATCCGTTGGGTAACAACTACTATTATTCCACCTTGGCTTAATTAAACGATTCATAAACTATAAGACTACCCGAGATCCGTTGGGTAACAACTACTATCATTCCACGTTGGCTTAATTAAACGATTCATAAACTATAGGACTTCCCGAGATCCGTTAAGTAACAACTACTATCATTCCACGTTGGGTTAATTAAACGATTCATAAACTATAAGACTACCCGAGATCTGTTGGGTAACAACTACTATCATTCCACGTTGATTTAATTAAACGATTCATAAACTATAAGACTACCCGAGATCCGTTGGGTAACAACTACTATCATTCCACCTTGGCTTAATTAAACGATTCATAAACTATAAGACTACCCGAGATCCGTTGGGTAACAACTACTATCCTTTTACGTTGGCTTAATTAAACGATTCATAAACTATAAGACTACCCGAGATCTGTTGGGTAACAACTACTATCATTCCACGTTGATTTAATTAAACGATTCATAAACTATAAGACTACCCGAGATCCGTTGGGTAACAACTACTATCATTCCACCTTGGCTTAATTAAACGATTCATAAACTATAAGACTACCCGAGATCCGTTGGGTAACAACTACTATCATCCCACCTTGGCTTAATTAAACGATTCATAAACTATAAGACTACCCGAGATCCGTTGGGTAACAACTACTATCATTCCACGTTGGCTTAATTAAACGATTCATAAACTATAAGACTACCCGAGATCCGTTGGGTAACAACTACTATCATTCCACGTTGGCTTAATTAAACGATTCATAAACTATAAGACTACCCGAGATCCGTTGGGTAACAACTACTATCATTCTACGTTGGCTTAATTAAACGATACATAAACTATAAGACTACCCGAGATCCGTTGGGTAACAACTACTATCATTCCACGTTGGCTTAATTAAACGATTCATAAACTATAAGACTACCCGAGATCCGTTGGGTAACAACTACTATTATTCCACCTTGGCTTAATTAAACGATTCATAAACTATAAGACTACCCGAGATCCGTTGGGTAACAACTACTATCATTCCACCTTGGCTTAATTAAACGATTCATAAACTATAAGACTACCCGAGATCCGTTGGGTAACAACTACTATCATTCCACCTTGGCTTAATTAAACGATTCATAAACTATAAGACTACCCGAGATCCGTTGGGTAACAACTACTATCATTCCACCTTGGCTTAATTAAACGATTCATAAACTATAAGACTACCCGAGATCCGTTGGGTAACAACTACTATCATTCCACCTTGGCTTAATTAAACGATTCATAAACTATAAGACTACCCGAGATCCGTTGGGTAACAACTACTATCATTCCACGTTGGCTTAATTAAACGATTCATAAACTATAAGACTACCCGAGATCCGTTGGGTAACAACTACTATCATTCCACCTTGGCTTAATTAAACGATTCATAAACTATAAGACTACCCGAGATCCGTTGGGTAACAACTACTATCATTCCACGTTGGCTTAATTAAACGATTCATAAACTATAAGACTACCCGAGATCCGTTGGGTAACAACTACTATCATTCCACCTTGGCTTAATTAAACGATTCATAAACTATAAGACTACCCGAGATCCGTTGGGTAACAACTACTATCATTCCACGTTGGCTTAATTAAACGATTCATAAACTATAAGACTACCCGAGATCCGTTGGGTAACAACTACTATCATTCCACCTTGGCTTAATTAAACGATTCATAAACTATAAGACTACCCGAGATCCGTTGGGTAACAACTACTATCATTCCACGTTGGCTTAATTAAACGATTCATAAACTATAAGACTACCCGAGATCCGTTGGGTAACAACTACTATCATTCCACCTTGGCTTAATTAAACGATTCATAAACTATAAGACTACCCGAGATCCGTTGGGTAACAACTACTATCATTCCACGTTGGCTTAATTAAACGATTCATAAACTATAAGACTACCCGAGATCCGTTGGGTAACAACTACTATCATTCCACCTTGGCTTAATTAAACGATTCATAAACTATAAGACTACCCGAGATCCGTTGGGTAACAACTACTATCATTCCACGTTGGCTTAATTAAACGATTCATAAACTATAAGACTACCCGAGATCCGTTGGGTAACAACTACTATCATTCCACCTTGGCTTAATTAAACGATTCATAAACTATAAGACTACCCGAGATCCGTTGGGTAACAACTACTATCATTCCACGTTGGCTTAATTAAACGATTCATAAACTATAAGACTACCCGAGATCCGTTGGGTAACAACTACTATCATTCCACCTTGGCTTAATTAAACGATTCATAAACTATAAGACTACCCGAGATCCGTTGGGTAACAACTACTATCATTCCACGTTGGCTTAATTAAACGATTCATAAACTATAAGACTACCCGAGATCCGTTGGGTAACAACTACTATCATTCCACCTTGGCTTAATTAAACGATTCATAAACTATAAGACTACCCGAGATCGGTTGGGTAACAACTACTATCATTCCACGTTGGCTTAATTAAACGATTCATAAACTATAAGACTACCCGAGATCCGTTGGGTAACAACTACTATCACTCCACGTTGGCTTAATTAAACGATTCATAAACTATAAGACTACCCGAGATCCGTTGGGTAACAACTACTATCATTCTACGTTGGCTTAATTAAACGATTCATAAACTATAAGACTACCCGAGATCCGTTGGGTAACAACTACTATCATTCCACCTTGGCTTAATTAAACGATTCATAAACTATAAGACTACCCGAGATCCGTTGGGTAACAACTACTATCATTCCACGTTGGCTTAATTAAACGATTCATAAACTATAAGACTACCCGAGATCCGTTGGGTAACAACTACTATCATTCCACCTTGGCTTAATTAAACGATTCATAAACTATAAGACTACCCGAGATCCGTTGGGTAACAACTACTATCATTCCACGTTGGCTTAATTAAACGATTCATAAACTATAAGACTACCCGAGATCCGTTGGGTAACAACTACTATCATTCCACGTTGGCTTAATTAAACGATTCATAAACTATAAGACTACCCGAGATCCGTTGGGTAACAACTACTATCATTCCACGTTGGCTTAATTAAACGATTCATAAACTATAAGACTACCCGAGATCCGTTGGGTAACAACTACTATCATTCCACGTTGGCTTAATTAAACGATTCATAAACTATAAGACTACCCGAGATCCGTTGGGTAACAACTACTATCATTCCACCTTGGCTTAATTAAACGATTCATAAACTATAAGACTACCCGAGATCCGTTGGGTAACAACTACTATCATTCCACGTTGGCTTAATTAAACGATTCATAAACTATAAGACTACCCGAGATCCGTTGGGTAACAACTACTATCATTCCACGTTGATTTAATTAAACGATTCATAAACTATAAGACTACCCGAGATCCGTTGGGTAACAACTACTATCATTCCACGTTGGCTTAATTAAACGATTCATAAACTATAAGACTACCCGAGATCCGTTGGGTAACAACTACTATCATTCCACCTTGGCTTAATTAAACGATTCATAAACTATAAGACTACCCGAGATCCGTTGGGTAACAACTACTATCATTCCACCTTGGCTTAATTAAACGATTCATAAACTATAAGACTACCCGAGATCCGTTGGGTAACAACTACTATCATTCCACGTTGATTTAATTAAACGATTCATAAACTATAAGACTACCCGAGATCCGTTGGGTAACAACTACTATCATTCCACGTTGATTTAATTAAACGATTCATAAACTATAAGACTACCCGAGATCCGTTGGGTAACAACTACTATCATTCCACGTTGATTTAATTAAACGATTCATAAACTATAAGACTACCCGAGATCCGTTGGGTAACAACTACTATCATTCCACGTTGGCTTAATTAAACGATTCATAAACTATAAGACTACCCGAGATCCGTTGGGTAACAACTACTATCATTCCACGTTGGCTTAATTAAACGATTCATAAACTATAAGACTACCCGAGATCCGTTGGGTAACAACTACTATCATTCCACCTTGGCTTAATTAAACGATTCATAAACTATAAGACTACCCGAGATCCGTTGGGTAACAACTACTATCATTCCACGTTGGCTTAATTAAACGATTCATAAACTATAAGACTACCCGAGATCCGTTGGGTAACAACTACTATCATTCCACGTTGATTTAATTAAACGATTCATAAACTATAAGACTACCCGAGATCCGTTGGGTAACAACTACTATCATTCCACGTTGGCTTAATTAAACGATTCATAAACTATAAGACTACCCGAGATCCGTTGGGTAACAACTACTATCATTCCACCTTGGCTTAATTAAACGATTCATAAACTATAAGACTACCCGAGATCCGTTGGGTAACAACTACTATCATTCCACCTTGGCTTAATTAAACGATTCATAAACTATAAGACTACCCGAGATCCGTTGGGTAACAACTACTATCATTCCACGTTGATTTAATTAAACGATTCATAAACTATAAGACTACCCGAGATCCGTTGGGTAACAACTACTATCATTCCACGTTGATTTAATTAAACGATTCATAAACTATAAGACTACCCGAGATCCGTTGGGTAACAACTACTATCATTCCACGTTGATTTAATTAAACGATTCATAAACTATAAGACTACCCGAGATCCGTTGGCTAACAACTACTATCATTCCACGTTGGCTTAATTAAACGATTCATAAACTATAAGACTACCCGAGATCCGTTGGGTAACAACTACTATCATTCCACGTTGGCTTAATTAAACGATTCATAAACTATAAGACTACCCGAGATCCGTTGGGTAACAACTACTATCATTCCACGTTGATTTAATTAAACGATTCATAAACTATAAGACTACCCGAGATCCGTTAGGTAACAACTACTATCATTCCACCTTGGCTTAATTAAACGATTCATAAACTATAAGACTACCCGAGATCCGTTGGGTAACAACTGCTATCATTTCACGTTGGCTTAATTAAACGATTCATAAACTATAAGACTACCCGAGATCCGTTGGGTAACAACTACTATCATTCCACGTTGATTTAATTAAACGATTCATAAACTATAAGACTACCCGAGATCCGTTGGGTAACAACTACTATCATTCCACGTTGGCTTAATTAAACGATTCATAAACTCTGAGATATCTGTTAAAAATTAGAAAAGTATTTAATTCATAGTCCTATTGTTTGCTATCAAATTTACAAAGATTTTACGGTGTGTACGAAAACACTATTGCAATTATTAGGTTGGTGCAACGACTTCCCGAAACAATCCGAAAAACTTTATATGCGCATTTCTCCGCCGTCTTTAAAACATTATCTTCTTTCCCTAGTTTATTTGTGAATTTGCTTTTGACACCTGAGAATGATTCGACGAAGAATCGAAAAAGGTTCGTGAAACCCGTGTAACGTATGGAACATATTTTTTAATACAAAATAGACCATCAGAAATATTTTTAATTTGTCTAACTTTTTATAATTCTAATATTTTTTCTCATAATATACTATTATTTCGGATAATTATAATCGTACAATTATTTGCGTTACTGTTTGTACGTTCACTATTATAGATTTGTTATCCTCGAATTACTTTAATTTTGCTAAGTTCTAACCTTTACGTTATTGGTTTCATTATTGTTTTATTATCTTACACCTTCATTTTTCTAATATTACTATTTTTAATTGCTTGTTTTAAGTTCAAAAATTGTAAAATAATATTACAATTTTTATTTTTATCTATATTGTGTTCTTTTTAGATTTTAATATTTTTCATTTACTGTATAATATAACGAACACTTTCTCTGTCACGGTGTCAGGATGTCTGTCTGTCCGTTTTGGGGAATGTTTGTAAACGTAATTTCAGAAATAAACAATAAATAATTTAAGCGTCCAGGCTACGATTCGAACTCGAAACCTTGACGCTAACCTCTACTCCACCAAGACAAGTGATATATTTTGAATACTAATACTGATATAATTGTCGATTTTTTCCTTGTTTAGTATTGTGATATATACTATACAAATCTGCATGATAATGTAAAAATTCGGGTTTTCCACATTAATGGCATATGTGTATTTTCAAGTAATGCTAAAAGGTGAGGTTGTTCTCTCTTGATTACTTTATGTGATTATATATCTAGGGCGCACTGATCAAAATACCCTTTAGAATTATCTAAAATATCAGACAAAATTAAATTCTCCCATTTGTTTTCAAACGATCGTACTCTAACTATCCGTATTGTTTGAATTTGTGAAAGTGATAGCAATAATGGTCTAATTTTATTCATCTCAACTTACATATATATATATATATATATATATATATATATATAATTCCCGAAACAGTTTTTTATGGTAAACAACTGATGATCCCTTAAATAATGTTAGAAGCAAACTAATATAATAACTGTAAAAACTAAATTGACTTACGTGAGTGATTTTCCACTGAACGACTTGGGACTTAAGGGTTTGTTGGGGTGTTTTTTGTTAGTTTTAATGGTTGAGAAACTTCCGAGACTATATATATATATATATATATATATATATATATATATATATATATATATATATATGCCTGTGTTGTTGTATACTTCCATCCCGTCACGCAAAAGTTATCGAGTAAAACAAGTGCCTTAGGTGATGAAGATAAAATAACATTCATAACAGCAATTCAGACAACTACCTCAACTTTCCTCGCCGCCTGAAATAAATTCCGAAAGAAATCGTTAACTTTATAATAAAAAGTCTATGGTAGGTTTATTTGTTTAAAGGTCATCTAAAATGATAATAATAATTTATTTATAAAAAATTAAATTACTCACTTAATTCTATGCTTTTATATGAATAATAAGTAATATATCTTGAGAAATACCAACTAGAATAATTGTCCAGTTACTTTTGACGGAAGGTGTACACTTGCATGTAAATTTAAGACCTATGTCCCTCGGTAAGCAATGATCTTATCTTAAAGGTAGAGTAAGACCAAAATAGATGTTACGTTTTGTATATTGTACTTTGTTTGTCTTTCATAATTGTCAAATTAAATTAAATTCGTCTTCTTCGGTCATAGCGATTCGTTTTCATGATACATACTTTTGGAATATATGTTTAGTACTTTACTTCATAGTCTGAATCGTGATCCATAGCAGATTTCGTGCCCTACAAAAGAATGAAAAGTAGGTCGGTCACGAAAGGTGTAAAGATAAAACAATAAAAGAGCTTTGCATTCTTTATTCTATGATAAGATTGATGGAAGTAAAACACTAATTCGAAGTCAAACATATGCTGTGTACTTATTATTTCCTTTTTTCCACATTCCAATCTAAACCCCGACATTTAGATTAAAGCATATACGAACACATGGGATTTGAATTGGAACCAATTAGAACTAGAATATATTTTTCATGGTTCTGAGTAAAGCGCAGAAGAATAAGATCAAAGGCATATCTTATTTATCCGCACCTGTTGAATTTCATCGGATCCAGATTGTATCGTCATTATTGGAGCTGATGTTGCTAATTTGCGCAGTTGTATTACTTTTGCAATAGGAACGTTAAGGTTTCATTGCCTTTGCTGTTTATCTGTCCGAAAAGAAAATATGATGATTAGTTTTATTATTCAAGAAATGAGGATGGTGATTACGGTCTGGATTCAGGAATTAAAGAAAATTAACTATGGCATTCTGATGTTTAATAAAAATAGGCTTTTCTAGATGATGTTTGACCTCATGCTACCATTCTCTACATCCCCACTTCCGTTATCACTGTTTATTAACAGTCAAAGGTGATAAAGAATAGTTTATAAAAAACGGTACTGATGCAGTTAACGAACCTTGTTTTCATCGACACATTCAGGCATGTCACGAAAACCACTAGTAGCATACGAAGGAACACTTCAGTGTTTTTTGTTGCGTCGAAAATCGTGGTTAAAACGTTAAAAACAGGCTTCGTATGTGTATATGAAGAAATAACATCAAGTGTAAAAATTGTGAAAAATAAGTAAATTTGTAAATAATTTTTCAAAATGTAGCAAAAATTTAAATCAAGAAACTAAACATTTATCGTCTGTGATAAGTTTCATGAATTAATATTGATTTTTTGTGAACAAAATATGGTGCAACAACTGATAGCAAACAGTTTTTTAATGATTTTTTAAGCAACCAAATTCTTTTCTCGTGTCAATTCTTTAAAAATCCTACCGATGAGGTTACGGTTAGGTTAGGGTTAGGTACTGTTTCTGTTAGGTTTAGGTTAAGTTTAGAGTAAGGTACTGTTTCTTTCAGGATTAAGTTAGGGTTAGCTATTACGAATCTCAGTTATTCAAGTGTTTCATGTTTGGTAAATCTTCGTTTCACCTATAACTTTTCTTATTTTGACAATAGTCAATAATTGGTTCGGGTGAGTTAAGTGTCTGACTAAACGCGATAAGATTAATGCGCTTCAATTTATGAATTTTGAAAAACTGTTTACTTTTCATTGCTTTTCCCAATTGTCGTCCGCTGCAATTTTCGTAGGCTAAGCGTGTCGGCACCTTCCGGCGGTTTACATAACCTGGCGGAAGCTGACGATGAAAACACGGTTTTTGAACTGCACAATTATCAGAGAAAAAAACTCTCGCCAGGTCTGGTTATGTTATTTTACTGTTATTTAGAGAATGAGAAAGGGAAAGAAACTTAATTTTAATATTCCTAGCATGCTTATAATTAATCAGCTTTACAAGTTCACAGTTTCCTGATTCAGACAATTACACTCGAGCTTAATGAGTAATTCTGCGGGTCACATTTGTCTTTCTCTCTCTCTCTCATATATAGGAGAGGGAGAGAAAGACAAATGTGACCTATATATATATATATATATATATATATATAAATATATATATATATATGTGTCTGTGTGTGTGTGTGTGTATTTGTATGTATTTGTGTGCGATTGTTAGTGTTAGTAAAAATATATTGGATTAAACTCACCCAAAACTTAGTGTCCAATATCATATGACAAAATAATTAAAAAGTAAAAAAATGTCCATTATTTTTTATCTTTTATTATTTCGACTTTTCGATGACATGGTTTCTCAAATTAAATGATGGTTTCAATGTGTTATAATATGCGATTTAGTGCGCACCGCCACCCTATCTCACATATCCATTAGTTCTAAACTCGTTTGGGTTTCAATTTACAAAACCTTGGAGGAAATTAAGATGTCAGCAAATGTTAACTCACTAACCTGCTTCCACTAAGGTCCGATAATCGGTATAGCTCGGTCAGGTAGGGAGAGAAGAATACTATAACCCAGTCAACAAAAAACAGTCCATCATTACAAAATAGTATCACTGGAAAATGAATCTATGCATCTCAATAATTCCAGCCAGTAGTATAGTCGACTAGAATAGAATTAAAAACACATAGATACTTGTTTAGGATTATACACACTGAAATCTCGAAAAGGAAGGAAGTTAAAAAAAAACTAGGGATACTGTTAGGCTCAGTTGATTTGCTTAAACAATTTTTAGAAAGCGGGTATGAAAAGTGACATAGTTCGTCGTTCAAACATCTAGAATTGTGAATATATAAAAATAGAAATACATTTAATCACAATACTTAACATGCTGTGAAATGATTTCTACCCCATTCTTTAAACTTTAACACGTTCAAACAATGCGATCAACAAACATTTATCGTTCTTGCTTTTTCTACTCTTTCCACCCCTTCTCCATTCTTACCTTCTCATGTATATTCCTTATATCTAAATCATAATTTGTATGCAAGATTCATTTTTATCTTCGATACTCTGCAAAAGGCTTTCTAGTAATCAAAATTAAATATACGCTTTATGCATTAGTGAATTCTGTTATTAAATTGTTCACCTCATTTTTAAAAATGATATATATATATATATATATATATATATATATATATATATCGGTGTGCGTGTGTGTTTATGTACGTGTGTGTCACAAATCGTCAGTTCGTCTAGAAGAAGGCAAGTTTCTAACACGTGTATTACTCTATTTTAATTAGTCGACCGTCACAACCACTATGTGTGTGTAGGTGTCTATTTGTGAGTACGTGTGCCTCACTCAATGTAGAATTTATTTTCTTACTACTGAATATTCTGAATAAATTTATTTTTAATTCAGAATTTTTCCCCTTTTACCATCATCGATTTGTCTGGTCGCAGAAGCCAGCATCATCCGAAACATCGAGGACAACACTCGTGCAAACTTTCTGTCTATCATCGGTGTTTTCTAATATCGTCTATCTTTCTGATAAAAGTTCGATGCCCACATTGCACAGTACGATGCACTTCCTGAAATCATTCTATCTATCATTATGATACCGAGGGCTGCGATTGGTTACATTAAAGTCACTTCCTGACATCATTCTATCGATCATTATGATGCCGAGGGCTTCGATTGGTTACTTTTAAGTCACTTCCTGACATCATTCTATCGATCATTATTATGCCGAAGGCTGCGATTGGTTACATTTAAGTCACTTCCTGACATCATTCTGTCTATCATTATGATACATAGGGCTGCGATTGGTTACATTTAAGTCAGTTCCTGACATAATTCTGTCCATTATTGTGATGGCGTGGGCTGCGATTGGTTACTTTTAAGTCACTTCCTGACATAATTAAATCATTATGATGCCGAGAGCTGTGATTAGTTACATTCCAGTAATTTCATGCCATCATTCTGTCAATCATTAGTATTCAGTAGCCTGCGATTTACTTTTAATCATTTCCTGATATCATTCTATCTATCATTATGATGCATAGGGCTGCGATTGGTTACATTTATGTCACGTCCTCACATCATTCTGTCCATCATTATGATGGCGTGGGCGTCGATTGGTTACTTTTAAGTCACTTCCTGACATCATTGTGTCAATCATTATGATGCCGACGGCTGCGATTGGTTACTTTACAGTCTCTTCCCGACGTCATGCTATCTATCATTATGATGTCGAGGGCTGCGATTGGTTATATTTAAGTAACTTCCTGACATGATTCTATCTATCATTATGATGCTGATGGCTGCGATTGGTTACATTTAAGTCAGTTCCTGACATAATTCTGTCCATCATTAGGATGGCGTGGATTGCGATTTGTAACTTTTAAGTCACTTCCTGACATCATTCTATCTATCATTATGATACTGATGGCTGCGATTGGTTACATTTAAGTCATTTTCTGACATCATTCTGCCCATCATTATGATGGCGTGGGCTGCGATTGGTTACTTTTAAGTTACTTTCTGACATCATTATATCAATCATTATGATGACGAGGGCTGCGATTGGTGACATTTAAGTCATTACCTAACATCATTCTGTACATCATTATGATGCCGTGGGCTGCGATTGGTTATTTTGCAGTCACTTCCTGACACCATTCTATCTATCATTATGATGCCGAGGGCTGCGATTGGTTACATTAAAGTCACTTCCTGACATCATTCTATCTATCATTACGATGCCGACGGATGCGAGGTGTTACATTTAAGTCACTTCCTGAGATCATTCTATCTATCATTTCGATGCACAGGCTGCGATTGGTTACTTTTAAGTAACTTCCTGACATCATTCTATCTATCATTATGATGCCGAGGGCTGCGATTGGTTACATTTAAGTCACTTCCTGGCATGATTCTATCTATCATTATGATGCCAGGGGCTGCGATTGGTTACATTTAAGTGACTTCCTGACATCAGTCGTTCCATCAATATGATGGCATTGCCTGCGATTGGTTACATTTAAGTCACTCCCTTACATCATTCTATCTATCATTATGATGCCGAGAGCTGCGATTGATTACATTTATGTCACGTCCTCACATCATTCTGTCCATCATTATGATTGCGTGGGCGTCGATTTGTTACTTTTAAGTCAATTCCTGACATCTTTGTGTCAATCATTATGATACCGAGGGCTGCGATTGGTTACTTTACAGTCTCTTCCCGACGTCATGCTATCTATCATTATGATGCCGAGGGCTTCGATTGGTTACTTTTAAGTCACTTCCTGACATCATTCTATCTATCATTATGATGCTGATGGCTTCGATTGGTTACTTTTAAGTCACTTCCTGACATCATTCTATCTATCATTATGATGCCGAGGGCTGCGATTGGTTACTGTTAAATCTCTTCCTGACATCATTCCGTCTATCATTATGATGCCGAGGGCCTCGATTGGTTTCTTTTAAGTCACTTCCTGATATCATTCTGTCCATCATTATGATGACGTGGGCTGCGATTAGTTACATTTAAGACACTTCCTGACCCGGCCTTGATACCCCAAAGATGTGGGTGGGCAAAATATGCTTTTTATGTCGCCCCCCCCCCTAAAACCCACCCATTCTGCTGTTGTCTAACTGATTGTCTTATTTGCACAATCTTCTTTCTATCCTCTTCCTGTTCTTTCACTGCGCACACACTGACAATGAGACCAAGAACGCCTGATCATTTTATATTTATATATATATATTTTTTTCGATTGTATTTCTTCCCAGACACCATTCTTCAGATAACGAATGAGTTTACTGACAATCCTACTTTTAAGTTTTAAATGCTGGCATTCTTTTATCTTTCTATCTCGCTAAAATAGGATTTATATTTAACTTGTTTACCGGAATATTGCAACAGTTAATTATTTTCCATGACTAGTGTATGTCTGTTAGTAAATTAAATATGTTACAGCTTCAGCAACATGAAAATTACAAGCTAAACCTATTATAGTCTACCTCGTCTGAGGCGTGTATAATTCATTATACACAACGTTGCTGGTACTCCGCTTGTTGTAATCGTGTTGATTAATTCCTATGTACACAAGAGTCTGCTTTTAAATGGAGAGTGTATTACCCCGAAGAAAGAGTGACACTAGAGAGAGCAGAGAAATAGTGATAAATACATTAGAAAGTTCCTCACTATGTCAGAAAGAGATACATTAGACAGTTTACTCACTGTATTAAAAAAGAGAATATATATATATATATATATATATATATATAGAAAAAAGAGACAGAGAAAGAGAGAGACGGCTCTAGAAGCTATTTATATAGGTTCACATTGTTTGCCCACCCTGCTTTCATTACAGGTTTTGGTCGAGCAATGTTTTTTCCTGACCACTCATTCAAGAGGCTGAGAGAAACTGAAAACTCACTTTTTCGTGACATAACGTCAACCTCTAAATATTATTTTACCCGGTTATTCGCATCTCTTGATGCGAAATCCGTCAATATTTCAACCGCTTGTAGCTCATTCTCTGGAATTAAATGAGGGCCCTCATCATAACCCACTTTCCCCAATGCCTATAGATCCCCATAATCGAAATATACTGAGAGATGTGGTCCAATTTCAGGGAGCTACCTAATTCGCAGTTTTGCGGTCTTTGGGTTGAAAATAAATCTCACCGCTCATCATAAAATATCACAATAAACGTTTAATCGCGACGGGTAGAAGAAACATCACACATAGCAATAAATGCATTCCATAGTATATCTAAATGTGTATCGATTGGTTTAAGTTTTAAAATACCAAATAGAAGGCGTAACTTTTACGATGTCACCTCCTAAGATCTACTTTTATTCATTAAAAGGGGCATCATTATCCTTTTAATAAAATATGCAATTGATAATATCAATAAACAGTCTATTAAATGTGTATAGCCACAAGTGAAGTTTAAGATAATAAACAAATAATATGCAAACATAACAAATCGTTTCCACAATGAAAAGTTAACTGTAAACTCAAATGCATCATTTGAATTATTCGGACTAGGATTCTCATCTTGGGTCTTATTAACACAACGTTTCGGCCGAAGTAACTTCCGATATTTTTCAGATGAATTTTGTCGAACTCAGGAATGTCGAACTGAAAAATGTATTTAATTCACGGGGGTAGATTGTTCTGGTTCTGTCATCCAAAGTAATTCTTAATTATATTCTTAGTATCGCCTGAACTGAGGATTGGACCTTGAACATCCAGAAGATTATGACTTAGAACTGCTTATAACTTCAGCCGTTGCTTAACGAGCTCATGTTTAAACGTTGTTCGAATAACATCCAGGATGAGAAGAATAGCCGAAATAACCCAAATGATTTCTCCTCATCTAAAAAATGATGAAAAGTAAATTGATCGGTTTTGCGATTAACTTTTGTTATGAAACTCTATAATATAGTTTATCTTGACTGGCTAAAAACGCAAAAAAACCGACGTTAAGTTTTGTTTTGGCACATGCCTGTTTACATTTTCTAATTTAGCTCAACAGATGTGAATCCTTATTACCGTAACATCATTATTATGATTTCTTACTAATTAGGAGTTCGCACAGGAGTAATTACTAGTGATCGCAGACTAACAAATATAGGCGTCTTTAATCCATTATTCCCAGATGCCCAGTACTTATTTGCACTC